>CM035422.1:44991256-45461256 GCA_020310875.1 Ceratopteris richardii
CATATCATGTGACCCAACAATCCCAAGCTTGATATGGGTGGAAAAGGTGAGAGGCTCCAAGTTAAGTTCGAGCCTAAGTTCGAGCCTCATATCATTGTGTATCAATAGAGTGATAGTTGATATGATTATAAGGCTCGAGTTGAAGTACGATCCTTATATTAAAAGACACATTAGACTCAAAACTTAGAAGCTCCAACTTGATTTTGAGCCTCATATCATGTGACACAACAGACTCAAACTTGATCTGATTTGTAGGCTTGATCTTGAAAGGCTCGAACCTGATGATGCAATATCAAAATTTAGAGGATTGAACTTAATTTCGAGCATCATATCATACGAGTAAACAATCCCACACTTGATATGATTATAAGTAAAAATTCAGAGGCTCGAACTTAAGTTTGAGACTTATATCATATGAGTAAACAATCACAAACTTGATATGATTATAAGGGTCGAACCTAACAGGCTTGAACCTAAGAGGCTCAAACTTAAGTTCGAGCCTCATATCATGTGACCCAACAATTCTAGATTTGATATGGCTGGAAAAGCTGAGAAGCTCGAGCTTAAGTTCGAGCCTCATATCATGTGACTCAATAACTGACAGTTGATATCGATTCAAAGGCTTAAATTTAAGTTCGAGCCTGATATTATGTGACACAACAGACTTAAAATTCAGAGGCTCGAACTTAAGTTCGAGCCTTATGTCATGTGACACAACAAACTTAAACTTGATGTCATTTAGAGGTTTGATACTGAGAGGTTTGAACTTAAGTTTGAGCCTCATATCATGTATAATCCCAAACTTTATGATTCTAAGGCACGAGCCTGACAAGCTCGAGCTTGAGAGGCTCGAACTTAAGTTCGAGCCTCATATCATGTTACCCAAAAATCCAAACTTGATATGGGTGGAAAAGGTGAGAGGCTCAAACTTAAGTTCGAGCCTCATATCATGTGTCTCAATAGACTGACAATTGATATGATTCTAAGGCTCGAACTGAAGTTTGAGCCTAATATTAAGGGACACAATAGACTCCAAACTTAGAACCTCAAACTTAAGTTCAAGCTTCATATCCTATGACACAACAGACTCAAACTTGATATGATTTATAGGATTGATCCACCCAAAAGTTTTGAGCTTGATGATGCAATATCAAAATTCAAAGGCTCGAACTTAAGTTCGAGCCTCATATCATTATGAGTAAACACTCCCAAACTTGATATGATTATAAGTCAAAATTTAGAGGCTCGAACTTAAGTTCGAGCCTCATATCATATGAGTAAACAATCCCAAACTTGATATGATTATAAGGGTCGAACCTGACAAGCTCGAACCTGAGAAGCTCGAACATAAGTTCAAACCTCATATCATGTGACCCAACAATCCTAAACTTCATATGGCTGGAAAAGTTGAGAGGCTTTAACTTAAGCTCGAGCCTCCCAAAATTGAATTGATTTTGAGGCTCAAACTTAAGCTTGAGCCTCTTTATTCTTTTGCACATACAATCCTAAACTTGATATGGCTAGAAAAGCTAAGCGGGTCATATCATGTGACCCAACATTGAATTGATTCTGAGGCTTGAACTTAACTTCAAGCGTGTTTGTTCTTTTTCACATAAGACATTGTTCAATTTGATAGGCTCAAACTTAAGTTTGAGCATCCTTTGTTCAAATTTCAAAATAGTTTCAAGCTAAGAATACTATTGTTTTCGCTCGAAAAGCTGAGAGGCTCAAGCTTAAGCTCGAGCCTCATATCACACTAAGACTTGATATGATTTAGAGGCTTGAACTTAAGTTCGAGCGTGATATTATGTGACACAATCAAAATTTAGAGCCCCGAACTATATATTGTGGCACAAGAAACTAAAACTTCATATACTTTTGTTTTCGCTTGAGAAGCTTAAAGGCTCAAACTTAAGCTCAAGCCTTATTTCATGTGATGCAACAGACTGGAAGGAGCTCGTATACATACAAACATACACAAAACGATGTCAAAATAGCACAAATCCCTAATTTTCTATAGGTTAATAATGTATCACCATAATTCAAATGAATTGTTGTGGGATTCTTAGACAAAAAGGGATTTGAGTGTTTGTAGGAGAAAAGGGAAAGACAAGAAGAAAGATACACACTGGAAGCCTCTGTCGATTGATTATAATAAGACAAATACAATGGTGATACACAACACAATCCAATGCTTCTGTGCAAAATCCCACACAGTTCGCAATTACAAAATACCAAATACCCAAGGTCTTGTTGTTGTCAGCCTCCTCTACACCAGACCTCCACCTTCTCCAAGCCTGCAATTGTGCACACCTTGCACCAAGCTTCCAATAAGAGGGAGGGATTGGACACATTTTGTTGGCACGCGCATACTGCAATGTGACCTTGGGATCCTTGGGGAGAATAGCCTTAACACTTATTTGCACACTTCTTAGTCACACTTCATGCACACCTTGCACTTCACTTCTCTGTGTCCCACACTGTGTGTCTCTTGCACTTCTCTCTCTTGCCTAACTTAGACTATGCTCCCCTTGCTTAGTCTTAGAATAGTCCAAGAATAGTACTTGCCTTGATTTGAGTGTCAATTCACATACGCTCCTAATTGCAAGAGTATCTTGGTGCTCACTTTGATGTTACAAGATTGTCTCCTAAAGTGGGCAGCCAACGAATCCCTATTTCGTCCTGTAGTGACTTTAGACTAAAACAAAAAATTTAATTGGGGGGGCCATACTTTCACTTCTGCATATGCTGCCACTTCAGATACCTTCACATTTTCCTTTTAAGTCTTAACTTGTGCACCTAAGAGAGGGTTCACCTGAACCTTCCAAAACACTTTAAAAACACTTTGAACCTTAGGGAAATTACATAAATATCTCTGCAACCTGCAACCCACTTTCTGCAATTTTACCCTTTGTGGACAATTAATTGTGCACTACCTGTGCACTTTGACACTTGCACTTCGAACACTTGACTTCACCCATGTTGACTTTGACCTTGAACATGTTGACTTTGATTGATTTGACTTTGATCTTTTGACTTTCATTGTAGTTGACTTTGATTGTAGTTGACTTTGACCAATATGACTTTTATGGGCTCAACAGTTGCCCACCACCTAATGTGCTCTCCGTCTCAGAGAGCTACAACCAAACTCTGAGCAGAAATGACACCATAATATTTGTGCTGCAAAATCTTTAAAAGGACAATTGAGCAGCTACCAAGTCCACCAGAAGCAAGAGAGAACAAGCACCAAAGAAGAACCCAAAAGTGGAATTTGCATGGAAAAGCAAAGGAGAGCAATGGGAGGGTAGAAAGGAGGGGGAAGGGAGGCTGACAGGGCTGAGATGGATAGGGCAGGGAGGGGTAATGATGTGGCTGGCAAAAGGGTAAGGGGAGGGTGAGGGAGTAGGATTATGGGGCTAGAGAGGGTCAAAATGATCAAACAGGAGAGCGACGTGGGTTGCATATGTGAAATTTTGAAACAAAAGTAAAGACAAAGGGAGAATAGACTATGTGGACCATGTAGATAATGAAAAACACGTGAGAAATGTGCTCAAAATATGTGGGTTTTGACCAAAAGTCAGAGAAAAGATGGGATTTTGGAAAAACTAAGGCTGAAAATGAGTTTAGAGGTGCCAAAATACTTGAAAATGACCCCAAGTTTGAAAACAATGGCCATCCAAGGTGCAATCTAGAGCCAAAAGCATGGACCATAGAAAATAAAATTTATATATATATATATATATATATATATATATATATATATATATATATATATATATATATATATATATATATATATATATATATATATATATATATATATATATATATATATATATATATATATATATATATATATATATATATATATATATATAAGTTTAAGGGGGGGGGGGGGGGGGGGGGGATGGTAGGGGGTGGGGGAATGGTGGGGGGGTGGGGGGGGGGGGGGACGGTGGGGGGTCGGTGGGGGGTTGGGGGGGGGGGGGGGGGGGAAACGGTGGGGGGTGGGGGGGAACGGTGGGAGGTGGGGGGGAACGGTGGGGGGTGGGGGGGAATGGTGGGGGGTGGGGGTGGGGGGGAGGGCAAATGGTGGGGGGGTGGATGGTCGGGTGTGGGTGGGGGGGTGGGTGGGGGGGACAATGGGGGGTGGGGGGGAACGGTGGGGGGTGTGGGGGAACGGTGGGGGGTGGGGGGGGGGGAACGGTGGGGAGTGGGGGGAGGGGGCACGGTGGGGGGTGGGGGGGAGGAAGGGTGGGGGCTTGGTGGGGGGTGGGGGGGGAGAATGGTGGGGGGTGGGTGGGTGGGGGGGGGGGGGTTCGTGGGGGGTGGGTGGGGGGTGGGGGGGCAGGGGGGGGGGAGCGAGCGGGCGGGGGGGCGATCGTTTTTTTTTTTTGAGGGGCTGGGGGGAGGGCGGGCAGGTGGGGGGGCAGCATTTTTTTTTATTTTGAGTGGGCGGGGGGAGGGCAGGAGAGGGGGCGACTGTTCTTTTTTTTGTTTTTTTTTTGGAGGGGCCGGGGGAGGGCAAGCGGGCGAGGGAGCGGCCATTTTTTTCTTTTTTTTTTTTTGGGGGCGGGTGGGCGAGGGGTCTTCCGTTTTTTTTTGGCGAAAAAAGTCCGTGGAGTTTTTTTTGGGTGAAAATACCCAAAATTTGGAAAAAATCTAAAAAAATGCAAAAAAATCCAAAAAAATCTCAAAAACTTCCCTACAGGTCTAGGCCAATTTCTTCACTCAAAACCACAAAGAGCTTCCCTTATTCCTCCAATTTTGCAAGAAAATGATATGTGAAATGGATGAAAAATACTAGAAAAAAATCTAAAAATGCTTGAAAATTTCCCAAAAAATTCTTAAAAATTTCCAAAAATTGTACTTATGCAAAAGGTATGAAAGGGTTGCTAAAATTGCTGAAAACTCAAAGGAGCAGGTATCAAAATGGATAAAAACTACTAAAACTTAAGCAAAAATGTCATGAGAAGGCTATGTACAACCTGGACAAATTCTATAGGTTCTTGGTGATCCATGAATCTTCATTTGTGCTGATGATAGGCCTTGAGCCTTGATATATTTACCAATGGCAAGGCTTCTCCTTTAAGCCTCTCTAACTCCACAGCACCCGGATTCAGCATTTTTTTAACTCGATAAGGTCCTTCCCAGTTTGGAAGCCATTTTCCTCTCACTTGTGTTTGGATTTGAGGTTTATGGAGAAGAACTAACATGCCTGGTTGAATGTTGTTCTTCCATAGATTCCAGTCATGTGCCTCCTTCCTCTTCATCTGAGTCTCTATCAATTGTTTTGTTGCTAGTAGACGTATCTCCTCCACTTTATGCAGTGCTCCCAGCCTTTGAGAGACACCACAATCTTTCTTCCCCTGCATGAATGCTACTTTAGGTGATCCATGTAAAAATTCAAAGGGTTCAATTGGCAATATCCCATAAACCAGTTGGAATGGAGAATATCAAGTGGCCTCTTTGTAAGCTAACCTCTATGCCCATAGGGTACCTTGATAAGCAATGCCCTAGGAAGTGGGTTGTAACATGCATTCCTTCCTTAACATAGCAATTAATACCTTATTAGTTGATTCTGCCTGCCCATTAGCTCTTGGATAGTAGGCACAAGAGGTCCTATGTAGAATTCTATACCTATTGAAAATTTCTTGTAGGACCTTATTCACAAAATGAGTACCCTGGTCTATACAAATTTCAAGTGGACATCCAAACCTGCAAATGATGCTACTGTAAATGAAATTAGCAACAGTTTGAGCAGTGCAATCAGGTGAGGCAATAGCTTCAGCCCAATTTGTCACATAGTCTGTGGCAATCAATAGATACTTCTCTCTTTTTGGAATCGACGGAGGGTAGATGGGCCCTACAAAATCTAGCCCCCACTTCTCAAATGGTTGCCAAGAAGTGGAAATAACCAGGGGGTTGTGCCTTTGCTTTGTTGGCTTGGGTCCACACCTCTGGCAAACGTCACATGCCTTTCCCCATTCATCTACATCTTTAAATAATGTAGGCCATCATAAACCAGCATTAAGGATCCTCTTACTCATAATATGTCCTGGAAGGTGCCCACCACCTGTTCCTTCATGTGCAGATTGAAGGACTTCCCTAACTTCTTCTTCTTCCATGCACTTCCTAAACCTGTTGTCCTTTCCCTGTCTATATAATTTATCTTCAATGAAGGTATAAGGTCTGCTCTTGATTAGCAGTCTCTTTGTTTGCACAGCACTAGCCTTCTTTGGATACACTCCAGTTATAATGAAATTCTTGATATCATAATACCAACCTTGAGCTTGTACAACGAATAGATTAGCATCTGGAAAATCATCATTGAATCCAATGGTTTGATCCATTATATTGATCCTAGATAAGTGATCCGCCATGACATTTTCTTTACTTGATCTATGGACTATAGAAAAATCAAACTCCTGAAACAAAAGTAGCCACCTCCATATCCTCTCACTTCCTTGTGGCTTGTTCAATAAATACCTGAGTGGTTGATGATCAGTGATTGTACTACAAAAAAAATTGTACTACAAAAAACATTGCTAGAGCTTCCCTTTCTATTGTGCTATAATTCTTTTCAGCTTTAGTCAAAATTCTACTAGCATACTGAATAGGCCTGTCAAGTTTGAATTCTTCACTATGTTGAGCCAATACTGCACCCACTGCATATGCACTGGCATCTACATGTACATGAAAACTTTTTGACCAATCTGGGGTGATAAGAATTGGTGCAGCCACCAATTTGGACCTTAATGTCTGATAAGCCTTCTCTTCTTCCTCTTCCCATTTAAAGGGCACTTCTTTACCTGTAAGTCTAGCCAGTGGCCTGGCTATCTCTGCATACATTTTTATAAACCTTCTGTGGTATCCAGTATGCCCCAAGAAACTCTGAATCTCTTTAGGAGATTTAGGTTTAGGAAACTTTAATATAGAAATAATTTTATCTGGATCTGGAGCCATACCTTTAGCCGACACCACATGTCCGAAGAGGGTTCCTTCTGTCACAAGGAAATGACATTTGTTTGGGTTGATCTTTAGCTTAGTCTCCTTGCATCCCTTAAAAACATTCTGCAGTTGTCACAAGTGATGGTCCAAGCAATCTAAAGGGGTCTCATTGTGAGAACCTGAAAATGAAGAAAAGTCATCCATAAAAATTCTAAGTGTTTCCAGCAATAAGGGTCCAAAAATGAGGTTGACAGTTCTGTTAAAGGTGGCTGGAGCATTTTTGAGTCCAAATGGCATTTTTACATACATATATGTTCCCCAAGGTGTGATAAAAGCGGTCTTTTCAAGATCCTCTGGGTGTATGGATATTTGATTATAGACACTGAAGCCATCCATAAAGCTATATAATGCATGTCCAGCCACTTCTTCAATGACCTGCTCTGCAAATGGCGTTGGGAACCCATCTGGAATGGTCACCTTGTTGAGTGCTCTAAAGTCAACACAAATTCTAATTGTGTTGGTATTCTTCTTTGGTACGATAAACATAGGTGAGAGCCACTCTGAGTGTTCCAAAGGAATGATGATTCCTGCATCCTCCATCTTCTGTATTTCCACATAAACAACTTCAGCATATTTTTGGTTAAGTCTATAACTCTTTCCTCTTATTGGTTTGGGTCCATCAACCAAAGGAATTCTGTGCTCTCCACAATCGGCAGGCACTCCTTCTAAGTCTTTATAATGCCAAGCAAAAACATATGCATAGTGGTTCAAGAAGGATTTTACCTTTTCAAGGAGCCCTAGGTGGCTCCACAACCAAGTGGCCACCAAAACTGGACGATTATTGTCATGAGTGCCTAATTGTATTTCTTTGACAGGATTTCTCTCTACCATACTATCTTCGTGCTCATCTCCAACCTTGTTTTCTTCCACTAGCTTTTCGTGCATTGTTTCATAAGCAGGGGTATTTTGGATCTCAATGCATTCCTCCTTGTCCTGCATCCATCCTGCAGGGATTTCTTGAGTTGGAAAAGAACATTCTTCACTAGGATATTTTACCTTGTCTTTAGTTTTAGTAACTTCATTCTCAATTGTTGTTGCGTCCTCCTCCAAGTTGTATTTGAGGGGTGTCTTCGTGCCCCTTCTGTGGTCTGTGATGGGCTCTACCAATCCATCAACCTGAACTTCCTCCTGATTTTCATCATAACCTTCAGCTGTGCAAGAATTATTAAGAAAAATTCCAAAACAAGAGGAAGAGTTGCCTGCTTGGAGCCAATTTAGAATATCCTCTTCTTCCTCAAAATCTATTTGGGGTTGGTCCTCTCTTTCTGGTTCCATGCAAATGCCAACTGTTTGCATCATGATGGTGTTCCCTTCATTATCTGGGCCCTCCTCTAAATGTATCTATGTCAGCTCTTGCCCTTTCTTTTGTACCCACATAGTGTCTTTACCCCAATCATGGATGACAATTGCATGCCTCAGCCATGGTCTTCCAATTAAGAGGGGAAATCCTCCTTCAACCTGGGGCAGTCTTAAAACCACAAAATCCAAAATGAAGAGATTACCTTGTACTTCGAGTGGAACTTTTGGGATCACTCCCAAGGGCCTTACTTTGCTTTGATCTGCCAAAGTAATAGTAAAATTTGCAGGCCTTGAAGGGTGGAGTCAAATATTTTCCATTGTATGTTCAGGCATCAAGTTAATGCCAGAACCAACATCCACAATAACTCCTTGAAACTCATGATCTTTGATAGATACTATCAACCGAGGACTCTTATAATCTGTAAGGGGTGCTTGCCCTACAATTTTACCTTTATTCATAACAACGGTCTTTGCCACAAACTTGTATTAAAAGCCTCATCAATTATCTGCAAGAGTTCTGACCTAAATTTCCCATCCATCTTTATTAAATTAAAAATACTAACCTCCTTTTTCATGGACTTGAGTAGTTTTGAAGCCTCTGATTCCTTAAGAGCATGGGCTCCAATTGACTTATCGAACTCCTCATGAGCCCTATTGAGCATGCCCAATGGCATCACTAGTACATATGAGATCTCCTTTTTGCCTTGTATCTACACATGTGGTGGCCTTGTCTTTAGATGTCTCTTTGTCTTTGTTCAATTCATTAATTCTTGATTCTTGAACTATATCTACTTGAGCCTTTCCCTTGTTTCTTGTCTGCACTGTAAAAGATTCAATTTCTTCTAACTGCACCACCGTGGTACATGGTGATGGCTCATTGACTTGATCTAATATTTCTTCTTTGTGCATAGAAATCATTTGAATGTGGGGCCCAGATGAAGAGGCTTGATTCTTAGGACAACAATTTTATATAGTGGTCTCTAGTCTCTGGGTAGTTTCTGCAAGGAGGGTCATTTTTCGGTAGAGTGCACCTACTTTGATAGTTCCCACATTCTCCACATCTGAAACAAATGATTGGCCTCCTAAGCCCATTTCCGAAGTTATTCCTCTGTCTAGGGTTATAATTGTTACCTTGATTGGTTGCAGCCGCCATTACATTCGCTAGTGGTAGTGGTCCTCCTTGTGTCCAATATGTTGTTGCAGGCATTCCTCTTGATTGGCATTCCTGGGCCTCATGACCAGCTTTCCTGCATAATTGGCAAGTCACACTTAGCAAAGGACATTCACTTACTATATGACCTTGCTTGTTGCACATGGTACACCAAAGTCCACTCTTGATGCCAACCCCTTTGAGTTCCTGCAACTCCTGTCCCAATTGAGCCAATTCTTCTGCTTGGGCCTCCTCCTTCTTTTGGAGCTTTAATGCCTCAATCTCCCTCCTCAACTGAGTAACAACATTCTCCTCCTCTTTGTGGGGCTTATTCCCTTTTAAGCCTTGCAGCTCCTTCCTTAGCTGGATTACTGGATCCTCCATTTCTATAGAATATGGTAGTTGAGAAGAAATTGCTCCATACTATTGCTTTATCTGCTCCAATCGTGTAGCTGTGTTGATGAATTCCTCTATGGAGGCTGTAGGCAACACTAATTCCTTGATTTTACATTGTGTGGTCATTGGAAGTGGCTTAGCTAACCATTTATTAACAAAAAAATCATGTGGTGGATGTGGTAATTTAGCCATTAGTGCCTTGGCCCTAGTCACAAACTCTGGGAACTTTTCACGTGGACCCAATCTCAAATTTTCTGATTCCTCTATGATGATCTCTATAGTATTTCCATGCTGAAATTGATTTTTGAATGCATCTTTCATTAAGTCCCAAGTTGTAAAATGCTTCTCAATAAACTGACTGAACCATTCATCTTCTAATCCTTCTAATGTAGCGAGAAAGAGTATAAAAAACGCATCCTCTCTTGCCATTAAGCCTCTAGTTTTTTGCATAGTGCTAAAACCTTCTAATATGCTCGTCTGGATCTTGCTGAGCTAGGCCTTTGAAAGAAATTCCTTTTAAGTCTTCGCTTGTGCACCTAAGAGAGGGTTCACCTGAACCTTCCAAAACACTTTAAAAACACTTTGAACCTTAGGGAAATTACAGAAATACCTCTGCAACCTGCAACCCACTTTCTGCAGTTTTATCCTTTGTGGACAATATTTTGCGCACTATCTGTGCACTTTGACACCTGCACTTCAAACACTTGACTTCACCCATGTTGACTTTGACCTTGAACATGTTGACTTTGATTGATTTGACTTTGACCTTTTGGCTTTGATTGTAGTTGACTTTGACCAATCTGATGTTTATGGGCTCAACATGAATCCACATCATTTAATCTATCTATTAAATTCTATAACTTGGAGTTTAAGATTCAATCTCTATTGAACTTGGAGTCGAAGAGTCTCAAACTTAAGTTTAAGCCTTTATTCAATGCAATTTGAAAGGCTCAAATTTAAGTTTGAGCCTCTAGTGAATTTGGATTTAGACAGGCTTGAACTTAAGTTCTATTCTTTATTCACCTTAGAGTGAGAGAGGCTAAAACTTAAGTTCAACCCTGTTAAGTTCAACATTCTCTTGGATCCAAAAGAACTAAGAGGCTTGAACTCAAGTTCGAGCTTCTCAATCATATGATATGAGGCTTGAACTTAAGTTCAGGCCTCTCAGGTTCTCCAACAAAAAGACTTATATTTTTAACTCAAATCTTCTTGCATCTACAAGAGCTAAGCCTCTGAATCATATCAAGTTGATTCTGTTGGGGCAAATGATATACTTTTTTAGCTTTTCCAAAAGTTGTTTGAGCTTAAGTTCGAGCCTCTTAACTTATGCATCCAAAAGAGCTAAGAGGCTAAAACTTACGTTCAAGCCTTCGAATCATACAAAGATGATCAAAAGCTGAACAAAAGTTCAAGCCTCTGAAAGATGAACAAAAGATGCTCGGTCTTAAGTTTGAGCCTCTTAACTCTTGCAAGAGATATCTCGCTCGAACTTAAGTTGGTGCCTTTGATCATATCAAGTTTGAGTCATCACATGATATGAGGCTTGAACTTAAGTTGGATCCCATGAATTTTGAGTCTGTTGTGTCACATCATATGAGGCTCGAACTTACATTCAAGCCTTTAAATCATATCAACTTTTTGTCTAGACTTACATGATATGAGGCTCAGACTTAAGTTCGAGCCTCTTAGCTTCTCCAGCAAAAAGAATAGTATTTTTAGGTCAAATCTATTTTGAAATTGGAACAAAAGATGCTCGAACTTAAATTCGAGTCTATTAAGTTGAACACTCTCTTACATCGAAAATAACTAAGTGAAGATGGAACTTAGGTTTGGATGTATATTCAAGTTGGAGTTTAGGATTCAATCTATGTTTAACTTGGAGTCCAAGAGGCTATAACTTAAATTTCAGCCTCTATTCAATGTGCAATTTGAGTCAAAGAACCTAGAACTTAAATTTGAGTCTCTATTCAAGTTATAGTAAGATATGCTTGAAGTTAAGATGGAACCTTTATTCAACTTGAATTTAGTGAGGCTCAAATATAAATTTGAGAGGCTATTTAATTGGAGTAAAGAAGGGATGAACTTAAGGTTTAACTTCTAATAAAGCTCGAATCAAAGATGGTTGGAGTGCCTCTTAAGATGCTAGCATCAGATGAATGTCTCTACATGCAAATATGGATAGTATTTTGAAAGGTTTTAAAATTTGTAAGAGTTTTTTTTAATCATATAGAACCACTAAATGTTTGTATATGCAAATATGGATTCTTTTTTGTGGAAATGATGTTTGTGTTCTAGATTTATTTGAATTGGTTATTTTTTACAATAGTTGAAGGAATGATCAATCGAATAGCATTGTTATTTTAGGAAAAATCGAGATGGCAACAAAGCAAACTATATCTGGTCAACTTGAAGAAAGAGAAAAGTGGAAAGGAAAGAGATTCATCTTGTTGGATCATGAAAAGCATGAAAGATATGCAATTGCCATTATTTTATTGGTAAATCCATGGGATGCTATAAATTGCAAAGAGTTGGGAGAAAGTTGCCTAGGTGTTATTATGGATGAAAATGTGGATCCATCAACTTTGGAATCAACTTTGAAATTGGTGAGTTGGACTATACTCCAAATCATTACAGAAGATGGTGAGCCTATGATACAAAAACTAGGCTTTAACTCATGGTATGGCATTGAAGATGATCATTGCAATGGTGTTGATGATGTAGATCTTGAAGTTGGAGAGAATCCAAATTTTTGCTTTACCTCATCTTATAGCATTGATGATGATAAATGCAATGGTATTGAGGATGTAGATGTTGATAAGACTTATTCTCATGATATTGATATTCAAAATTGTTTTGATGATATAAAAGTTCTTTCTCCTCTTCGAATTGAATGAAATCAACAAGACGATTTTCATATGGAAAATAATGACTGTGGTTATTTTGAAGTTAACAAGAAAAAAAGAAGTTACATCCACAAGGTGAGAGTGCATAATACATTGACTCCTAATAAGAGATGCTCATTTGAGAGAATTCAGATGGTTTCAATGCATGATTGTTGTGAACCGAGATGTTGTCAAGTAGCTAGTAGGGCTAAAATATTGGATGCAAGGTTAAACTTTTGGGGACAATGCTATTCAGATAGATGCAAATATGTATTGGATTGCATGAATATGGTGTACAAAGGTAACACTGTGAACTCAAGTCATTGCTTGAGTTTTAATTTCATGTTTGATGCAAAAGAAGTATGTACCAAGGCATGGTATTTAATTCGTGGTATTGTAAAGATCTCATTTTATAGGCTACAAGAAAAGTTTTTACTTGGTTCATGGGAATAATGGAATAGGTAGAAAAAGTACCAAACATGTAGAAATAGCAAAAGCTTTGATACATGATTTTGTTGATAATAATGCAGATCAAATGCCACATAAATTGAGAACATGTATGGATGGTTCTCGTGAAACACAAAGAGTGCTTCCATCACATTACAAACAAGTGGATATTCTTCAAGAGATGAACATGACATTAGAGAGTTTGGGATATAATAAATTATCTCAACCAACATTTTTGAGAATGTGGATACAAAATTTAGAACACTTTCTTTATCAAAGTCAAGTACTTTATCCAAGTGTGACTTTTGTATAGGAATAAAAGCAAAATTACATTCTACAAAAAACCATGAAGAACGTGCATGATATTTAGCATAGAGAAGATCTCATATGCTACATCAAATAAGTTGTAGAAATCTATACTATGCTTGGAGAGTTTCCTTAGAGTTATTTCCAGATAAATATGTATGCATTATTCATGATAAAATGGATCAAAGTAAAATAGCTATACCATAGATTAAACCAATTCCAAAATCTCTTAATGGCATTGAGAGATTACTAATATCTTTAACAAGAATGCGTACTCATGGACATGGACAATGTGCCTATGGTCATTTTGCTTCAGGATTATGGCCCAGTGATCCAAATTTCATAATTGCATCTATTTCAATGTGTTTAAGAAACTTAGAAAAGAAAGATAGTCAATTCTATGGATATTTGGGATAGAAGAGTTCTGGTGTGAATTACACAAAGTCTTTATTTGATTCTGTGTTGTGCCCTGATGCACTTTATCATCATATAAATGTATTAAAGGAGGAAATTTTATACACAAAGAAACACAATGTAATATCACATGCAAAAAGCAAAGTAATTCATTCAAGGAATTACCTAGTACATTATTTTTGCAAGTTGATAATTGTGGTTTAGAAAATAAGAATTGCTATGTCGTTGCATACTCGTCTTTGTTAGTTGCTAATGGGATATTTGATATGGTGCAACTTGGATTCCTTATGGTTGGACATACACATGAGGATATTGATGCTTTCTTTAGTTATTTTTCAGAAAAGCTCAGAAAACAATCCGTTTTTCAGTTTTCCACATCTTATGAGAACTTGCAATGAATGTTGCAGCATGCATTGGACACCTTTTCTTATACAAAGATTGCCAAGATTCAAAAAAATTTTGTTAAAGGGTACTTAAATGATGGAGCAGATACTCTTATTGGGAATTCAAAACCATAAGAGTTGAGATTCTACATGAGTCAAGGGATACCCTTGATGCAATATAAATTGCATCCAAAAAATATTGATTGGTTACCTACAAATGGTATAGAGTTATGGAAGAAAAATGAAGATGGCATATCAAAACTTCTTGAAGGAGTTCCAAATTTATTTCCACCTAGTGAGTATGTGAAGGATAATGAAAGGTTCATGGAAGGACTCCTTAGATATGTCAATTGGTGGAAAATTCAGCTGGAAGAACTCAGATTATGGCAAATTGATTAATCCGGTACTTACTTATTGCAAAAACCTTATGGAGGTTTTGAAATCTCAAATAATATGGAAGGATATATTTTATCATGATTTTTGGCCAAAAAGTGGATGCAAAGCATTTGGATCTTCAAATCTTGTGCAAGATAATAGATTTGATAATGAAGATACAGATGAAAATGATGTACACTTTTGTGGTCCATTGTGTAACAAATCCGCAAAAGAATTCGATCCATGCCTTGATATGAGAAAAGGAGACTTCGTTCTCATAGAACCATGTGATGTAATGTACCCTGTGTGGCTTGCCATGGCAAAAACTGAAGTTAATCAAACTAGAGAATCAAAAACATATCTTAAGGTTCAAATATAATATTGGATACATATTTCAAAAAGGAAAAATATTACTGATGAAGAACTACATAGGGATTGTTGGAAAAAATATTGGAGAGAAAATTGGATAATCCTCAACATAGGGAGAATACCTCTTCCATTCGTTGGGCTTGGACACTAAAAGGTGGGTGCAAACAAAATAAAACCGAAATTCCATCAGCGGTGATATCGAAGTTAAAACAAAGCCAAGAAAAAGGAAATGAAGTATTCGAACATTTGAGCTACTTCTCTAATGAAGATGATTGCAATTCGTAATTCAATTCTAATAGCTTATATGATGTTGATTGTATTTAAAGATCATTATTGTTTTTAATATATCCACGATACTATTTTGCATAACTATATTATAATTTGAAAATAATTTCTAAGTTATTATTATAATACTTCATCTTGAAGTTTTGATTGTTTGAAACACCCTTATCTCATCTCAATTGCTTAGATATTGATAGTTCTCTTATGTGTAATATATGGAATGTTGGAAGGGGGTAAATCATCCCAAGCTTGTGTTTTCTTTTGGTTTGCTAACTTTTTATATTGCAGGGATTAATGTCAACCAGATGGCTTTGCTAACTTTTTTGTGAAGGAAATAATGTCGACTAGATGGCTCTCCATTAGCACCAATGTTGTTGACTACAAAGGGACAATATTTACTACATTCAATCAGATGGATCGTTATCATGTATTAAATTTTTTCCGGTGTTTCTAAACACCATACAATGTCGAGATCATTCAATTACGTGGATAGTTAATCGTACATTAAATTTAATTAGGTGTTTCTAAACACCATATGTTTTTGAGATAATTTTCTTTAATGGATGGTTTTAGATTCAATTATATTTTCTCATCATTTAATAATATTCTATGTTATTTAGATTTTGAGTTTCCTTGAAGTCATTATGTTTTTAAATTTTGAAAATATTATTCAGATTGGACAAACACACACACACACACATATATATATATATATATATACATATATATATATATATACACACACACATATATATATATATATATATATATATATATATATATATATATATATATATATATATATATATATATATAAGTTTGAAATTTCTTTATGTATAAACTTATCACTATTTAATACTTCTAAATATTTTGAGTTCTCTCAAAATAGGTATATCTTTATAATTTGAAGATATTTAATTAAATAATTGATATGGTTATATACATATATACACACATTGCGCACACATGCATGTTGGAAATTTCGTAGGGGCATTACTAGTACCACAGGTCCATAGTTCCATAGGTCCAAGACCTACAACATAAATTTCAGCAATCTTCCAATATTGAAAAAACATGAACATACCACACTTAATCATACAAATGATGAGACAAAGATAGACAAAGATTAGACAACATGTGTAAAGTGTTACGAAAGCCATTGCTTACTCACACTCATATATACAAATGTCAATTTACAATGTGGGAGCAAAACTCTCAACCACTCTATGTGAACAGACATAGATGGATGAGTAAATATACAAATGTAATAAACATATTCAGATGTATGGATAGAAATCTGAATATATATGAGATGTGTAACCTAATAGGTTGTAGGAGAGTGAATATGAGTGACATAAAGAGGAGGGATCAGTCTAAAACTGATAATCAGCAAACCCTCATCTGAACTTAGGCTATGGAAGACCCTAAGTGAGATACATGTGTGAAAGATCACATACTTACAAAATTAGCAAAGAATGCTAACAAGTTTGCTGCCAGAAATCCTCAAACTCATATGAACAAAACACAAAAATAAAGAAAATCACTTTTATGATCGAATTCGATGCCAGGCATCAACTTTATGCATAAACTCGATGCCAAGCATTGGATTGCTCCACAAACCTCATGTTTTAGAAAGCTTTGTCAGTAGATAAAAGTCAGGTATGAAAACAAGGACTTATCAGCTTAGATTCGATGATAGGCATCGACTTGCTTGGAAAACTTCAACTTTTGAATGTAGACAATAGTTATGCAATATAACATAGGAGTATTAGTACAGAAGATAACAAATATAAGAGAATCTCAACAATGCTCTACTAACCGCAAGTACAAAAATGGTGGCATTGTCCACCCATGTGCTCTCAAGGTAGAGCTTAAATGGTGATCTAGACAACTCTAGATAGGTAGAGGTATGCTGGCTCAATTCGATGTCTCTAGTGGCCTTCCGTGGACGGCTATACATGGATGGTAGAGCATGGGCGGCCACTGCCACGTAATTGCCATACATGGCTTAGGCCGGTTGAACTGACCTAACAAATATAAATGATTTCTGACTTGACAAGGGGCCTGCTGGCCCCCTTGGACCCCCCATTTGAGGCTGCTCATCGTTGCCCTAGACCCCACAATTGGGGACCCTAGTAAATCCCTTTCCTTACAATACCTTACATGGTCCAATATGACTTTCATCCAACATGCAAGTTGGGATTCCCATCAATAGGGTAATGCATGCTTGGCTTCTCCTCATTATGGGGGCCTTATAAAATGTACATACAATCACGAGGGGAAGACATTGAATCATATACTAACACCCCCCCTCAATGTTTACCGAATGATAAATCGAGTAGGTCTTGGTCTTATGCCCATCTATTGAAGATGTCTATTGAGCTTCTCTCTTTCAAGTTCTTTAGTGAATATGTCAGCACAATTTGCCTCTGTTGGGCAATATTCTAGATCCACAATTTCATCTTCAAGTAGCTTATGAACATAATGGTATTGTACTTCTGTATGCTTGGCACGAGCATGAAATACTGGGTTCTTTTCAATGGCCATACAACTTTGATTATCACACTTGATTAGAGTCGCCTTATTTGATGCAAAGCCTAGATCTGCAAGAATTTTGCTTAACCAGACTGCCTCACAAGAAGCAAAACAAGCTACTTTGTACTTTGCTTCAGTGGAGGAGAGCGCAAGAGTTGGTTGCTTCCTACTTACCCAAGAAAATATTCCTGAACCAAGTGAGAAACAATATTCAGAAAGTGATTTTCTAGAATCACAATCTCCGGCCCAATTTGAATCACAATATCTTGAAGTGTATCACTTGTGCTTTAAAAAATACCAAAATCCAAGGTTCTTGCAATGTACCTTAGAATTCACATTCCAGCATTCTAGTGACTCTCTTTAGGTTTGTTGGAAAACTTGCTTAACACTCCAACAACATAGCAAATGTCTGGTCTAGTGTTGCATAAAAAAATAAGACTTCCAATGACCTTCCTATACTTCTTAGCATCTACATCAGGCATGTTATCATCCATAGAGAGCTTATGATTTACCTCCATAGGTGTGTTAGTTGGTTTGCAGTCTATCATTCCTAATTCCTTGAGAATTTCTTTGGCATATTTTTGTTGTGAGATGAAAATGCCATCCTTCCTTTGCCATACTTCAATTCCAAGACAGAAATGGAGTAGACCTAAGTCTATCATTTCAAACTCAGTTCCCAAGCTGATCTGAGTTTGATTGATGAGTTCCTAATGATCTCCTGTAATAATCAAATCATCTACATATATAATGACAAAAACTATCTTGCTATCCCTTTTTGTTACATACAAGTTAGCATCAGTAGTACTTCTTTCAAAACCCATATTTTTGAAAAATTATATATCTGTTGGTACCAAGCCCGTGAAGCTTGCTTAAGTCCATACAAAGATTTCTTCAACCTGCAAACTTTATTTTCTGAATTGGGCACCTCAAAAACTGGTGGTTGAGATACATATACCTCCTCCTTGAGGTGACCATTCAAGAATGCAGATTTGACATCCATCTCGGAAATAGTCCAGGCCTTTTGTGCAGCTACTACAAGTACTGTCCGAATAGTTGTCATGCATGCTGTTGGGGCAAAAGTTTCTTGAACATCAAATCCTTTGATCTGTGAAAAACCCTGTGCAAATAATCTTGCCTTATACTTTTATAATCTTCCATGTGCTTTATACTTATCTTTCCAAATCCATTTAGTACCTATTACCTTCTTCTTTGGTGGCAAGTCGACTAGATCCCATGTATCATTTTTTAGTAGACTATTATAATCAGACTGCATTGCTTTCTCCAACCTGGATCATCAAGGGCTTCTTTAGTGGTGGTAGGTTCCTTTATCGAGCCCATGATATATGCCATTAGAGCCATGTTAACAATGTGTTCTGAGGCTCTTCCTTGCTCCTCTATTCTCTTTGATCTTTGTAATCCATCCAACAATGATTCTCGTACATCTACATGTGGATTTTGATCATCAAAGAGCTATTGTGCCCACTTTGGTAGTGGCTTACACTGTGCAACTACAATTGGTAGGCTTTTTACTGAGGAAATTTCTCCATTCGGTGTCCTTAACTTTAACTTGTCTTTTGATAGGCACAAGGTGAGATATTTCTCCATTTGATGAGATAGTAGATTTACCTTTATCTTCTACTAAGTGTGGTCGTTTATCAAACACCACATCTCGGCTAACAAAAATCTTCCTTGCCTCAGGATCCCACAACGTGTATGCTTTAGACTCTTCACTATATCCTAGGAAGACACACTTTTTGTTTTTTAAATCCAACTTTGATCTTGTTGAATCAGGAGTATGTGCATAATAGAAACAACCAAAAATTTTGAAATGCGAAACTGATGGCTTTTTACTAGAATATGCTTCTTGAGGAGTCATCCCTTCAGTGCTTTTGTGTAGCTTCGATTAAGTATGTAGAATGTTGAATTGACTGCTTCTGCCCAGAATGAATCAGGCATTTCTTGGGCCTTTAACATATAGCGAGCCATTCCAACTACTGTCTTGCTCCTATGCTCAAGAATACCATTTTGTTGAGGTGTATGAGCTATGGTAAGTTGACTTTTCACACCATGCTCCTTACAGTAATTATTGAATTTTGTTGACAAGAATTCACCTCGTCTAATTGTTCTGAATTTCTTCAGTTTCCTTCATGATTCATTTTCCACATACTTATGCCACATTTTAAATTTTTCAAAAGCATCAACCTTCTCTCGAATGAAACAAACCCACATCTTTCTACTATAATCATCGACTAACAACAAAAAGTAGAAAGATCCTCCTAAAGCAGGTGTAGACATTTTATCGTAGAGATCAGCATGTACCAACTCTAGAGGAGCTTGAGATCGATTGCCAATCTCTCTTGGAAATGCCTTTCGTTGTTGCTTGCCCATCATACAAGCCTCACAAGGTTCTTGCAAATCTAAAAATGCATGCAAATGAGAAACCATCCCTGTTCTTTGCATCTCCTTCAAAACTACAAATCCGAGATGCCCAAATCGTTGGTGCCATAACTTGCTTACATCTTTATCTTCTATAGCACTTAAGGCACTAACTCATACAAGTTATCACGTCTTATGCCTTTACCTACTACATTACCTAATGAATCCATGATTTCTACACCACTCTTATTGAACTGAACTTCGAGTCCGCGACTTGTTATTGCAGAAACTAACAACAAATTTATTTTAAGTGTAGGTATATAGAGAACATTGGATAACTTTTTCTCAACACCTGGAGAAGTGATAAAAGAGATGGTTCCTATTCCTTCCGCTGGACACTTGGAGTCATTTCCCACTACTGCATTGATGGATTCCCGTAGAGGCACTAGGGAACTATACCAATCCTTTTTACGGGTCATATGGTGAGAAGCTCCACGATCTAGAATCCATGGTTCATCAACACAAGCTTAAGCACATGAGCATACCTCTTCAATAGCTACCCATAGTTCCGGCTTTGTGTTGTTTGCAGAACAATCCCTTTCCATTTATCTACTAGCTTTTTTCTGCAATCCTTGATGGCATGGCCTTTCTTTTCGCAGTAGAAGCAACTTCCTGTGAACTTTTTCTTCTTTGTCTTCTTCTTTGATCCATCAAAAGAGCCTTTACCTTTTGCATTTGCTGAGAATGCAGCATCACTTGTACTTTGCCGATTCTTCAACCACATCTCCTCTTCTAAAATCATAGCACAAAACTCTTCAAATGTAAGGGCAGTTGGTCTTACCTGAGTGTTAAGGGTTGTTACTAATCCATCATAATTTTTTGGAAGAACACATACACATCTTTGATCTAGCTCTTCTGGTGTTATAACAATACCAACTGTAGCCAATTGATCTTGAAGATGTTTTATCCGTTTCATAAAATCTTCAGCCTTTCTATAATTAGAATGCTTTTCATTTGCCAACTGATTTTCTAAATTTTGTATCCTAGTGTGGTTCTTGGTCTCATATTGATGAGCCAATATGCCCCAAGCCTCATGTGCTTTAGTAGCATGTTGAACCAAAGTAAGCACATAATCACTTACACTAGTGACAATTGCACATAATGCATCAGCTCTTCCAAGCTCGTAGAAGATTTGGATTTGGCTGAATCATCAACTTGAATTTGTTGGATCTTCAACTGGTATAGTCTCTGGATCCAATCCCATCTGTCCCATGATAGTGTCAAGTAATTCATAACAGTCCAAAATTGCAAAAAATTTTAACTTTGAGAGTGTATAGTTGGTTCTTCCCTTCAGTGAATGTAGGTGGGCGAATTCGAATAGGTGCAGCATTAACATTAGCTGAAGCACCAAGACTAGTGTTCCATGATGAATCCATCATGTAATCACTCAAATAATCTACTGATATTCTAGTTTGGTAGTAGGTTAAAATAGTGATATTTCTCAAGCTATTCAAACCTTATGGCTCTGATACCATGTAAGACAATATTTACGCAATATAACACAAGAGCAGTAGTAGAGAAGATAACAGATATAGGAGAATCTCAACAACTTTCTACTAACAAGTACAAAGATGATGACATTGTCCACCCTTGCGCTCTCAAGATAGAGCTTAAATGGTGATCTAGACAACTCTAGATAGGAAGATACAAGTTAAAGGTATGCTGGCTCAATTCGATGTCTCAGGTAGTGGCGTAATTGCCATACACGGCCTAGGCTGGTTGAACCGACCTAACAAATATAAATGATTTCTGACTCTAAGAGGGAATATTCCATGGAATATTCCCTTTACTGTCATGTTGAGGGTGCTCCCTCTGGACCCCCACCAAGGGGCCTGCGGGGTGCTTGGGACCCCCAGCGAGGGGGCCCGCTGGCCCACTTGGACCCCCCAATCGGGGTTGCTCACCAATACCCCGAACCCCACAATTGGGGACCCTGATAACTCCCTTTCCTTATAATACTTTACATGGCCCAATATGACCTTTATCCAACATGCAAGTTGGGATTCCCATCAATATGGTAATGCACTCTTGGCTTCTCCTGATAATGGTGGCCTTACAAAATGTGCATACAATTATGAGGGGTAGACATTGATCATATACTAACATTGAAATCATTACACAGAAGACAAACTCTAGAGATGGAAGAAGAAGAATTATACACAAAACTTCTATTAAACCTTCTGATGGCTATGGAGACTCAAAACTTTACAAATACTTTCTCATGTAAAGAAGCCCGATTATTCTCAACAAACATTCTCTTCATTCTCTCTTATCGCGTCGGTTGATACAAAGTAACTTATATATTTTTTCTCAATCTTATGACTTTTAAAAAACTTCTAGAACTAAAGTAAGTCTAACTTTACAATTATAGTACAAGGGTGAATTTGTCCCTTCACATGGGCATGTGGTTTTCGTCTAAAGCTTTGACCTTCAAATATATGTCTAATTAGTGATTGTTTCTCCAACAGCTCCCCCTGAATCACTAATTGACATTCTCTGTTTCTTCATATCATCTTCTTTTCTTTTACTCCTACCATGCTTTTTAATCTGCTGGTCTTCACACCATCCAACTCTTTGTCATTATGTCTACTATCTGATCTTTTGTAGGAATGTACTCCACTTCAATTTCTTTCTCCATTACCTTTTCTCTCAGGCAATGATAATGTATCTCTATATGTTTTGTTCTTGCATGAAATACTGGATTTGCTGCAAGATAAAGTGAACTCATATTATCACAATGTATTGTAGGTATACCTTGATCAGTGCCCAAGCTTTTGAACAATGTCTGCATCCATATGACCTCCTTAGTTGCTTCTACAAGTCCTTTGTACTTAGCTTCAGTTGATGTTAATGCTACTATATGTTGTTTCTTTGAACACCAACTTACAAGCTTATCACCAATGTATATCATGTATCCATGTGTTGATCTTCTATCATCTTGATTACCTGCCCAGTCTGAGTCACTTATGCTCTCAACATCAAACTGGAAGTATCCTTTATGGTTCCTTTGATATATTTGAGAACTGTTTGACCTTCAATCCAATGTGGATCCATTGGACAATGCAAGAATTGTGACAAAACTCCCATTGCATAACTAAGATCACATCTTTGTTGGGAAAGATGGATGGATCCTCCAGAAGATTAAGTAGGTGCTGCTAATCCTGCTTTGCACCAGCCCTTAGTGACTCCAGATATGATTAGTAGACACCCTTAGCTTCCAAATGATACCAAGAAATGCTATATGTGCTTTGGAAAAGGTTTGAGTAATGACTTGATCAAAACAGATGAGTTTGTGAATCACAAAGCTAGAAAACTTTCTATTTTGATGTTGATACCTGCTCAGTCTTTCACTCAGTATGACCAGTACACTTACAATTGACAAAATTCCTTCTAGAGGTATTTTATTAGCTTAGTAAGCTACCATTTGCAAGTGGAATCATTCAAAATGATAAACTATACTAGGAGAAATAACTTTAGCAAATTTATGGACACCCCCGACTTTTTAGGAAGTATACAGACAAATACCAGTGAGCACTTCGACGGTGATTTCTTGAGATTGGCTGAACCAAGTTGCTTCAAACTTTGTATACTTGTAGTATGCTTTGAGCTGGATCCACCAAGCTTTGAATCACTCTATTTGGTGAAGTAGGCACTGAGATATGCCTCTTTGAAGTTGGCAGACTTGAAATGGTACACTCAGAGAACACAGAGTTGATGAATGTGAATATATCTATTAATTGACATAATTGTACAATCTCATTAGCATGATAACCATAGCTAGATGAGGTAATGAGGTATGGGCTTCAATGTAGCACTCATACACACTCAGATACAAATGATAGATGTCTCGGGAAGTGAGCTAGAATGAGCTGAGCTACCCGCGACTTTTGACTTGCATCTTTTATAGAGTTGAGTTGAAACTTCAAGTTTGAATTCAAATTCAAAATCCTAGAATCTTTCACCTAAAAAGTAATGAGATATTCTCTCAATCAGCCAACAACTTTTTCCACGAGTCTAATCAAGTAGGTGTGTACATAAGAAGTGCCAAGTCTTTTAGACTTTTACAAGGAGTAAAATGGTAAGAACTTATAAGCATAAGTTCCTATGGTCCTTCCTTCAAGTGGTGTCTTCATGAAGTAATCCAAGCCAAATTGTGAAGGCTTGAATTGCACCAACAGCTCCCCGTCAAGCCAAACACTTTGGCTTAAGTCTTCATCTTCAATTTTCAATCACATCCTGCAATCCAATCATGGATTTGAATCTGCATAATTTGTTTCCATCCAAAGCTTTAGTGAGTAAATCGGCACATTGCATATTAGTAGACACATAGGTCAACTGAATGTCCTTGCTTAGCACCTTCTCTCTCACATAGTGGTAATGAACCTCTATGTGTTTTGTTCTAGCATGATATATTGGATTAGCTGCAAGGTGAAGAGATCTTGTGTTGTCTCCAAATATAATTGGGGGCCTAGTGTATAGGCCTAGCTCTGTATACAAAAGCTTTAACCAAATAGCTTCTTGAGTGGCATTGGCTAGCCCTCTATACTCTGCTTCAGTGGATGACAATGCCACTGTTGGTTGTTTCTTGGCTGACCAAGAAATAGGTTTATCACCTGCAAAAGATAAGTATCCTGATGTGCTCCTCCTATCATCCTTGCATCCTGCCCAATCTGCATCTGAATACACTTTAATGTCAATATCTGATGTATAAGGAAAGTACAAACCATGGTTCTGAGTTCCCTTTAGATAATTCAATATCTTCTTTGCAGCCTCAAGGTGAGGTACCCTTGGTTTGTGTATGAATTGACTTAGCACACTAACTCCATATGCTATGTCAATTTTGGTCAAGGTAGCATAATTCAAACTACCTACCATACTTTGATATCCTGTAATATCTTGGACTTCATCCCCTTCATGAGCGCTTAGCTTTAGGTTGACCTACATTGGAGTACTTGAGACTTTAGCATCCTGCAGGTTAAACTTCTTCGACATGTCTTGTACATACTTTTTCTGAGTGATATATATACCTGAATTAGTATAAACCAATTCAAGTCCTAGAAAGTACTTCAATAATCCAAGATCATTGATCTTGAACTCCTTCATCATCTGGTTGTCGATGCTTCTGATTCCTTGGACATCATTACCTGTAATGATGATGTCATCAACATAAACATAGAGATAGATTACCTCTGAATTGCTCCTTTTGATAAACAATGAAGTATCCGCCTTGCTCATAGTAAACCCTTGGTCTTGGAGGTATGTTGTCAGCCTATAGTTCCATGCCCTAGGTGCCTGCTTCAATCCATATAGAGCCTTCTTCAATTTACAAACATAATTTACCTTCTTGGGATCTTCATAGCCAGGTGGTTGTGACATGTAGACTTCTTCAGATATCCATCCATTCAAGAAAGCATTCTTGACATCTAATTGGTACATGTTCCAATTTTTGGATGCAGCTACACTCACTAATAATCTGATTGTTGGCATCTTAGCCACAGGAGAAAATGTCTCCTCATAATCAATGCCTTGGGTTTGTGCAAAACCCTTGGCTACCAACCTAGCTTTGTACCTGTTGATTGTACCATCAGAGTTCCTTTTTAGTTTGTAGATCCATCTGGATCCTATCACCTTCATAGGGTCCTTCTTGGGTACCAAGTCCCATGTGTCACTCTCCTTGAGAGCTTCTATTTCTTCATCCATAGCTCCTTTCCATTTTCGTTTGGTGATTGCCTCTTCATATGAACCTGGTTCTTCACTTAACAAGTCCTTTGCAAGATAAATTGAATGCTTAGTAACAAGAGATGTATCATATCCATATGTGATAGGCTTCTTACTTTCTCTCTGAGATCTCCTTATTGCTTGAGTTGAAGATTCTGGTATATCCTCAAGCTTCTTCATCTTCATCTTGCCTCTGGACTTCCATGCCTTGAATTCTTCAAGATTGATTGTGTCATCATCTTCTGAACTTGAGTCTTCCTTCTGGATTGGTTCCTTACTTGAGAGTTTTGGAAACTCCTCTTCCAAATCATAGGGTAGACTAACCTTCCTGCATTCATTCTCATACCATGAGTCATTCTCATCAAAGATGACATCTTTGCTTACCTTGAACCCTTTATTGGTTGGGTTATAGAATCTGTACCCTTTTTGATTCAAGTCATAACCAATGAAAATACATTTTTCTGCTTTAAGGTCTAGCTTTCCCCTTACCTGTGAGGGTATATGCACATATGCTACACAACCAAAGATTTTGCAATGATCCAATGATGGTCTCTTACCATGCCAAGCTTCATAAGGTGTCATTCCATCAAGTGACTTTGATGGCAACCTGTTTATGAGATAGGTGGCAGTAGATACACTCTCTGCCCAAAGATAATTTGGCAACTTCTTTTCATTAAGCATGGACCTAGCTGTTTCAACAATAAGCCTATTCCTTCTTTCAGCTACCCCATTTTGTTCAGGTGAGTACCTTGTGGTTATCTCCCTTTTGATGCCTCTTTCCTGCAAGAAGTCCTCAAACTCATTTGAGAAGTATTCACCTCCTCCATCTGACCTTAGCTTCTTCAAGTTCCTTCCTGTTTGATTTTCAACTAGTGCAAGATATCTTTTGAAACAATTAAACACTTCATCCTTGTGTTTCATAAAGTATAACACAGTCCATCTGCTATAATCATCAATGAAAGACACATAGTACCTTGATCCTGAAATGGAGGGATCCTTGCTAGGTCCCCAAACATCTGTGTGCACTAAGTCTAGGTACTCTTCATGCATAAAACCTTTCCTTGAGTAGGGCAATCTGTGAGACTTACCAAACTGACAAGCACCACATTTGTAAATCATGTGTTGCTTGGATACGTTAGGTATCCCAAGCACACATTTATCCTTGCACATTTGCTTTAAGTTCCTTTCACCTATGTGACCTAACCTTTTGTGCCATATTTCTAATTCTGAAAGTGTTTGATCCTTGTAATTGTATAAAGAAATGTTTTTGGTGTCTTCTAGCTCAAAAGTAAACAATCTACCTGATTTTTCTCCCTTGGCTATCCTTTTGAATCCATGTCTTGGGTCCTCCAAATATGCTCCATGTTGATTGAACCTGACCTGCAAACCTTTCTCCACAATCTGACCAACACTCATTAAGTTTTTGGTAATGGTTGGTACATAAATACCCTGCTCAATAGGTTCTGGTTACCATCACAAGTTTTTACATTTCCAATCTTTACTACAGAATGCTTAGTATCATCACCTATCTGTACTTGATGTTTGCCCTTTGGTTCCTCAAGATCAGAGAGTAGTGCCACATTGCCAGCTACATGATTAGAACACCCTGAATCAATATTAAACAGATGATCATCATTGATACCTGACTTGGAAGTCATATTCATGATCAATAGGGAGTCATCTTGCTCCTCTCTGTAGTTATTGTAGTCTTTCCTATTTCTGAATCCTCCTTGGTAGTTACCATTATGGTTGTTGTTGTGATTTTTGTTGTAGTTATTGTTGTAGCCATTGTAGCCTTGGTGTTGGTTGAACCTTCCTCTACCTTGAGAGTATCCACCTCTTTGATAGCCTCTTCCTCTCTAATTTTTGTAGTTTCTGTAGCACTCATCTGTGGTGTGGTTAGACAATCCACAAATGTTGCATGGTGATGAATTGTAGAGTCTCCCCCTACCTTGCTTACCTCCTCTGCCCCTGCCTCTTGAAGATCTACCTCTCCCTGCATAGTTGGCTTGGGAGGTAGAATCTTCATCTTCTTGCTTTTTACCTTTACCTTTGTCTTTAATCTTTTTATCAGTATATAGGACAGAAGGAGTGTTACCTTTAGATGTATCTCCAACCTTTGTGAACTTTGCTTCATGTGTGAATAGTTGGCCCATCAGAGTTGTGAGATCTGGGGTATGCATGTCCATGTAGAGATCCATTGCAGTGGTGAAGCTTTCCCACTTATCATCTGCCTTTAGTCCATTGGTTACTTGCCTTACTATTTGTTCCTCTTCAATCTCCTCTCCTATGCTTGCTAATTGGTCTGCCACATCCTTGATCTTGGTCACAAATTTTGAGACTGATTGTTTTGGTTGCTTCCTAAGGGTTGTGAATTCAATCCACAATTGATTCTTCCTGGCCCTTGTATTAGATGAAAAGTATGATGACAAGGTTTCCCAAGTTTCTTGGGAAGTCTTACAATTCCTGATGTGAGGTAAAAGGAAATCAGATATAGAGTTAAGAAGATAAGACCTTGCCAATGCATCTTTTGCACACCATGTATTAAGCCTTTCTTGTTCTTCCTTGGTGGGTAGACCCCTTGCTTTGAATGAGGGCAATTCCTCATCTCCTGAGATGAATCCAAATAGACTTCTTCCTTGTAGATAGGTCTTCATCCTCAGAGACTAAGCTTGATAATTGTTCCTGTCCAATTTATCAATGAATGAAGGAAAACCATCTCCCATGTTACCTTGTTTGCTCTGATACCACTGTTGGGAAAGATGGATGG
Source organism: Ceratopteris richardii (assembly GCA_020310875.1). Classification (NCBI taxonomy): domain Eukaryota; kingdom Viridiplantae; phylum Streptophyta; class Polypodiopsida; order Polypodiales; family Pteridaceae; genus Ceratopteris; species Ceratopteris richardii. Next base: position 45,020,030 of record CM035422.1, read on the forward strand.
ATCCTCTAGAAGATTAAGTAGGTGCTGCTAATCCTGCTTTGCACCAGCCCTCAGTGACTCCAGATATGATTAGTAGACACTCTTAGCTTCCAAATGATACCAAAGAAACGCTATATGTGCTTTGGAAAAGGTTTGAGTAATGACTTGATCAAAACAGATGAGTTTGTGAATCACAAAGCTAGAAAACTTTCTATTTTGATGTTGATACCTGCTCAGTCTTTCACTCAGTATGACCAGTACACTTACAATTGGCAAAATTCCTTCTAGAGGTATTAGATTAGCTTTGTAAGCTACCATTTGCAAGTGGAATCATTCAAAATGATAAACTATACTAGGAGAAATAACTTTAGCAAATTTATGGACACCCCCGACTTTTTAGGAAGTATGTAGACAAATACCAGTGAGCACTTCGACGGTGATTTCTTGAGATTGGCTGACCCAAGTTGCTTCAAAATTTGTATGCTTGTAGTATGCTTTGAGCTGGATCCACCAAGCTTTGAATCACTCGATTTGGTGAAGTAGGCACTGAGATATGCCTCTTTGAAGTTGGCAGACTTGAAATGGTGCACTCAGAGAACACAGAGTTGATGAATGTGAATATATCTATTAATTGACATAATTGTACAATCTCATTAGCATGATAACCATAGCTAGATGAGGTAATGAGGTATGGGCTTCAATTTAGCACTCATACACACTCAGATACAAATGATAGATGTCTCGGGAAGTGAGCTAGAATGAGCTGAGCTACCCGCGACTTTTGACTTGCATCTTTTATAGAGTTGAGTTGAAACTTCAAGTTTGAATTCAAATTCAAACTCCTAGAATCTTTCACCTGAAAAGTAATGAGATATTCTCTCAATCAGCCAACAACTTTTTCCACGAGTCTAATCAAGTAGGTGTGTACATAAGAAGTGCCAAGTGTTTTAGACTTTTACAAGGAGTAAAATGGTAAGAACTTATAAGCATAAGTTCCTATGGTCCTTCCTTCAAGTGGTGTCTTCATGAAGTAATCCAAGCCAAATTGTGAAGGCTTGATTTGCACCAACAATCTTGTTAGTGTAGCATAAATCAAACTACCCCCAAGAGATTGATACTTCCTCATATCTTTGTATTCTGCTCCATCATATTTGCTGAGCTTGTGATTAACTTCAAGTGGAGTTGAAGCTTCTCTACAATTTTCCATACCAAACTTCTTCAATAGGTTCACAAGATACCTTTCTTGTGATACATATATGCCATGATCTGTATAAGTGACTTCCATCCCCAGAAATTATGATAACTTTCCTAGATCACTGATCTTGAACTCTTTCTCAAGTAGTCTCTTTAACTCCTTGATTCCTTCATCTAATGTACCTCTGATTATAATGTCATCTACATAAATACAAATATAGATTGTACTTTCCTATGTTCTTTTGATGAGTAGACTTGGATCTGCTTTTGAACTTCGATATCCAAGTTCATTTAGATACTTCACCAGTTTATAGTTCCATGCTCTTGGAGCTTGCTTCAATCCATAGAGCGCTCTTCTCAATTTGGAAACAAAATTTGGATACTTGGAATCTATAAATCCTTGAGGTTGTTCCATGTATACCTCATCTGATATGTGTCCATTCAAGAATGCATTCTTTATATCCAATTGACTCAGAGTCCATCCTTTTGAAGCTACAATAGCAATGATTGTCCTTATAGTTGACATCTAAGCTACAGGACTGAATGTCTCATCATAATATATGCCATAAGTTTGGGCATAGCCTTTCGCCACTAGTCTAGCTTTGTATCTAGCTATACTTCCATCTGCAAGCTTCTTCACTTTATAAACGCATTTATTTCCAATAACCTTCTTACCATTTGGTTTAGGAACAAGTTCCAAAGTCTTGTTCTCCTCTAGTGCATTGAATTCTTCCTCCATTGCTTCTTATCTTTTGCTTCATCATAGTTCTGAGGCTCTTCATCATCTTTGACCATATATGCATAGTTCTTCTGAATTATGTAAGAAGTATCATAAGAATACCTTTCTGGTTGCCTTCTTGTCCTACTTAACCTCCTTGGTTCACATTCTTCATATGTGTCTGGATACACCTCTTCATCAAATATAGGAACTTCTTCATTCCTTCTTGTTAATCCACTTTTGGATGTACTTGCTTGCATATCCTCTTCATCTCCATTCACATGCACACTTGATTTTCCTTTCTCACATCTTCTTACCTCTTTCAAATTCTTCAGCTGTACGACTTTGATCTGCATACAAACTTTTCTGTTCATCAAATGTAACATCTCTAGAAACAAGAAATTGTTTGGTTAGAGGATTCCACAACCTAAAACCTATCTCCTTTTCATCATAACCAATGAACACATATTTTTTTGCATTTGGTTCAAGTTTATGTCTAAGTTGTGATGGCACATAAGCATATGCAATTGATCCAAACACTTTACAATGATCTAGTGTTGGTTTCTTACCCCACCAAGCTTCATATGGAGTCATTCCATTTAGAGCTGCACATGGTAATCTATTCACAAGATATGTAGTTGTATTTACAGCCTCAACCCGAAGATAATTTGGACAATTCTTCTCCTTAAGCATAGCTCTAGCAAACTCAACCAAACTCTTGTTTCTTCTTTCTGCTACACCATTTTGTTGTGGTGTATATGTGCAGGTTATTTCTCTCTTAATACCTGCACAAAGATCAAGTTCTATAATCACTCCTTCACCATGTGTGAGCAAAGCTTAACCAATGTTCCCTTGCACTCTTAAAGTAAAGAGTCTACCTTCTTTTTTACCACAAACAATCTCATTATATCCATTCTCTCGATCTTCAACAAATACTCCTTCATTTGTAAACCTGACTTGAAAACCTTTTTCAACTATCTGTCCCACACTAATCAAGTTTTTAGGTATGTGGGAAAATACAAAACATTGATTAGAAAATCTTCTGCACTCTTGCATTTCACTTTTCCAATTGAATATACACTTTGTCTTATATTATGACCCATTTGAATTGTATGACTAAAAATGCCTTTTTCCAATTCTGACATCAATTCTATGTTTCTTGAAAAAAGATTAGAACATCCATAGTCAATGTAAAATACCTTTAGATCTTCTTTATCTGATATGTTGATTGAGTTCATCATCAATGATGTATGACCTTCATTCTATGTATCATTTGCATAATTGTAGCAGGTGGTGTTGTAGGATTGATTATGTCCCCAACTTCTTCCTTTACCTCTACCATAGCCTCCTCTTTGATTTTGTCTACCTCTCTAAAAATTACTTTGATATCTTCCACCTCTACCTCTGCTATTGTTATTATAATTTTTATTTGATCCTTGTTGATTGTGCCAACAGTCATGAGCCAAATGATTACTCAATCCATAGATCCAGTAAGCCTTCTTATTGTTATTCTGATTACCTCTTCCTCTTTCAAAGCCTCTTGGTATTCCTCTGACAGTGCCTTTACCTCTAGCATAATAAAATTGAGAACTCGATTCCTCTTCATCCTTCGCTTTACCTTTATCTCCTTTCTTCTTGTTCTTCATGTACATTGCGAAACTGTGTCCTTTATCTCCATCTCCCTTCAAGTCTTGCTCAAATGTTAGCATCAAACCAAGAAATTGATTCAAATCTGGAACATAATGATTAAAAGAAGGTTCCATTCACAAGAGAGAAGGTTTCCACCTTTCATCTCCTCTCAAACCTGCAAGCAATTTAGCAATCAATTTGTGATCTTCAACATCTTCATCTATGGATCCAAGACTATCTGCTAGGTCCTTCATCTTAGTGACATAGTCACTAATACTTTGACTTGGCTTCTTCTTGAATGTTATAAACTCTGACCATAGACTTGCTTTCCTTCTATTGGTGGTACTTTGGAAATGATACATTAATGCATTTCATATATCTTCAACTCATTCCAATCCTTTGATGTTTGGTAGGAAATGATATGAGATTGTATTATAGATGTAGGCTTTTGCACTTGCATCCTTCTTCTGCCAATGCTTTAAAGCATCAAGTTCTTCTTTCTTTTGTCGACCTTCATCTTCAAATATTGGCTTCTCTTCTTCACCCTAGTATGTAAACCATGACATCCTTACTCATAACTAAGGCTTCCATTCTCAGACAATTGATCAGTGACAAAGAAATTTCTACAAGAAATTATAATGAATCATTTATTACGTGGATTAAGAATTTATGTGACAAGATATTGGACGTAGAGTAACATGAGACTTGTGCAAGAAGAGATTGAAGTACTTCTTCAATTTATTTATGAACTTAACATGGACTAGTACTTGTTATTAACACTCCCATGGAACCTTGAGAAATGTATATCATGGATTTTTTTGGACTAATCTTGGAATTTGAATTGTTAGTTGAATCTATACAACTAAGAGGTTATAAAGATGATGCATTCTTTCCACACATAAATAGAAATGTTATCTGGTCAGCCTGTACTGATGGTGACAGAAACAAAAATGGTGATAAGGGATTTTGAGGCTAATGCTTCTATTTCTAGAAGAAGACAGAACACAAAATTTCAAAGTCTTGTGTAAAGCATGAACATTAATGGTAGATACATAAACAAAAGGGAAACTAATTATTCAATATTGATGATCGCAAGATAGAGTGATTCATGGTGACCATTGAGGAAAAGCTATTTTGCAACAAAAAAAAGATTCAAATACTAGTTCATCGGTGTTGCATTGGAAGCCAACAATTACGTGCATGTGACTCAGATCCCAACATATTTATATTCATTGCCTAATAACCATCGAAAGTTCTCTCCAAGGGTTCCTCTACTCATCTAGGCATCATGAATAGATAGCTCTTCCAAACTCTCTATGGATTTTGGCCTTGGCTATCTCGGAGAAAGGAATCTCTACTTCGTCAAGGCATGAACATATCTAAAAAATAACATGTATAGTTGTCAATACAATCACACGATGTAAGAGAAACTCTTATTAACTTCAACGTATCATGCACACACATACATTAATTCTAAAATATGGACCCCAAAAAAATGCTACTCGTATGATAGAAACACCCTCAAAAAAATGCTACTCGTATGATAGAAACACCCTCAAAATGCTTAAATTTGTGAAACAATATTTCACTCATGATTCATAACACTTAGAAGTGAGTTTTATGTTACTTTTTAGCTAATGAACGAAGCAGATTAGAACAAAAGATTAGGAAATTTCACCTTTTAGATTTTAATGATGAGTATAGGGCTTTGAAATTATGCATTGAAGAGGAAAAACTGATTATAGAAAATAGATTGTGGTGTTTATGTAGGAGCCAAATTCAATGAGGGATGGCAATCAAATGTTTGCACTTTATTAAGAAGCAGAAAACGTTGCCGACTATGAATGTATCACAAGAGATAACCCTAGAATTGATGAGGCAAAATATCCATTGAAACTAATTGAACACAATTTTTAACAACCTCATATCACCTACTGTTGACAGTCAAGGTCACACACAAGCATGGAAGCGCATCAATGAAGTCGACACACAAGGAGAAGGAGCATGTAGGGAGCTCCAAGAAGCACATGTCAAATTTTCATAAGAAATCCCTATAAAAATAGTGATTTTTATCACTAAAAGCCATTGTAAATACCATTTTCTATTTCTACAACTCCATTTTGTTCAAGCCAAGGATTCCATTTGAGCCCCCAAATAAGCCTTAGAACCTAATTTTTAACTAGGTTGGACACTAGGTCTGGACAGGGCCAAAACTACTCAAAAAACTATAAAAAGGGCTAGAGAGCTCATTTTTGGGGTTGGCTTGTTATAGATTTCAACTTTGTAAGAAAGTTCTTTTGTAATCGAAGTCCTTCCATTGTTCCACTCTTTGCTCTTACCTTGTGTGCGTGTGTGTATGTGTGTGCATGCTTGTATGCTTTCACTCACGCACTTGTGCACCACACTTGCTCTTGGTCTTCATACCAGTCCTCACGTCTCCACGGATTGATATTTATGAGGTGAAGCTCCTCATGTTGGTACTTGCCATTGTGCTAGAGTGACACCGAATTTGGTGCCGTTGTCGGGGACAGAGCTTGGAGGACGAGCGTGTGACGGTAAGACATAGAATAGTGATGTTGGAAGGTAAAAAAATCACCATTTTCAGTTCTGTTTTTGAGTTTGCTTCATCTCCATCATCATCATCACCACCATCTCCTCTCACCTTTACTTTCTCTGTTTGTTTTGCTTTTTTGACTATACATCCCCTATTTTTTCCTCTTCTTCTTAATTCTTAGCTATGGAGGAGTTCAAAGAGGGTTCAGAGCTTAGGCATCCTTGAAATACAGAGATTTGCGCCACTAAAACAACAAAACTCTGAGCAATTGTATCACGGAGTGGCAAGAGCTGCATCTAGTATCGTGGGTGTCGTATCGCGACTTTGAAGGGTGACTTTCCAAATACAAACCCATAGGAGTGACAAAGAGAACCTAAGGTACACATATTTGCAGAAATTTTTGAATTTGGGCTTAAAAATCTCCAAGCATCATGTCCGATTGAGTTTTGGTATCGTGATACCAAAATTCTCGTGTATCTCGATACTTGTCGAGGTATCGCATCATGCATACCCACTTGAGGTATCGCGATACCATTCTGGTATCATATCATCAAGTGCTGGTATCACGATCGCGGTCCTTCCAGCGGTATCGTATCGTGGTCCACCTGGTATAGTATGGTGTCGGTCACGGTATCGTATCGTGTTGGTCACGGTATCGTATCGTGTTGGTCACGGTATCGTATCATCGATCGAGCGATATCATATCGTGCCTATTCTAGTATTGTATCATGCAAAAAAGTGGTATCATATCGTCAAATCCTTTGGTATCGTATCGTCCACATAACTAGTATCGTATCATGAGAGTTCCAGTATTGTATCGTGTAATTTTTGGTATCGTATCGCCTGTCACCTTGGTATCGTATCGTGAGCAATCTGGTATCATATCGTGTGATTTTTGGTATCATATCGTCCACTTGGTATCGTATCGATTGTCACCTTGGTATCGTATTGCGAGCAATCCGATCGTGTGATTTGTGGTATCGTATCGTCCACTTGGTATCGTATCGCCTATCACCTTGGTATCGTATCGCGAGCAATCCGATATCGTATCGTGTGATTTCTGGTATCGTATCGTCCACTTGGTATCGTATCACCCCTTACCTTGGTATTGTATCGTCGAATGCAGAGGTATCGTATAGTGTGATTTTTGGTATCGTGTCGTGACCACTCCCAGTATCGTATCATGCAAGTTGGTATCACCTTGGTGGTATCGTATCGTCTAAGGTGGTATCATCCATAGTGGTATCGCATATTGTGGAAATTTTGGTATCGTATCGTGTGTCCTGAGGCACTCCCTGAGAGATCTTGTTTCCCTGTTTTAAACCACAGAGCCCTGAACTGGCATAACTTTCTCATATTGAAATCCATTTGGAGTGATTTTGGGTTTGTTGGAAAGCTCGTGGTAAAACTAATACATGGATTATTAGATATAGTATTTTGAAGTTGACTCTCAGATTGGACTAGGAAGCAAGGGGTTCCACAAGATTTTGAGCAATATAAAGGACAATTTTGGACTTGTAGACAAGGCTTATGAACCTAAGATCAAGTAGACACTGAGGAGGAGATAGATAAAGTACCAAATCATCTAAGGCTAGTGTCGACCATACAACCAAGTCACGGGCTCACAGCTCAGTGGTTATCACTACGTGCTGAGTTCATAGACAAGTCAGTCAAAAATGTCTTTCAACATGGAGAGACTCATGGCTTCTAAAGACATGCATAGTTCAGTACCTAGGGAAGGTTTTATGTCTGTAGTGGAAGGAGAATATCGGATGTCTCTTCAATACATATCCACTAACTTGCAAGGAATGCCCATCTACCTCGACAGTCTACATAGGTCAGTAGCGAGGATGTTAAACACTACAAACTTAGAAATACTACTGAGACCAACTGTCAAGTACGAAGATGGAGTTTACATGGACAAGATGGGCCAGATATATGTGGTAACCAAAAACCCTGATCAGATTAATGAAAGAGGAGAGTTAGAGGGACAAGGAACTTCTAGGAGAACCAACAGTGGAGATACGGTGACTACCCCTAGGGGAAAGTCAGTAATGACTCAAGTACTGCAAGCGGACAAGATACCCCAAGATGACTATCTGATGGAGGTGTACTTAGTACATGGATTAGACCTACTCCTACAAACGTTTTCACTAACAAAAGGAGAAGGATCAGCCCAATAACTATATATGAGTTAAGGGATCCAAAAAATACATCTAGAGTTACATACCTAGACCAAAATCAAAGGAGGTATTGTCCTGTGGATGAAGTCGAGGGGTCTAGATTAAACTACATGGATCTGCCTATATTCCCTCCTCGAGATCAGGAAACTACCTCACAAAACCCATTCCAAACCTAGCAAAGGATGGAAAATATGATGTCAGGACAAAAAAGCCAATGCAGTATGCCCAACAAACCACAGGAGCAATTCACCATGCCAGGAATTAACTCCCACAACCAAACTAGCCAGGGGATAGGAAATCTGAATAGAACCACCCTTAGGGCAGAACCACCCCAAGGTGTTCCCATCATAATTGGATCCTAAGAGCCCGACAGACGATCGAGACCAATCCGACTAGCCAAATGTATGCGAAATCATTACGATGGCAGAGGAGAGCCCTATGACCACATTGTGGAATATAAGCAAGTCTTGCGAGCGGAGCAAGTGGATGACTTTTTAGTGCAATATGATTCCTTTGGGCTAACCCTCACGGGAATAGCCTTAACTTGGTTTCAATCCTTGGATCCAAATTCCTTTGGCAATATCGAACAATTCTTCCAAGAATTTATTTGCAAATTCACTAAGCGAGGGATCAAGCACAATTCATCATCCTTACTACATAATTTCAAACAAGCTCCTAATGAGACTGTAAAAAATGCAGCACGAAGATTTAATCAATATGTAGACCGATGCCCTGTGACAGAGAGACCTTCTCAGCAGAAAATGATATCCCTATTTTTAGAAGGTCTAACCAATGGAACATTGAGAATCTTAGTATACCTAAAATGATTGCAAACTCTTAGTGAGTGTCTTCAAGAATGCATAGATTTGGAAGACAACTTAGCTGAGGATCTCAAAATCACACAAGATCCTACCAAAAGAGAGGATACAAGAAGCAATGAGATTTCTAGCTCGAGTCATGTGGAGGAAGTGGCAGTGTTAGTGGCCAAGAAATTAGGGGTACAAGGACAAAGGAACTTCCACAACTCTTCCTTGAGAGTGCCAATGTTAGGAAGTTGCACCCGTTGCAGTGGAGATCATCCATCTCATGTCTGCGCCAGAGAAGGAGTAGGGTTATCACAACCTTACCCTTACAATAGACAACCAACTCAAGAGCCTAACATGTACTCTTATAGTGAGCAAAAGTACATCAACTACAACACCAAAAACTATCCAATGAATAGACAACCACGATCGTTTTTACCATCCCAATGTGGACCATACGGGTACCCTCCTAGAGAACAAGGTAGAGAAATTCCTAGGTATAACCCATGTCCAGGACCATGAGAAGCAACTAGACCGTATGAACATGGAGGATATAGCCAACCTCAACCTATATGAGGACAACAATCACCCCACCCACTATCTCTGACACAAGGGCAGAACATCAGAATACAAGTCGTTTGTCTTGAGTGTGGCAGAGAACAAATCTTGAGAGATTGCCCCGGACATCCCTCTAGTGCACCAAAGGTTACACCTCTTAATGTAGTAGGCTTTTCCAGTGGTGATAATGTGGCTCCTATACATGCAGTTACTAGGCACAAGCCTTACAAAAAGCTAAACTAGCTGAGCAATCAGAGCCAAGTGAGTCAGGAGAGCCTACTAAGAGAAAAACAAGAACATGGAAGGATACTAGAGAGAAGGCTAATGGTAAGTGGACCAAGAAGTTATCTGAACTAGAAGAAAGCCTGAAGGATGCAAAAACAAAAATAGAAGATATTGCCTCTCAAAGCTCCTCGCATGTCAAAACTCCATCCACACCACCTCATCCCCACCCACCAACCACTATAAATAAACCACAACCAGGATCTGTTCTTGCAGATCTAACCCCAGAACACTTGGACATGATGTTCAAGGCATACCAGGCTGGATTTCAAGAAGGGCCAACACCTACAAACCTAGACAAGAGCTACGCTAGAGCAGATTTAGAGATTGAACGGACAAAAATGTGCATAAAAATGGTGGAACTAGCTCAAGCTATGTTCGAGGCCAATCAATCGTTCAATCACACAAATGCTAATACACCTGGTTTGCACTTCCAGGGCTTACAAGATAGATTAGAGCAGTTGGTAAATAAACCGCAAGTTTCTAATTTACCTCCACAAGCTCAACCACCTATTGAAAGAGAAAGCTCATCACCAAAGAAAGTCTATGTTCATGACTCTATAGATGATGGGGAACCTCTTTCAATTCAACAACATGCTCAAACGTTTCTGCGAGAAATACAAGAAGAGAAATGGGCCAAGGAGAAGGATGTTCCCCCTCCTATTCTTGAGATTGATGACCTTCATGATCAATTTTCACAAGACATTCCATCTATATATGGAGACCAAGTAGAGCAATAAGAGAAAGTAAGTTCAAGATTTGAATCCAATTCTTTACAGGAGTTGCCACAGTTCACAGGCCCATGGGAATCTGAATCTCTCCAGATCAGATTTCCCACAATATTGATCAGAAATGAAGACTCGGTAGTTCCAAGAAACACTGACATCATGAAGAACACTAAGGTTTAGTGTCATCTCACGGTAGAGGAGCTGCTCAAAGCAAAACCTGAGCTATGGAATCATGTGAAGGATTAGGTTCTAGAACTTGATTCCAATATGCCAAAAGCAGCCTCTAAGCAAAAAGTTCCAGAGATATCTCTAGACAAAATAGGGGACATGAGTGAAGGTGAGGAAGGTAATACTTATCTTCCCATCACCTACCAAGGTTACACAACCAAAGCAATCATAGATTCAGGTGTTGGTGTTGGTGTTGTTATTGCAACCACCTCCTTGTGGAAGCAATGGGGTAAACCCGCATTAAGACCAACTAGAACGAAGGTTCAGATGGCAGACGACCATGTTGAAAGACCTCTAGGATTGCTAGAAGGGATAACTCTAACCACTTGTGGTGTAGAGTTTGAGCACACATTTGCTATATGTGACTTTGGTAAAACTTATACCTATGAAATGATCCTAGGAAGACCCTTCCTACGACAACTGCAAGTTGTACAAGATTGGGGAACCAATTCTTTGTACTTGCAATGCTTAGGGGTCACAACCAAGGTCAATTTGAAGGATTATACCTTCACAGATGTACCACCCCTATAGTGGAATCCTATCCACAAGGAGCAAGAAGATTCAATCTCTGTGCATTCTCAAAGTTCATCTGATACATCTTGGATGCATGAAGATACTCATTTGTGGATGTGCAAGGTCACAAAGGAAGAGGAAAAACGCTTAAAGGCAAGAAAAAAAGGAACTTATCAAGGAGATAGACCAGTTAGAGACCCAGCCTATACGCCGATGATCTCCGGATGAGGAATTTGAGCCTCATGGATGTTCATGTGCCAGCCCTTGCTAGAAGAATGTGACCCTAGTGACATCATAGAAGAAGAAGAGAATGATGACGATCTAGAGTCCATTGTGATGGATAGTTGCTTTATTTCAAAGAAGCACTATCTATAAGAAATAGGAGTATTTACACAAAAAGAAGAAGAACCTCTCACAAGCATCAAAACGGTAAATTCAAAGGATGGAAGTGAGGGTGATCAAAAGAAAAAGAAAAGAAAAGTAGTGAAAGAAGAAGAGGAGGAAACATTGTTCGAAGTACCAGAGAATTTCAAGAAATACAAAGTTGAGGACCGAAAGATTTTGGTAGCCTAAGAGAGAGGCCACAATAGGAGAAGCATATGATAACAAAGAAAAGACCAAAAAAATCATAGTCACCATTGGAGGGAACAAAGAGCGATGTACATACATAGGAGATGACCTAAGTGCAAAAGAGGAAGCAAAGTTTGTAGCTCTATTAAGGGAATATAGGGACGTGTTTGCATGGCACTATAGAGATTTGAAGGGAGTAGATCCAAAAATTTTCTCTCATATGATCCCCATGACGGCTGATGCCAAGCCCACCAAACAGAAGCCCTACACATATAATGACACATATGCAGCTAAAATAAAAGAAGAAATTGATAGGCTCATTGAGGCAAGATTTATCTATGAGATTGAGCATACTCAGTGGGTGTCTCCCATTGTAGTGGTGCCCAAGAATAATGGAAAGTTGCGAGTGTGTATTAACCTTAAAAAATTTAGTGCCGCTACAATAAGAGATAGTTATCCACTTCCAATCACTAAACATTTATTGGAGCATGTTGCAGGCAAGGAAGTTTATAGCTTCCTTGATGGATTTTCAGTTTACAACCAAGTAGCCATTGCCCCCGAAGATCAAACCAAGATGGCTTTTGCCATAGAGTGGCGAATCTTTGCATTTTGTGTGATGCCATTTGGGCTCACCAATGCATCTACAACATTCCAAAGGCTCATGTGTCATGTCTTCAAAAGAGTTCTTGAGAAAGAGCTTAGAAGTATATGTGGATGATTTATGTACTCATTCCCAAGAAAGAAGGTACCACATCCTTGAGCTCAGAGAGATCTTCAACAAGTGTAGAGAATATCGAGTGTGTCTAAACCCAGAGAAGTGTGTGTTCATGGTATGACAAGGTAAAATCTTAGGTCACATTGTTTCTAAGAATGGAATATCAACAGATGAGGACAAAGTAAGAGCCATAGCGGAGTTGCCCAGGCCAAGGAACGTTAAAGAGGTAAAAGCCTTTATGGGCCATTGTGGATATTATCGCAAGTTCATCCACATGTATGCAATCATAGCCAAACCTCTTTATGCCTTGCTAACAAACTTTGAGTGGAACGATGAATGCGAGAAGTCCTTCAATGAGCTGAAGAGACATTTGTGCACAGCACCAATACTGACCACTCCTGATTGGAATAAGCCATTCCATGTACACGTGGATGCATCCAATTATGCAATAGGATGTGTGCTAGCACAACCAAATGGTGAAGGGAATTTAGATTTGCCTATAGCCTATGCTAGTAGGCAATTGAACGCTGCTGAACAAAACTACACCACAACCGAAAGAGAAGGTTTAGGCATGGCATATGTTGTGAAGAAGTTTAGACACTATCTATTGGCCAACAAGTTCAAATTTTTCACTGATCATCAAGCTTTATTATACTTGGTCAATAAACCTTGCAATACAGGACTTCTAGTAAGATGGTTCCTCGTACTAATGGAATATGATTTTGAAGTGGTTGTTAGGAAAGGTAAGACCCACCTTAGGGCAGATCATCTTTCTCCCATCACTTTAGGAGAGTCACCACAAGGAGTGTCTGATGAATTGCTTGATGCTTACCTGTTCAATCTAGAAGTTGTTCCTAAATGGGCAAATAAGTTAGTACCTATCCTAACCTTTGGACCTACAAATAAGAATGTGAAGACGAACAAGGATGAAATCGTACAATCATAAAATTATCAAATACTGGCATGAAGCATGTATAAGCAAGATATGGAAGGTGTTCTAGCTTGTTATGTTGAGGACGATGAACATAGTAGTTGGTTGCAACAAGCCCATGAAGGATTTCTAGGGAATCACTATTCTAAACAACGAACATTGCAAAATCTAAAATGTTTAGGAGTGTATTGGCCTAGTATGGACAAAGAAATTCATGAATGGATTAAGAATTGTCCATTGTGCCAGAAAAGACCCCCTATGGAGCATGCGACTCTTTATCATGTATCATTAATTCCAGATTGGAGTGCTCCATTGGTAGAATTCATGAGATGTGGAACATTACCCAATGAGGCTAGTCTAGCAAGGAAATGAAGCATGGAACAAGAGGCTCTAGACTATACCTTAGTAGGGGACAACCTATATCGAAGAGGCAAAGATGGTTACTTGAGATTGTGCGTTCATGAATTTGACTAGTTGAAAATCTTAGAAATTGCACACAACAGTGCCACTGGTGGACACTTCGGGCCTGATTGAGTAATCAAGTCCATTCTATTCTCAGGACTTTGGTGGCCCACTCTTCATATGGATGCACATACCTATGTGAAGAAATGTGACACATGCCAACGTGCCCAGTACCCCATTAGAAAGGATGAGATGCCTTTGCGGCCAATGATGGGAGGACGTGCATTCTCAAAGTGGGGTATCAACTTTCTAGGTCCTATTAACCCCCCAGCTAGAAACTCCCATGCCGAATAGAATATTGTAGCCACGGATTACCTCACAAAGTGGGTAGAAGTCAAGGCCACAACAAAGAATGATGCTCAAATGACGACAAGGTTCTTATTTGAGAATGTGTTCACGAGATATGGACTTCCAATAGAGTTAGTAAGTGATAGAGGAACACACTTCTTGCATGAAGTCATTGAAAATCTCCTCCAAGAGTTCTTAGTAATACATAAGAAGTCTGCCCCATATCATCCACAGGCGAACGGACAAGCTGAGAGCACAAACAAGATCCTATGTAATGTATTCACAAAATTGGTAAATAATAACGCTCTAATTGGGATAAGATTCATCATGCTGTTTGGGCTTATGGAGTTGCCTATAAAATGGTACTCAATGCCACCCTATTTCAGATGTTCTTCGAACAAAATGCTATGCTACCATTGGACTTCCTAATCCCAACTTTAAAAGTAGCACCAGAGCATGAGTGGAATGGACATGAGTTATCCTCTAGGATCTCTGATCTAGAACGCTTAGGTGAGACAAGGGTACGAGCAGCTGCAGGCATCTATGCTTCAAAGAAAAGGCAAAAGGCCTATTGCGATGCACACATTAAGGATAAAGGACTGAAAGAGGGGGACCTAGTGTTGTTTTACACACTAAAACAACATGCCCGTAGATTGGAAAAAAGAGGATATGGACCCATGATCATAAATAGAATTTCCACTAGCGGTGCAGCTCAATTTGCCACACTAGAAGGTGATATCCTGCCAAACTATATTAGTGGATGTCGAGTCAAGTTGTATCAAGAACCTCTTACAGAGGATATGCTGATGAGACTCAACACTACTAAGAAGGGAAAGGAAGAAGAGTTAAGGGTTAGAGAAGAAGCACAGGCAGCGGCTAGAGAACGCATTAGGAGAGATAAGTTAAGATGCCTAGGCCTAGATATCAATCTTGAGGCCCCAAGATACCACATGGCCATGTGCCAAACATCTAGTGCAATTGCTTCTCTAATAATAGATCGACGTCCATTTGTGACCATAACAGTAGGACAAGGGAAGAATGTAGAGACTGTGAGAGTATTAATTGACTCAGGTGCAGCAACTCGTGCGGTTAGACTTTCATACTCCCAAGAACTGCAATTGAACCTCAATCCCATAGAAGTTTATCTCGTAGGATTGGGAGGTGTGGAAACCCCTTGTTTGGGCGAGATGGAACTTCCCATCTATCTTCAAGATGTTCCGATGCGAGTGAACATGCTAGTGTGTGAAGATGAGGACCTTACAGAACCACTTGTCTTGGGTCAAGACTGGATTTATGACCATGCCGACAACTTAAAAATTAGAAGACAACTTCAAGTTTGGGTACATGAACAATGCATCACATTAGAATTTGAGAATTGCATGAGCACAAAGCCAAGTAGCACGCATTCTCTTAGTCCCTTTAGGCCTAATCTGAGCAAAGAAGATGTTGTATGTGTCAAGAAAGATGTGATCCAGACGGACTCAATCATGAAAGAACAATCTCAAGGAGAGAGGACCCCTCTTCTTTTTTAAAGACTCTTGCAATAGTAACAATTCAACCAAAGAGGCAAGTAAAATAGTACAGGCACACGGCCACATCAAATAAACAAACCAAATGCAAGAAGAAAGAAGCTTAGGGCAGGAAGCAGATTTGGGTATGAAAAGGAGAGCAACCACTAGCTTTTCCACAACCATTCCCATCGAAGCAAACTAACCATGCTAAAAGAAGCACCAAGAAACAAGGACAAGCTCAATCCCAAGGACTCCAACAAATTTGGGTACCAAAGCAATCGATGACGGCCAACCATAATAACGTACAAATTTGGGTGCTAAAGAAATTAGCTGCAGCTCAACAAGGGCGATTACAAATGTGGGTACCCAAGGCACTCTTACATGCACAAAACCATATGATCTCCCTCACGAGACAAATCTCAGCAAAGAAACCACGGAGAAGCAAGAGTTGAAACCAAGGACAGAGACCAAAAGAAGATAAATTCATCTCCTTGCTGGTAATAAAAAGACAACCATCTAGGATATGGGTTTGGAAGCCAAAAGCACCAGTAGCACCCACAAAACCAAAGAACCAACCACAAGGGATAAAGAATTCAAGCAACCATCCACACATGAAGAAGCCAAATTTGATCTCTACGCCACCGAACACTGTTCTCAAATGGATCCCTAAAGGGAGAGATGGTCAATTGTCATTTCACCATTGACTGCGCACATCATTTCAGGATCTACTAGCGACCTCCAACCAAGAGTGCATCAACGTCCACTAGAAACCTTGAAGCCTCGACGAGCAATACCATGTAACTTTGGCATAACCTTGTCTTTTGCACCATTCAAGGTCATGCATTTCCAAAGTATGCATTAATATAAGGTCACCTTACAAGGCCGTGCATAGACACAATTGAGGATCCCATGCACATGCGATGTTAAAAATAAAAAAGTAAGCTCGTATATATTTTTGCAAAAAGGATTTTCTTCAAGTAGAAGGAAAGTACAAAAATGAAAAATAGAAGCATTTACTTTAGCAAGTAGTGGAGGCCAAAAAAGAATCATTCAAAAGAGAATCAAATCCAAAAAAACTGAACTGTAAGAGGAGTGGCTGTCTAAAGTAGTGTAGAAATGATGGAGAAGAGCTCTCAAACTCATCATGAGAGTTTTTGGTCACTTGGCTATAAAAGAGGCAAGGGAGCACACTCAAGAATAGAGGAAGAAGGCGTGGAAGTCCCCTTGTAGCTAGTTCATTTGTTTTGAGTCATTTTGTTCAGTTCACTCTCATAGAGTATGTCCAACCGCACACCCATTTTTGGGTAGTCTACTTGTGAGAGTCAAATCTCTCAATATATCTATCCAATTTTAGTGTTTAAACATTCGTTGGAAAGCATATTTCAAGTACTTCCTCTATCTAGAACCGTTTTATCAAATTCTTTGTGCTGTGTGAGTTATTCCGGTTTTAGAGAAGTTTAGTTTTCAGCCTAAATGAGTGGATAGGTAGCCTGTTTTGTATCAAAGAGTTGCCAACCCAAATCTACTCCAAATTGAGTGTTTGATAGCTCATTTGAAAGCTATAGGTGTCTAGTTTGAGTGACCAAAGTTTGAAGTTCATTGCATTTTTACTTGGTACCAGTTTTCATTTGAAGGTTCAGCTATTGGCAATAGTCTTGATCCTGAGAAGGTCTTCTACACTTTCCGCTGCGAATAGGAGAGGAATTCTCCAACAATTGGTATCAGAGCATTGGATTTTGAAGAGGCAAAGCATTGGAACTGAAGTGAAGCAAAGGATAAGCTACAAATCAAGGGGGAGCTTCGTAAAGTTAAGGAAGAGCACCACACAATACTTGAGGTAAACTTCAATCTTGGAAGTTTTTAATGGCTGATTTAGGACAACAAGTTGAGAAGTTGGACAACGATAATTTTCAGTCTTGGAGGTATGGAATGATAAATTACCTTAAAGGTAAAGGTTTATGGAGTCTAGTTAGTGGAGACGATCCACAACTGGTGGACCTTGAAGATCCCAACATTACTCTGGCACAAAGGAGACAATTTGCTGATTGGGAAGAGAGGAATCGAAGGGTGATGTTCCTCATCTTACAAGTTATTTCTAACACTATGATTGGTCATGTGCAAAGCTTAGAAACAACCAAGGAAGTTTGGGAAGCATTGGAGAAGGTGTATGCTACCTCAACAAGGTCTTGGAGGATGCAATTCAAGAAGGAGCTCAACAACATGAAGAAAAGCTCAAACCAAAGAATTAGTGAGTATACATTGAGGATCAAGGAGCTTCGAGATCAGCTAGCATCAGTTGGATGCAAGATAGAAGAGGAATACATCGTACAAACAGCCCTCAATAGCTTGAAGAGTGAAGAAAAGTGGAAGCCCCTCATCACAAACATTCTTTATAGAGATCCTCTACCAACATTGGACGAGATTATACCAAATCTTGTGGCTAAAAAGGTAGCTCAACAAGGAGAAGGCAACAAAGGTAAGGACAGCCATAGTCAAATGTTATATGCAGGAAGAGGTAGAGGAAGGAACTCAAGAGGAGGCTCGAGAGGAAGAGGAAGAAGCTACAACAACACAAATTTCAGCCAACACAACTCGGAGGACAAAAATGACAACTCAAATGACAACACACATGGAAGAGGTCGAGGAAGAAATAGAGGAAGAGGTCGAGGTTCATACAATCCTCATAAAGGTATAACATGTTATCATTGTGGTAAACTAGGACATTATGCAAATGATTGTTGGCAAGATTCAGGTTGCAGCAACCATATGACATATCAAGGAGATTTATTCACAAAGCTACAAGCTCCAAGTGGAAAAGGATTTGTGGAGACCGGCGATGAAACTCAACACGCAATTGAGCATGTTGGAAATATCAAGCTTGGAGATAGAAAGGTATTGGCTGATGTTCTTCATGTTCCTACTACTGCAAAGAATTTGATTTTAGTAGAACAAATGGTAGAGAAAGGATATCATGTTATCCTCAATGAAAAAGGCTTCTTTATAAAGAATCCAAAACAAGGATTCAAGGTCATTGCTCAAGGAAGGAAAGAAGTTAGGATGTTCACCTTGGACATTCAACAACCACATGGAAAGGTGATGTATATTCAGTTTGGAATCAAGAGGATTGCTGAAATCGATTTGTGGCACAAAAGGTTTGGACATATCAACATTCCCAAGCTCAAGGACATGAGCAACCATGAAGTGGTAAGAGGTCTTCCAAGATTCAATGATGCTGGACTACATGAGTTTTGTGAAGCATGCCAACTAGGAAAGCAAACTCGACAACCATTCAAGAAGAGCAACTATGTGGCAAGGAATGTCCTTGACTTGATACACACGGATGTATGGGGACCATCACAACAACCATCAGTGGCTGGTAATAGATATTTTGTCACTTTTATCGATGATCATTCAAGAAAAGTATGGATGTTTTGCATAAGACAAAAATCAGATGTGTTCTCCATGGTCAAGAGATTTAAAGCACAGGGAGAAGAGGAAACAGGACGCTACATAAAGACCTTGAGGTCCGATGGAGGACGAGAATATTTCTCCAAAGAATTTTCAGATTTTCTTTATGAAAATGGCATCAAGAGACAATTTACATGTAGGTAGACACCTCAACAAAATGGAATAGCTGAATGGAAAAATCGACATATCACAGAAGTTGCAAGATGCATGCTCAACGAGATGAAGATGCCACTAAACTATTGGGCTGAAGCAACTAGTACGGCCGTTTATTTGATGAACAAGTGTACAACAGCTGGAGTGCATAATCTAACTCCCAAGGAAGTTTATTCCGGTAAGAAACTTGACCTTACACATCTCAAAGTTTTTGGATGTGTGTGTTATGCTCACATTCCTTAAGAACTAAGGACAAAGATGGAGGTAAAGTCCGAAAAATGTATTTTTATTGGATATTCATCGGAGCAAAAGGGATATAGGTGCTACGATCCGGTGACAAAGGAGCTACGAGTCTCACGAGATGTGGTATTTGATGAGCTAAGACCATGGTTTGGAGACAAAGGGAAAGAGAAGATTCTTGAAGAGGATTGCGAAGATGATGGAGGTGTTGTCCAAGAAGAATTTCAGCAAACGAGCACTCAAATGGCAGGTCTAGAAGCTTCTACATGACTTGGAGAAAGCTCAACATGGAAGGGGAGGCTAAGGAGTCATTCCTCATCACCAACATCAGCTTAAAGATCTAAAGCTGAAAGTGCTACCCAAAATAGTGATTCAAATGCAAGTGAAGAAGAGTATGAAGAGGTGATCACACCAAAGGTAAAGTTGAACCGGTTGAAGAAGCAATGTTCAAAAGGAAATCAAAGGAGGTCTTCAAGAGCAAGGTATCCAATTGAAAGGCTGAGCTATGATAGTTTTATTGCAAAGCATTTTGCATATATGACACAGGTGGTCAAAGACAAAGAACCGGATGCATATGAAGAAGCATGTACACAAAATGAATGGCAAGAAGCTATGCAAGAAGAGATAAAAGCTCTCAAGGACAATCACACATGGAAGTTAGTTCCAAAGGCTGAAGGTATGAAGATTGTTCCAAATAAATGGGTGTTTAAAATAAAGAGAAATGTTGATGGCTCTCTAGCTAGCCATAAAGCTAGACTAGTAGCAAAAGGATTCAAGCAAACTCATGGCATCGACTATGAAGAGACTCTCAGCCCGGTTGCAAAGATGGGAACAATTAGAACCTTGATTGGAGTGAGTGCAGCAAGGAGATGGACATTGTACCAACTTGATATAAAAAATGCTTTTCTCAATGGTGAACTTCAAGAAGAGGTATATATGAGTCAACCGATTGGATTTGAAGACAAAAAGCATCCAAATTTTGTTTGTAGATTGAAGAAAGCTTTGTATGGGCTGAAGCAAGCACCACGTGTACCTTACAAGGTGTGGGTATAGTACAAGTAATGTAGATCCCTCTCTCTACATGAAGAAAGAAGAAGGCAAGCAGGTATATATTTGCATATATGTTGATGATCTCATCATAACAAGAAGTAATGTTACAGTAATACAAGAGATAAAAGGAAAACTCGGTAAGGAGTTTAAAATTTCAGATCTTGGTGAGCTAAAATACTTTTTAGGCATTGAGATAGTCTATGGGAAAGATGGCATTTACTTGATGCAAAGAAAGTACCTGTTGGATGTTCTTTTCAGATTTGGAATGAGTGAATGCAAACCACTCACTCAACCTATGGACACAAATGTGAAGCTATGCTGAAATGATGGAGAGAAGTTACATGATGTAACTACATATAGGAGTATTATAGGTTCATTGATCTATGCTACAATCACAAGACCAGATTTGTGTTATATTGTTGGAGTTCTTTCTCAATTTATGCAAGCTCCAACAAGTGAACATTTAAATTCAGCCAAACGCGTGTGAAGATATATGAAGCACACTATCAATCATGCATTCTTTTATAGATATGATGAAGAATTGCAGGTAAAGGGCTTCAATGATGCTGATTGGACTGGTTTGAAGGAAGATAGAAGATCCACTTCAGGTTATGTGTTCATGATAGGTAGCAAACCTATCTCATGGAGCTCAAAGAAGCAACCTACTCTTGCACTATCATCTATAGAAGCTCAATATAGAGGTTTAGCCTTTGCAAGTTGTGAAGCTATGTGGATTAAGAAGCTCTTGGCTGATCTTGATGTGCAGGTGGAGACCATTCCAATTTATGGTGACATGTCAAGCATTCACTTGACAAACAATCCAATGTTTCATGCACGAAGCAAGCACATAGAAGTGCATTATCATTATGTTCGAGAAAAAGTTTTGAGCAAGGATATGGATATAAAGTTCATTGGAACTAATGACCAGGTTGCAGACATGCTTACAAAGTCCCTACATGCTTCTAGACTAAAGAGGTTCAAGGACGACATCAACTTGCAGGATATGGCTGAAGGTGCAAGCTCACATGTGAGCTTGAGGGGGAGTGTTAAAAATAAAGAAGTAAGCTCGTATATATTTTTGCAAAAAGGATTTCCTTCAAGTAGAAGGAAAATACAAAAATGAAAAATAGAAGCATTTACTTCAGCAAGTAGTGGAGGCCAAAAGAGAATCATTCAAAAGAGAATCAAATCCAAAAAAACTGAACTGTAAGAGGAGTGGCTGTCCAAAGTAGTGGAGAAATGATGGAGAAGAGCTCTCAAACTCATCATGAGAGTTTTTGGTCACTTGGCTATAAAAGAGGCAAGGGAGGACACTCAAGAATAGAGGAAGAACCTGTGGAAGTTCCCTTGTAGCTAGTTCATTTGTTTTGAGTCATTTCGTTCAGTTTACTCTCATAGAGTATATCCAGCCACACACCCATTTTTGGGTAGTCTACTTGTGAGAGTCATATCTCTCAATATATGTATCCAATTTTAGTTTTTAAACATTCGTTGGAAAGATTATCTCGAGTACTTCCTCTATAGAGAACAGTTTTATCAAATTCTTTGTGTTGTATGAGTTATTCAAGTTTTAGTGAAGTCCAGGTTTCAGCCTAACTGAGTGGAGAGGTAGCATGTTTTGTATCAAAGAGTTGCCAACCCAAATCTACTCCAAATTGAGTGTTTGATAGCTCATTTGAAAGCTATGGGTGTCTAGTTTGAGTGACCGAAGTTTGAGGTTCATTGCATTTTTCAGTTGGCACCAGTTTCCATTTGAAGGTTTAGGGTTTAGGGTTTAGGGTTGTTGGAGAATTCCTCTCCTAATCGTAGTGGAAAGTGTAGAAGACCTTCTCAAGATCAAGACTCTTGCCAACAGCTGAACCTTCAAATGAAACATGGCACCAACTGAAAAATGCAATGAACTTGAAACTTTGGTCACTCAAAGTAGACATCTATAGCTTTAAAATGAGCTATCAAACACTCAACTTGGAGTAGATTTGGGTTGGCGACTCGTTGTTACAAAACAGGCTACCTGTCCACTCAGTTAGGCTAAAAACTGGACTTCACTAAAAATTGAATAACTCAACGACCATAAAGAATTTCATAAAACTCTTTTAGATAGAGGAAGTAATCAAGATAGGCTTTCCAACAAATGTTTAAGCAAAAATTGAATACATATATTGAGAGATATGACTCTCACAAGCAGACTAGCCAAAAATGGGTGTGCGGCTCGACATACTCTATGAGAGTGAACTGAACGAAATGACTCAAAACAAATGAAGTAGCTACAAGGGGGATTCCACGCCTTCTTCCTCTATACTTGAGTGTCCTCCCTTGCCTCTTTTATAGCCAAGTGACCAAAAACGCTCATGATGAGTTTGAGAGCTCTTCTCCATCATTTCTCCACTACTTTGGACAACCACTCCTCTTACAGTTCAGTTTTTGGATTTGATTCTCTTTTGAATGATTCTCTTTTGGCCTCCACTACTTGTTGAAGTAAATGCTTCTATTTTTCATTTTTGTATTTTCCTTCTACTTGAAGAAAATCCTTTTTGCAAAAATATATACGAGCTTACTTCTTTATTTTTAACACTCCCCCTCAAGCTCACATGTGAGCTTGCACCTTCAGCCATATCCTGCAAGTTGATGTCGTCCTTGAACCTCTTTAGCTTAGAAGCATCTAGGGACTTTGTAAGCATGTCTGCAACCTGGTCATTAGTTCCAATGAACTTTATATCCACATCCTTGCTCAAAACTTTTTCTCGAACATAATGATAATGCACTTCTATGTGCTTGCTTCGTGCATGAAACATTGGATTGTTTGTCAAGTGAATGCTTGATATGTTGTCACCATAAATTGAAATGGTCTCCACCTGGACATCAAGATCAACCAAGAGCTTCTTAATCCACATAGCTTCATAAGTTGCAAAGGCTAAACCTCTATATTCAGCTTTTGTAGATGATAGTGCAATAGTAGGTTGCTTCTTTGAGCTCCATGTGATAGGTTTGCTACCTATCATGAACACATAACCTGAAGTGGATCTTCTATCTTCCTTCAAACCAGCCCAATCAGCATCACTGAAGCCCTTTACCTGCAATTCTTCATCATATCTATAAAACAATGCATGATTGATAGTGTGCTTCACATATCTTAGCACTCGTTTGGCTGAATTTAAATGTTCACTTGTAGGAGCTTGCATAAATTGAGAAAGAACTCCAACAATATAACACATATCTAGTCTTGTGATTGTAGCATAGATCAAGGAACCTATAATACTCCTATATGTAGTTACATCATGTAACTTCTCTCCATCATTTGAGCATAGGTTTATATTTGTGTCCATAGGTTGAGTGAGTGGTTTGCATTCACTCATTCCAAATCTGAAAAGAGCATCCAACAAGTACTTTCTTTGCATCAAGTAGATGCCATCTTTCCCATAGACTATGTCAATGCCTAAAAAGTATTTCAACTCACCAAGATCTGAAATTTTAAACTCCTTACCGAGTTTCCTTTTGATCTCTTGTATTCCTGTAACATTACTTCCTGTTATGATGAGATCATCAACGTATATGCAAATATATACGTGCTTGCCTTCATCTTTCTTCATGTAGAGAGAGGGATCTGCATTACTTGGACAATACCCACACCTTGTGAGGTACTCGACCAATCTTTGATTCCAAGCACGTGGTGCTTGCTTCAGCCCATACAAAGCTTTCTTCAATCTACGAACAAAATCTAGATGATTTCTATCTTCAAATCCAATCGGTTGACTCATGTATACCTCTTCTTGAAGTTCACCATTGAGAAAAGCATTTTTTATGTCAAGTTGGTACAATGGCCATCTCCTTGATGCACTCACTCCAATCAAGGTTCTAATTGTTCCCATCTTTGCAACCGGGCTGAAAGTCTCTTCATAGTCGATGCCGTGAGTTTGCTTGAATCCTTTTGCTACTAGTCTAGCTTTATGCCTAGCTAGAGAACCATCATCATTTCTCTTTATTTTAAACACCCATTTATTTGGAACAATCTTCATACCTTCAGCCTTTGGAACTAGCTCCATGTGTGATTATCCTTGAGAGCTTTTATCTCTTCTTGCATAGCTTCTTGCCATTCTTTTTGTGTACATGCTTCTTCATATGCATCCGGTTCTTTGTCTTTGACCACTTGTGTCATATATGCAAAATGCTTTGCAATAAAACTATCATAGCTCAGCCTTTGAATTGGATACCTTGCTCTCGAAGACCTCCTTTCATTTTCTTTTGAATATTGCTTCTTCAACCGGTTCAACTTTACCTTTGGTGTGATCACCTCTTCATACTCTTCTTCACTTGCATTTGAATCACTATTTTGGGCAGCACTTTCAGCTTTAGATCTTTCATAACATGATGTTGGTGATGAGGAATGACTCCTTAGTCTCCCTTTCCATGTTGAGCTTTCTCCAAGTGATGTAGAAGCTTCTGGACCTGACATTTGAGTGATTGTTTGCTGAAATTCTTCTTGGACAGCACCTCCATCATCTTCACAATCTTATTCAAGAATCTTCTCTTTCCCTTTGTCTCCAAACCATGGCCTTAACTCATCAAATACCACATCTCGTAAGACTCTTAGCTCCTTTGTCACCAGATTGTAGCACTTATATCCCTTTTGTTCCAATGAATATCCAATAAAAATACATTTTTCGGACTTTGCCTCCATCTTTATCCTTAGTTCTTGAGGGATGTGAACATAACACACACATCCAAAAACTTTGAGATGTGTAAGGTCAGGTTTCTTATCGGAATAAACCTCCTCGGGAGTTAGATTATGCACTCCAGCCGTTGTGCACTTGTTCATCAAATAAACGGCCATACTAGTTGCTTCAGCCCAATAGTTTAGTGGCATCTTCATCTCGTTGAGCATGCATCTTGCAACTTTTGTGATATGTCGATTTTTCCTTTCAGCTATTCCATTTTGTTGAGGCGTGTACCTACATGTAAATTGTCTCTTGATGACATTTTCATAAAGAAAATCTGAAAATTCTTTGGAGAAATATTCTCCTCCTCCATCGGACCTCAAGGTCTTTATGTAGTGTCCTGTTTCCTTTTATACCTGTGCTTTAAATCTCTTGAACATGGAGAACACATCTGATTTTTGTTTTATGCAAAACATCCATACTTTTCTTGAATGATCATCGATAAAAGTGACAAAATATTTATTACGAGCCACTGATGGTTGTTGTGATGGTCCCCATACTCTTTAGGAAACTATCTTTATTTTGTGACTTTCATTGATGATTCTTCTGGGCATGCATGGGTATATCCACTGAGAGCAAAGTCGGAAGTGTTTCTTTGCTTCAAACTATTTTTGGTTTTGGTTGAAAATCTATTAGCATGTAAAATGGGCACCCTCCATTCTGATCGAGGGGGGGGATATATGTCTTCTTAGTTTAATGCATTTCTGGCTAAACATGGGATAAATGATCGGTGTACAGTGTCGTATACACCTAAAGAAATGGATTTGCTGAATGGAAGAATCAGTCACTCATGGAGATGGCAAGGTATATGGTCAAGAGTTAGGCTTCACCACATAGTTTCTGACTTGAGGTTGTCATGTGTGCAACATATGTACTTAATAGGTGTCCCACTAAAGTATTGCAGTCTATCACTCCATATGAGGCTCGGCATGGTTGTACGCTATCTGTTTTTCACCTACATGTTTTTGGTTGTCTGGCATATGCATTACTTCCTGAACAACAACGCAGGAAATTGGATGATAAAGCAGTAAAATGTATTTTTGTTAGGTACAGTTTTGAAATCAAATTTTATCATTTGTATCATCCATAGAAAAAATGCATTTTGGTTAGCCATGATGTTGTTTTTGTGGAAGGTGCTATTCAACCACTACTTTTATGTACTAAGGAGACATCAGTTAGCTCCAAAGACATGTATGATACTTTGCTGCCTCTTTTTATAGGTGGATAATCTACTGGTGGTCCTAATGCAGCGATTTCTCAGCTAGGTTCTATTATTTGTTATTCGATGATTCGATTATTTGTGAATAATTATAGAATTTTTTTATGACCCCTTATTACTGGATTGAATTATTATTCGGTGCCGTGTGAGCTTATCGGACAAGTCCGAATAGTTTTTGCACCACAATTCGAAGATTTTTCAATCAAAGCCGCTTTCGATTGAAATTCCTTTTATCGAAAATTTTTTCGATCGAAAGGTTTTTTATTGAAAATATTTTAGATTAAAAAGGTTTTAGATTGAAAGGGTTTTAGATTGAAAATGTTTTAGATTAAAAAAATTTTAGATTAAAAAAGTTTTAGATTGAAAACATTTTAGATGGAAAACTTTTTAGATTAAAATCTTTTAGAATGAAAATATTTTAGATAGAAAAGATTTTACATTGTATTTTTATCATCTAAAATTCTTTGAGATCTAACATGATCACTTTGATTATTCATTTTTTACTTCTAAAATTGCAATATATCAAATAATATAATAACACTTGATCATTCATCATATGACATCATCACGACACTCCACATCATAAGATTTGAAACAAAATCCACATAATATAAGTACACATCTTAATTTCTAAATTAAAAAGCATTCGACATCATCCATATCATAGCATTTGAATTAAAATCCATATAATATCATTGCACATATTAACTTTTGAAGTCCACATCATCACTACTATATCGATCCATATCATAACATTTAAATTAATATTCAATCCATATCATCCACATGAGAACATTTGAATTAAAATCCATATTATAGCATTAAACATCTTAACTTTTGAAATTCACATCGTCACTACTATGTCAACCCATATCATAATCTTTGAATTAACATTAAATCAACATTATCCACATCAAAACATTCAAATAAAATCCATATTATATAATTGTATATGTTAATTATTGAAATCCACATCATTACTATACATTACAATCCACACTATCATTGCACACAACACCATAACACTTCAACTGAAAGAAACAACTATATAATATTAACATAATATTTAAATTTAAAACCATAATAAAAAAAGATGTTTGATTCACGTATATATTCAAATACATCAATCCACTTCAAAATGGTCCTAAGCCATCACTCTCAGATAAGTCAAAACCATTTTGAGAGATATTTTTAAGAATTTTAAGTAACTTATCTACATCTACTATTTTGATTATATTCTTATATGTAGTAAGTTCTAATACATACTTGAATTTATGAGCCTCATTTTTATTGATGGGAGGTTTAGGGTTTAGGGTAAAGGGTTTAGAGTTTAGGGTTTAGGGCTTTGGGTTTAGGGTTCACCATTTAGGGGTTAGGAATTAGGGTTTGGGATTTTATGGTTTAGAGCTTAGGGATTAGGGATTAGGGTTTAGGGTTTTAGGATATAAGGTTTAGGGGTTTAACATTGATGGATTAGGATTAAGGATTTAGGTTTTAGGGTTAAGGGTTTAGGTTTTTGGGATTTGGGTTTAGGTTTTAGGTTTAATGCTTTAGGTTTAGGGAATATGGCTTAGGGTTTGAGTTTTAGGGTTTAGGGTTTGAGTTTTAGGGTTTGGGGTTTGAGGTTTAGGGTTTAGGGTTTAGGTTTTTGGGCTTAGGGTTTAAGGGTTTAGAGTTTAGGGTTCACGGTTTAGATTTATGGTTTAGGGCTTAGGGTTTTGGGTTTTGGATTTAGGGTTTAGGGTTTATGGCTTAGGATTTAGGGTTAAGGGTCTAGGGTTTAGGGTTAAGGTTTCAGGGTTTAGGGTATGTGATTTGGATCATAGGGTTTTGGGTTTAGGGTGTAGGATGTAGGGTTTAGGGTTTAGTGTTTAGGCTTTAGGGCTAATGGTTTAGGCTTTAGTGTCTAGTTTTTAGAATTTAGAGTTTAGAGCTCAGGGTTTACAGCTTAGGGTTTATGATTTATGGTTTATGATTTAGGCTATAGAGTTTAGGGTTAAGAGTTTAGGTTTTAGGGCTTGTGGTTTTAGAGTATAGGCTTTGGAGTTTGATGTTTAGGGTTTAGGTTTAGGGTTTTGGGTTTGGGGTTTAGGGTTTAGGATTAAGGGATCATGGTTTAGGGTTTAGAGTGTAGGGTTTAAGATTTTGGGTTTAGGATCTAGGGTTTATGATTTAGGGTTTAGGGTTTATTGTTTAGGATTAAGGGTTTAGGGTTTAGGGTCTAGGTTATAGGGCTTAATGCAAGAAGCACATGTGTGGATATAGGGAACTTGCAAAACTTTGATGTGGTATGCAGAGAATAGATAAACTAATGAAAGTCTACAATTGTGAGCTACATGTGTTGTATATAAGATTGTAGATTAAGATGGAAATTGTGCCAAAGAGATCCATGACATTTACATTTTAGACTTTTAGATAATGTGAGTCCTTTTGGATTGTGATCAACAAATTGTTCATATTCTTTAATAAAGGAAGTGCATTATAATATGATATCATGTTTGAATATTAAAAAAAGGCATCTTGTATTATTCCTTGTGAATATACACAAGCACATAGTAAAGAAAAAGAGTGTTTATGTAGCTCTTATTGATGAAACATATTTAAAAGCTTTCTAATCTACAATCTTTTAGATCTAAAACTTTTTAGATCTAAAACTTTTTAGATCTAAAAATTTTTAGATCTAATTTTTTTTCAGATCTAAAATCTTTTCAATCTAAAATGTATTCAATCTAAAACCTTTTCCATCGAAAAATTTTTCAATCTAAATTTTTTTCCATCGAAAATCTTTTTGACCAAAATTCTTTTCGATTGAAAGATTATCGATCAAAAAATAGGGCATATAAATTTTTATTCGAGAATATTCGGAAAATCTCAAATTTTCCGAACCTATTTGGTATTTTTTCATTGTTCGATCGAATAAATGCAACCTAGTTTCTCAGCCTTTATAGGTTTCATGTGATGATACAGATCATTCTTATTTTGATGTAGAGTTACATGATGCACTTATTGATGAGAGAGCTGATATTGAGGAGGCTAAAACTATGCCAAAATGGCTGGTGCAAACTTTGCATGACAACAAATTAGATGCATCTCTATCACATCATACATGTTCAGGCTCTCATAGTGCCTCTTTTGCATCAGATTGCTATGCTATGGCTTCCTCTAGTCTCTGCGATGAGAATGAGCCTGTTTTGTTTGATGAAGCACAAAATTTTTGAAAATTGGATGGTTGCTATGCAATCTGAATATGATGCTATAATGAAGAATGGTACCTGATCTTTATGTGACTTGCCTCCTGGCAAGAAGGCCATTGGCATGAAGTGGGTATACAAGCTGAAGTGTAAGCCTAATGGAACAGTTGACATGTATAAGGCTAGGCTTTTTGCAAAGGGTTTTGCTCAGGAAAGAGGCATTGATTTTGATGAGACCTTTGCTCCTACTTGCCAAATGACTACTGTTCATAGCATCTATGCACTTAAAGCTCATCATGGTTGCAATGTACATCAGTTGGACATTAAAATTACATTTCTAAATGGTGATTTTCATGAAGAAGTGCATGTTTTTCAGCCCTTGGCTTTGTACAGAAAGGTCATCGAAACCAAGTGTGCACGTTGAAAAAGGCATTATATGGTTTAAAGCAAGCACCATGTGCTTGGTATGAAAAAATACATGCCTATCTAATTGCAGATGGTTTTTAGAATAGTCCAACAAAGAGCGCCTTATATGTTAAGCGTAGTAATGATATGCTTCTGATCATTGTTGTGTATGTTCATGAAATGTTGCTCACTCGTCCTCGTGAAAAGCATATTGCTGATTTTAAGCTGATTTGCATACCTCATTTGAGATGTTTGACGTGGGGCTTTTGCATCATTATTTGGGCATTTATTTTATGCAAGATGATGGCACATTATTGACACATTATTATAGCATTCTGGCCTTGAAGACTGCAAACCTATTGCCACTCCTATGGAGACAGTTTACGATTGAGTCTTCATGATGCTAGAGAAGCATTTGATGTTGTTCTCTATCAGCAAGTTGTTGGATGCTTGATTTACTTATGCATTACTCGGCCAGATATTCAATTTGTTGTCTCACAGATGAGCACGTTTATGCATTGCCTAGGTGTCAAGCATTGGGAGGTAGTTAAGCTCATCTTTTGCTACTTGAGTGGTACCCGACTGCTTGGGTTGTTTTATCCCGAGGGGGATCACTACCACCAGATTTACATGCTTTTTTTGACTTTGACTAGGCTAGTTGCTATGACACTTATGTGTCCACTATTGGCTTTTGCTTTATGCTTGGTAGCTCATGTATATCTTGGTTGAGCAAGAAGCAGCCTACTATGGCCACTTCTAGTTGTGAGGCTGAGTATAGGGCAGCCTTCAGAGCAACTATTAACTGTGTGTGGCTCAAATGCCTTATGGCTGATTTGGGTGTTGGTCAATCTTTACCACCACCATCGTCATTGACAGTTAGAGCACATTGGCACTTGCCAAGAACCCTATGTTCCATGCTCACACTAAGCACATTGAGGTGCATTATCATTATGTAAGGGAGAGGTTCTCTACTAGAGAGATCATCTTGGCATATGTACCCACATAGGAGAGCATTGCAGACCTTTTCATGAAGGCTCTACATAGGTATTTTGTTGCAGAGACCATAGATCTTGGATGAATCTTGATAGATCTTGAAGATCTTGATTATTTATGAGTCAGTTGTCTATCCTTTGTTTGTCAAGTTCTTAACATTGGAAGAAGTAAGTTAAACATTCAGATTCTATCAGATTTTTGTTGCAGAAAAATAGAAGAAGATACTTGTTATGTTGCAGAAGATTGGATCCTAAAATTCTTTCAGTAAGGTTTTTGTTATGATATCATAATCAGCTAACCTTATTCCATATTTTGGGAAGCTGAGGATTGAGAGGGAGAGCTCTTGGCATGTGTACAATGCTAATAAAAAGGGTTTAGAGATTTTGTTTCAAATGCAGGTATTGATCACTGAAGATGAGAATTATTGAAAGAAGGAAGACGTTCCAAATTTCATAAAGTCTGATATATTTGAAAGAATTCTGGATACTAGTGTTAAATCATCCAAGGGCTGATGAAACATGAAGAATTATTTTCAGCCATATGTGAAGGATGCAGAATCATACCTACAGGTATTCCTATATTTCTTTCTCAGTTTCTCTTGATGTTCCAGCTTTGAAAGAAGAAGGAAGAAGGAGAATGTCTGGAGAAAGTTCTTGTTAGGTGTTCTTGTTCGGGAGAAAGTTCTAGATTTCTATTGAAGAGAAGCTTGATATTTTAGAAAGGTATGTTACTTATGAGGTGCACACATTTATGTTTATACTAGATTCTGAAGGAAAGAGGTACGAAAGATTTACAAATACAACAAGGCCAAAAATAAGATGACATCATAGATATGAAATTTTGGTGAGACTCTTGAGTTGAGTTGAGTTCAATACAGTTAGAGATGAACTAATAGTGTTCATAATATACTAAGTTGTGAGTTGTCAGTCACAGGTTCCAGGATTCAGTACCTAATTTTGTTTAGTGTATTTACATGACACAACAAAAGTACATTAGAGCAGGACATTAAAGGAGAGAATGACAGAGGTTCAAGTCAAGCAATGTATTCAAAGGATAAGAAGAAGAATGCTAAAGGCAAGTAGACAAATGATGAAGAAGAATCTTCAAATCAAGTAAACTTCATGAAAGAGAAGATGAATTTCAGAGGTAAAGGAAGAGGAGGTAAGAACAAAGATTATACTAAAGCTTGTTGGATTTGTGGCAGAACAAATCATTTGGCAAATGATTGTTGATATAACAATCAGAAAGGTGGAATTCATAATCAAAACTTCAGTCCTAGAGGAAGAGGAGGCAGAAATCAAAGAGGTAACTTTAGAGGAAGAGGTGGTAGAACCTCATTTGCTAGAGGAGGAGGAAGGAGTTTTCAAACTCAATCCTATAACAACACATATTACAATTATGCTTCAGATCAGAAGGAAGACTTGAGTCTTATCCTTAATGCAACTCATGAAGTAATCAATGAAGATCAAATGGTGTTTTATATTGACTCAGGATGTAGTAATCATTTGAGTGGTAATATTTCTTCAATGACTGATAGGAGGTTAAAGTGAATGGACATACAGTTCAAACAAGAGATAACACCAAACACAAAGTTGAGAGCATTGGATCAGTGAAGACAAGGAGTGGAAGTACACTTCTAAGCAAGGTACTTTATGTTCCAAAAATCCCTAAAAATTTAAAAGTGTAGGGCAAACTGATGAGAACAGATATGAAGTCATATTTACAAGTGATGGTGTTTATGTTGAAGATCCAAGTCAAGGATATAGAAGTATTGTTACAAGGAAAAAGGAAGGAAGTTTATTCACCCTCAAAGTTCAAGGTAATCTGGGACATGTTGTTTACTTATGGAAGTCAAAAGATGTCAGAATTGGATCTATGGCACAAGAGGTTAGGACATTTTAATGAAAGGGGAATTAAAGAAATGACAAAGAATGGTGCAGTACTTGGTCTACCAAATAATGAAGGTGAACATATGATATACAAATGTGAGGCTTTTCAGTTAGGTAAAGCTCACAAGAAATCATATAATCAGCAAGGATACATGTATTCAAATATGCTTGAATTGGTTCATACAGATGTGTGGGGTCCTTCAAAGGACTATAGCATAAATGGATCAAGGTATTATGTACTATTTGTTGATGATGCAAGCAGATGGATTACTCTATATGTGATCAAAGATAAATCTGAAGTTTTTGAGACATTTAAACACTATCATGCCTATGTAGAAAGGATTAGAGGACAAAAGCTCAAAAGGTTAAGATCAGATGGAGGGGGAGAGTATTTTTCTAAAGAATTTGATGATTATATATGGAATGCAGGTATCAAAATAGAAGTGACTTGTAGGTACTCCCCACAACAAAATGGAGTTGCAGAAAGAAGAAATAGAAATCTTGTAGAGTTTGCAAGATCAATGATGAAGGAAAAAAGGTGTCATAAATATATGTGGGCAGAAGCAATTAATACTGCAAAGTATCTTGTGAATAGGTTTCCTTGCAAAGCTTTTGAGGAAAGGACTCCTTATGAAGCATGGTGGGGTAAGAAACCTACTCTTGATCACTACAAAATATTTGGATGTTTGGCATATGCTTATGTTCCATCTCAATTCAGAGATAAGCTAGAACCTAAAGCAGAAAAATATATGTTCATTGGGTATGATGATAAACAAATGGGATACATGTTGTGGAATCCATCCACAAAAAAATTTCTTGTTTCAAGAGATATTACATTTGATGAGCAAAGCACATGGTTTACACGATCAGATAATGTATGTAAATATCTTGAAGAAATCAAAAGGAAAGGAAAGTCAAAGATGAAGGTATATGAAGAAGACATTAATGATGATGTTTGTAGAAGTGAAATGCAGGACAATTATGAAGATAGACCAAGGTTTGATCCAGAACAAAATGAAGAAGAAACTTCAAGAAGTGCAAAAATTAGAATATCATCAAGAGATAGAAAAAAACCTATCAGGTATAGTTATGATACCTCTTTCTTGACAATCAAAGATTATGCTTACATTGTGAAGATAGATGAAGACCCATCCACATATGATGAAGCTAAAGGAAAGGAAAATTGGTAAAAAGCAATGCAAGAAGAGTATGATGCTCTACTTGAGAATGAGACATGGGAATTGGTACCAAGGCCAAAGAATCAGAAGGTGATTGGATGTAAGTGGGTGTACAAGACAAAGAGGTTTGCCGATGGAAAAGTCTCTTGATACAAGGCTAGACTTGTGGTCAAAGGATATGCCCAAACACATGGAGTGGAGTATGACGAAACCTTTAGTCCAGTAGCTAAGATTTTCACAATCAGAATTATAATTGCAATTGCTACATGTAAAGGTTGGAAACTTTCTCAATTCGATGTAAAGAATGCATTTCTAAATGGATATATTGTAGATGAAATATACATGGAGCAACCAGAGGGTTTCAAAGAATCAACTGAATCAAATTATGTGTGTAAGCTTAAGAGAGCTCTGTATGGTCTAAAACAAGCTACAAGAGCATGGAATTATAGATTGTTCAAGTTCTTGAATGAACTTGGATAGCAAGCTTCAAAGGTAGATAGTAGTTTTCTAGTGAAAGCAAATGAAGATAGATACATTCATGTGTGTATTTATGTTGATGACATTATTGTCACAGGGACAGATGCTCAAGGAATCAAGGAGCTAAAGAAGAATATGGAAAATGAGTTTAAGATAAGTGATTTGGGAAATTTGTCTTATTTCCTAGGGCTGGAGATATATACACTCAACATGGAGTGCATGTTACACAAGAAAGGTATTTGAAAAATCTTCTAAGGAAGTTTAATATGGAGAATTGTAAGCCCTCAACCAAACTATTGGAGGTTAATCATAAACTAAGCAGGTATGGAGGAGAAGAGTTCAAAGACATGAAGACATATCAGAGTTTGGTAGGTAGCTTAATCTATGCTACTATAACAAGACCAGATCTTTGATATGCAGTTGGTGTCTTATCTCAATTTATGCATTGCCCAAAGCAAAATCATTGGGTTATAGCACAAAGAGTGCTAAGATACATCAAAGGAACTTTGAATGAAGGTTTGTATTATGGATTCACTTCTGATACTAGACTCAAAGTATTTAGTGATGCAGATTGGTTAGGTAATTCAGATGATAGAAGATCTACTCATGGTTATCTATGTTATGTTGGAGATAAGCTAATTTCTTGGTGCTCAAAGAAGCAGCATACAGTTGCATTGTCTCTACAGAAGCTAAATACAAAGGAATGGTGGAAGCTGCAAAGGAAGTAATTTGGTTGAAGACTTTATTAAAAATTATAGGAATTGATCAGAATGTTCCAATCATATTTGGAGACAAGAGGAGTTCATTATATTTAACGGGTAATCCAATTTTTCATGCCAAGACTAAACATATAGAGATTCAGTATCATTTCTTGAGAGAAAAATACTTGACAAAGAAATTGAAGTCATGTATACACCAACAAAAGAACAAGTAGCAGATATGCTGACAAAAAGTTTGGATGGACCAAAGTTACAAAGGTTTAAAGAGATGGCAGGTATAAAGAAGGTGCAAGTAATCACAATTGGTGATTAAGGGGGAGCTCTTGGAGCAAGAAAATCATCTATTGATGATTACATTAAGACTAAGAATGAAGAAGTAAAGGAAAGACTCAAGCTCAAAGCATGAAGTGAATTAAAGAATCAGGAAGAAATGTTTTGTACATTTATGTAAAATAGCTTTGGAAAAATACTTAAAAATAATTGATGTAGTGACGAGTTTATAGTCACATGTATATATAAGCTCATGTATAGTCGTGATAAAGGAGAGAGATGAAGAATAGATGTAAAAGAAGTCAATAGATTTCAAGTTGTTGAACAGATAGATGAATAGAGAGTTTTCTCATGAGTTAGCAACTGGTCTTTCCTAGAGTTCTCTCAGCCTGATCATGGGGATCAGGAAAAATCAACCATTGTATAGTTGAAAAACTAAATTTTGGAAAATTTTTGCTAGAGTCTCTTCTAAAAAAATGAGCATATGACCAATGATAAAGCTCATAAAAGTGTGATAATGAATCACTAACTACATTGCATGTAACTTCTTGACAAAAAGAAGCCAACTATACTTATCGAGCACCTATGATCAACTAGCATACATCTTTTATGGCAAGGCTGAGGTAAGTCATCCACTTGCATCATCAAAGAGAACCCAAAATCTGCTTGTCTTCTAGTTATCAACACCTATATACAACCCTCTTTATCAACGTCAAACTCCTTATGCACAAGCATAACCGCTATATAAATGACCACATGGATGTACATAAGTGGTATCCATAGAAGCATATACATTGTGTATGTGTTTAATATATGTAGTAAATGTTGGTACATTTGGAAAGCCTTAATGCTTGAGCAAATGATCAAGACTTATCACATATACCTTTTTCTCATAGAGAACTTGCATATGAACACCTCTTGTAAAAGTCATGTACTTTGCTTCTTTGGATAAAAGTAAAAGGAAGTGATATGAGGAATCTAGTGATGTAAGGAGCCATGAACCACGACTATTTGGTGGTTGGAATCAAATCAGCCACGACCTAAAGTGTAGGAACACTTTTACGTGAGGGAGATTCAAATTTCAAATTCTCTTTATGTGTATAAATAGAGGTCACTTTTAGTCACGTGATATGATAGAGAAGAGAGGGCAATTGAGGCTCATGGTTGAGCATATCGTGAGATCACATATGTATGGGTAATTCCACTACATCTCCTTTGTATCATACATTCATTAGCACACATAATTTGATTCATCAGCTCATGGTAATGTCTATTCATTGTTCTATGCTACAACCTATTCATTTCAGTGATATTGCGTGATCAATTTCTCTCTGTGTACTTGATCAAACTTGGAGTAGTTAGATTGAGCATTATAGTTCCCACATATCATATTTCATTACATTTGGTTCATTAGAACTTGAAATACAAATCAAACAAGCTACCTTTGTTTGCAAACTTTCTTCCTCCTAAAAAGTTGGGATTACACCCTTGAGTTCTTAAACTCATTTCTCAATTTACATTCACTCTAAATTAGTGAAATGAATTTGAGTAGTTGGTTAAGCCCTTGAATTATAAGTGTTCAAAAGGTCTTGGGTCGATTGTTATCAAAGAGTGAGAACTAAAATGACAAGTCCAAAAATAACAAGTTTTTCATAGTGCTTCTATGTGCAAGTTATCTGTTTTGGTACAACAATTGGACAATGATGTTCGAAAGTACATAGTGGGCATAAATGAATATTTAGAAAGTTAACGTAGTTTATTAAGGTTCTTTGAAGTCACATTGGTAGGTGTAGAGCAAGATTATTGCAACACCAACTCATCTTTGGATTGCATCCAACCATTGCCTCACACTAAATTGGCACTAAAAGGCTACATTTATAGCCTAAAAACTAGCCAACACCTAAAAATTTTGTTACCTCCATTCTTTAGACTCAAAAAACCTTCACACACTTGTGGTGGCTACTCCCACCACAATTAAAATCTTCTAGGAAACGTATACGAAGAATCAAAAGCTAAAAATTCAGCTATAAACCTGAATGTACACTAACAAGGATAAACAAGTTCAATTGTCTCTAGCTCCAAGCTTGATCTTTGGACCAATTTCTCCACCTTTGTTGTCAAAATTTTCCCCAAATGGAAAAATGAACTTCTAAATTTCCTCAATTTCATACCCAAATAAAATGTCAAAACAATCAATGCAGAGAGCCAAAGAATACAATTTGAAGGCTCAAAAATAATGTTAACCTTAATTATATTATGTCCTAAAATCACAAAGAAACTAGGGCTTAGTGGTAGGGAAACCTATAGCTAAGCCACCCTTGGGGAGAGCACTACTGGAATGGGTGACCTCTATGGAATCACTAGTACTCTGTATTCCTTGATCATTGATGTCCTTCCTTGTGCATAACCAATTATGCCAATTCCACCCTCTATTTCTCTTGGTCCATATAACACGTATCATTCTAGAAGCAAGCACATAGAAGTGCACTATCATTTTGTGAGAGAGAAATTTTTCAGTAAAGATATATGAGTGTTCATTTTTTCCAACTAAAGAGCACCTTTCTGACATGTTTACTAAAGGCTTTGATGCTTCAAATCTTAGCAAGCTGAAAGAAATTCTAGGTCCTAAAGATATAGAAACTATTCTCATATGCTTGAGGGGAATTCTTGAAAGTCAAGGTTTAAGCTTATATAAGTACATGAGAAGATTCATAGGTTGAATGTAGAGCTACAAGTCACAAGGAAGCCATCTTATCCATATGAAGTGAACTCGAGCAGTGAAACTCAACAAAAGAAATGAATTAAAAAAATATTATCTTTAAGTCTGAGATGTAAATTCAAACCATGTCTCATGTAGAAAGGCAAAATCTTTACTGGAGGCTTTGATTACTAGAGTTAGAAGTCAAGAAAGGCCAATCGCTTCTCCAACTTGGGCTATGAAAGATCAAAAGCATGCTAAGGTATGAAGAGGAAATTCAAAGGAAGGAGCTTTAAATCTACTTTAAGGATAAGTGGGTGGATAAAGCCAAAAAAATCAATGAAAGGAATATGTAGACTCCTAGCATGATAAGGAATCCATTTTTGTACATGATTTATAGCCTTGATGTGAAGTGCAAAAAGCAAAAAGGAAATAATGATCTTATTCTCCACCACTTCACACAACCTAGTGACTTGGATGAGAAGTGTGATGAGATGGATAGGTAGGTTTTAGGGATGAGCTAGTGTTGCACAAAAAATCCTCTACACCTGCCAAGATAACTTCAGAGATGCTTAACATACTCTTTTAGCTTCACACAAATTCATTTGAATCTACTAAGGACTTTGGAGCATCATTCCCAAATGTTTGCATCAAAATAGATAACTTGCATATGTAAAAAACGTGAAGAAACCTTCTATTTTGGGAATAAAAGTGCTCAGTATTATACTCAAAGTTCACAACTTGGTATGAATTGACCAATGAGGTTTTTTAGGCATCTAATTGGAGAGTGTAGCTAAATGAATAAGTTATTCTATCAATTTATCTATACCATACAGTGAGAAATGATTCTAACAAGTCAAGGGGGTCACTCCCGACCTTTTAGGATCTAGAAGCTATCCAAACACAATCACCTTCTAAGCTTCATATCTCAAAATCCTCAAAATTAAACTTGATGAAAAATTGATAGGCAAGTATTAGACACTTGAATCTAGCTAACCCAAGTTAACTTAAAGCAAATGAGTGAGTACACGTAGAGAAATTAGTTCCACAAAATCACTATAATAATGAAACATGTAGCTGAGAACAATAGACAAAGTTGTACTTGAAGAAATGTATCAAAATGTATATGCTAATGAACATATGATACAAGGGACATGTGGTGGACTACTCATACATGAGTTGCAATCAATGTGTGCTCACTGATGTAGCTCAATCTCACTGTGAATAGCTCTCTATCCCGCAACTAAAAACATGTCCATTTATACTCATAATTTGTGTTTGAATTTTTAATTTTCCCTCACCTAAAAGTGATCCTACACTTTAGGAATAATTTGAATTGATTCTTCCTACCACATGAGTTATGTTTGCAGCTCCTTAACTTCAAGAGATTCCTTATTCTCTTAGCTTTTACAATTATCCAAGTGTTCATATGTGGTTCTTCTTATGAGGAAATGAAATGATGTGTAGTCTTGAATAATTAGCCAAGAATTTAGGCTTGCTAATTGCCCAAATAGCTCCCCCTCAAGTCAAAGA
This sequence comes from Ceratopteris richardii, assembly GCA_020310875.1. Taxonomy (NCBI): domain Eukaryota; kingdom Viridiplantae; phylum Streptophyta; class Polypodiopsida; order Polypodiales; family Pteridaceae; genus Ceratopteris; species Ceratopteris richardii. The sequence goes on from CM035422.1 coordinate 45,060,071, forward strand.
TGCTTGAGTCTTTAGTCCTTCATGATTTCCTATAATCCAATCATTCACTTGAGCCTATTCAATTCGCTTCCATCCAATGCTTTTGTCATCATATATGCACATTGTTGATGTGTAGATACAAATAACAGTTGTATCTCCTTACTCATGATTTTTTCCTTGACATAATGGTAGTAAAATTCTATATGTTTAATCCTAGCATGATAGATAGGGTAAACAACAAGATGTAATGAGATAATATTGTCCCCAAATATATGAGGAGTAGAAGTATTCAACCCTAGATCTGAATATAGGGTCCTAATCCACACAACGTCTTGTGTAGCATTTGCAATCCCTCTATATTTAGGCTATGTTGATGAAAGAGCAACTATGGGTTGCTTCTTGGAAGACCATGAGATCAAATTTGTACCTACAAAAGTAAGATAAAGAGATGTACTTCTCCTATCATATTTAGAGCTTGCCCAATCTGCATCAAAAAAGAGTCTAACATCTATATTAGGTGTATATGGATAGTACAACCCTTCAATTATTTTTCCCTTCAAATACTTCAAAATTCTCTTATCTACTTCCATGTGAGGCTTCCTCGGAGTGAGCACAAATTGACTCAACACACTAACTCCATAGTAGATATCTACTCTAGTTAAAGTAGCATAATTCAAGCTTCCAACGAGGCTTTGTTAGCTAGTAACATCTTCAACTAACTCACCTTCATGAGCACTTAGCTTTGGATTTACCTCCATGGCTCTACCTGCAACCTATGGATTTTCCATCTTGAACATGGTGAGCATATCTCCAATGTACTTTCTTTGAGTGAGGAATATACCTTTCTTTGTATATACCACTTCCAAAGCTAGGAAGTATGTGAGTAAACCAAGATCAATGATCTAAAACTCTTCCTTCATTTGACCTTTGATCTTCTTGATTCCATCTACATCACTTCTTGTAATGATTATATTATCCACATATACACAAAGGCATATGACCTCTAAATAATTCCTCTTGCTAAAGAGGGAAGGATCTGCCTTGCTTACAATGAAGCTTGTATTCTGCAAGTAGGTGACAAGTTTATAATTCCAAACTCTAGGAGCTTGCTTCAAGCCATGCAAGGCTTTCCTCAACCTTATTACATATTCTGGATATGAATGGTCTTCAAAAATAGGAGGTTGATCCATGTATATGCCCTCTAAAATCCAACCATTTAGAAAAGCATGTTTAACATCCATTTGATATATCTTCCAATTCTTGGAAGATGCAACACTCGTAAATACTCTAATTGTATGCATTTTTGCCACAGGTGAGAACTCTTCATAATTAATACCTTGGGTTTGTGCAAACCCTTTGGCTACAAGCCTTGCTTTATACTTGTTAATTGAGCCACCATAATTTTTCTTTACCCTGTAAATACACCTTGAACCAATGACCTTCGTAGATGGTTTCTTGGGTAACAATTCCGAAGCCCAATTTTCTTGCAAAGCTTCTATTTCTTCTTCCATGGCACTCATCCATTCTTATTTTATCTTGAATTCTTTGTATGTAGATGGTACTTTAGATTTTGAGTCTTTTGTTATGTATGTTGAGCCTTTGGTGACCAAAAAAGTTTCATAATCATACCTTTCTGGCTTTCTTTTCTCTCCAATAGACCTCCTTATAGTTTTTTGAGAGGACTCTACCACATCTCTCATCTCCTTCATTTTCGCTTTGCCTTTGGAGTTCCAAGAATTGATTTCCCTTATTGGAGTCTTTTGTTCATCATTAGAATCACTTGATGCTTCTAGTGTAGGCTGATTTCCTTTCGACAATGTTGGAAAGTCTTCCTTTGGGTCATCGAGAAGTTTGATTTTTCTACAATCATCTTCAAACCAAGATTTGTTTTTATAAAACACAACATTTTTAGTTACATTGAAACCTCTATTGCTTGGATTATATAGCCTAAAACCTTTTTGATTAAGATCATAGCCAATAAAGATGCATTTCTCTACTTTTGGGTCTAATTTGCCTATGATTTATGAAGGTATGTGTGCATATGCTATGCACTATAAGGTCCTGCAATGATCAAGGATAGGTCTTCTTCCATTCCATGCTTCATATTGTGTCATCCCATATAATGCTTTTGAGGGGAGTTTATTGATTAGGTAAGTGGTTGTACTCTACCCAAAGTAGTTGGATAATTTCTTTTCATTTAGCATTCACCTTGCAACCTCCACAATTGTCCTATTTCTTCTTTCTGCCACTCGATTTTGTTTTGGAGTATACCTAGTTGTAATTTCTCTTTTTATTCCTCTCTCTTGGAGATAAGAATCAAAGTCATGGGAGAGATATTCTCCCCCTCTAATTGACCTTAGCCTCTTCAAAGTCTTACCCATTTGATTCTCTAAAAGTGCTAGATATTTCTTAAAACATGAGAACACTTCATCTTTATGCTTCATAAAGTATAATATTTTCCATCTTCTACATTCATCAATGAATGACACATAATACCCGGATCCAAAAATTGAAGGCTCCTTGCTTGGTCTCCATACATTTGTATGGACTAGCTCCAAAAGGTCTCCATGAATATATCCCTTCTTTGTGAATGGTGTTTTGTGAGACTTGCCAAATTGAAAAGCTCTACATTTGTATATCATGTGTTGTTTGGATATGTTTGGTAGATAAAGTCACATATGGCACGTGGAGAGGAGCTTTGAGTTCTCCCCTTGCCTTGTCTTCCTTCTCTACCTCTTCCTCTTGATCCTCTTGCTCTTGATCCTCTTCCTCTTGATCCTCTACCTCTTCCTGCAAACTTTTCTTGAGAGGTACTACCTTCATCGTCAGACTTTTTACCTTTGCCTTTGCTATCTTTATTCTTATTCTTATCTGTATAGAGAGTAGAGCATTGATTAACTTTTGAGATGTCTCCATTCTTCATAAGCTTTGCCTCATGTGTAAACAATTGCCCAATGAGTGTTGAAATCAGGAACATGCATGTCCATGTACAGGTCCATAGCTATATTGAAAGCTTCTCATTTTTCATCTCCCTTTATTCCATTGATCACTTGTCTTACTATCTACTCTTCATCAATGATTTCTCCAATGCTTCCAAGTTTGTGTTCTATGTCATTCATTTTGGTGAAAAAATTGGCCACACTTTGCTTGGACATCTCCTTCAGGGTGGTGAACTCCATCCATAGTTGATTCTTCCTTGCCTTGGTACTTGATGAGAAGAATGCTTCAAGAGCATTCCAAGTCTCCTGTGTGAAGTCTTGCAACTCTTGATGTGTGGAAGTATAAAGTCAGAGATTGAGTTAAGAATATATGATCTTACTAGAGCATCCTTTGAGCACCATGTGGTTAACCTATCTTGTTCTTCTTGAGTTGGTTGTCCTTTGCTTCGGAAGATTGGCATCATCTCACCTCCAGATATATAACCATAGAGGTTTCTATCTTGAAGATAAGATTTCATTTTAAGTGGCCAAGCTGAGTAGTGAGCTCAATCCAATTTTTCTATGGATGAAGGAAATCCATCTCCCATGTTGATTTTTTGTTGCTTTGATACCACTGTGACGAGATAGATAGGTAGGTTCTAGAGATGAGGTGGTATTAGAAGCCTCAATCTAACTAACCCAAGTTAAACATAGAAAATGAATGAGTATACACAAAGACATTGATTCCACTAGATTGTTGTAATAATGAAGATGCAACAGAGAACAACAGACAGAGATGTACTTGAAGAAATGTTTCAAAATGTATATGTAGTGAACATATGATACAAGGGAAGTGTAGTGGAATACTCATAAATAAAGTGAGCTCAATGTGTGCTCACTGATGTAGCTCAATCTCACTATGAATAGTTCTCTATCCCACATGTAAAAACATGTCGATTTATACTCATAATTTGAGTTTGAATTTTGAATTTTCCCTCACCTAAAAGTGATCCTACAGTTTACAGATAATTTGAGTTGATTCTTCCTACTACATGAGTCATGGGCTCAGCTCCCTAACTTCACGAGATTCCTTATTCCCTTAGCTTTTACAATTATCCATGGTAAATAAAACTAAATTGACAAGCAAGTATTCATATGTGGTTCTTCTTGAGAGGAAATGAAATGTTGGGTAGTCTTGAGTAACTATCCAAGCACCGAGGCTTGCTAGTTGCACAAAAAGAAGGTATGCCAAGGTCTATGCATTGGTCATGGCCTTAGTCTTAAGCCTTGAGTGAAGCCATGGGTGGGTGACATAAGCCTTGAAGGAATCTATGGGTGGGTGCCTTGGAGCAAGTTGCGGATGGGTGGGTTGGCACCCCCCTCACTTGCACAACAACAAAAACCTTTTCCTTTGAACAACTTTCATACCACTAAAGTGTTTCGATGGAAATGCACAATGTTGGATTCCCTTTTTGAGAGCTCTACAATGATTCCCTCATAGTAGACAACCAAGCTCTAAATAGTGAGCCTGGTACTCTATACAAACCTCTACATGCATAGAACTACATAGTACAAAGAGTGTAGAGACTCAAAATTCCTAGGTCTTACAAATGTGGTTGGACATTGCATCTATGGTTGACCATGTCACTATATGTTTTTTTATACAGAACATATAAAAAAGTTTTTTGTGTCCATTTGGCCTTCCACATGGACACTAACATTAACACATTGGTTATAAATTTGCTACAGACATTTGTAAAATGGTTCATTTCTTGGGTTAGTATGAATTTGGTGAACTTACTTCCAATCATCATTAATGGAATTTTCTCCTTCTTAACTCTAGGGATGAAACTTTTGATATTGATATTTATAACCTGAAATCTTGTTGTTTGCGATGAAATCGGTATGCACTAGAGTTAATTTTGTCTCTATAATAGAAAATGACAATGTACTAGTTTATGGTCTTGATCAAACTTTTCCATAGATCCCTCTTACTCTTTTCCTAGTATAGTCGTCATGCCAATTCCTAGTCTGTTTCAATGTCTTCCATAACTTCAGTAGCTCCAAAATCTTCTCTTGGAGAATCAAATTCAGTCCAAGCAACTCTAACATTGGAATTGGGAGAATGTCAAATTCTAGTTGCAAGTGGAGTTTGGTATGTCCTCACAAGAATTGATATGGTTGGAAAAATTAAAACCTCAAAAGCATTTATTTAAGGTAGACAATATTGGATAATAAGATTTTAGAAAATTCTACAAGAGTAAAAGTTTTGAACTTTTATAGGGTTTAAATAAAATTTCTTTTATTAAAAGTAGAATTATCCATCATAAGACAAACTATGTATTTCACCTCTCCACCAGATCATGTGTAGAACTCCATCATCATAGTACAAGAGTGCACAAAAGAAAAAGGATGTCATATCCATAGAAAACTCAATCAATAGGTATCAAGATCTTCACACAATGATGTAAAAGCACACACATCTACAACAAGACTTGGGCAAGCATACACATGGGTACACACATGCACGAATGCACACACATTCACAAGTAGGAAAGAAATATGATGCACCAAGAAGCTCACTATATTGCAAATGTCTAGTGCAAAAGCTCACAAGATTTGTTAGATCTTTAAGCTCAGTCCAAAAAAGTTCCCCAACAAATGAGAGACCTTTCACATATATGGAAATTCATGAGCTCTATCCACATTTTAGTGTCTAGCCTTGCTTTCAACATAGTGTCTTGAAGCCATTTGGAGGTAGAAACAATGTTAGCAAAATACAAAATTTGGCGTAGGCATTCTAATGAATTCCATGTGTCTTATGTACTAGTCAATTTCTACATTGTGGGCCCTATTTCATGCTAAAAATAGGATTTTATGCCAAACATAAGCATTTGTTTAGTGTATTTTATGGTAAAAATTGGAAAAACCCTTAATTTGAGGAGGGAAAAATTAGAAGACTCCTTTTTTCTTTACATCCATGCTTGTGATTCCATTTTATTGCATTCTTCATTGTATGAGTGAGCTTTGAATCCTTTGAATTGGTGATTTTTAGGTTGAATTTGACATTCCTAGTGTGACTTGGAGCTTTGCTTCCTCTAGAACCCCATAGGGATAGTGGAAATAGTCATAGGGCGACTACTTATTGCACTACATGGTTTTTAGTTAGTAGAGTTTGATGCATGGCCTTGTACGGTGACTCTATGAGTGCAACTTTAGATGCACTTATTGAAAATATGTGAAAGGTTCACCTCTTGAGTGATATGCCCAAAGGGTATCCGATGAAGAGGATGCCTAAGCTATGGGAATGGGAACTTTTCTTTCTTTTTATCTTTTAATTTTTGAAGTAACCATCTTAGGAGGCATATGATAAAAAAGATATGAAATATTACATGTGATAATTCTGAGGAAGTAGTCATGCAAGAGAACACAACAATAGCAGCATACATGATAACATGTACACTGTTGATATATTTAGGTAGTGATGTGTGTGAACACACTAGGACTATCAGGGAACTTTTTTCCCTCTATAGGAGGTTTTTTTCCCCAGCTTGTATATATGCCTATTGCCCAAACGGATTACTTATCTTTGTACATTCTAGTGGTAATACATTCAGTATTGTGTATTGTGCTGCAAGCTTCTTCTTCTTGCTTGCGTTGTTTGTGTGCTTCCACAGACCTCAAACTCCAATAAGTGGCATTAGAGCAAGCCCCCGCTTCATCTAGGGCATCGTCATCACCCCTCCAGTCATAGTCTGAGAATCGCATGAATTTTGGTGAGCATACTCAGAGTGATTAGAAGATCAAAATAGCTTTGTTGTGTCATGCTCAAATCACAATTTGAGCTCATTTCGGCCTCTGAACATACTACTCTAGTGCTTGTGTAGGCTATTTCATCTTTTTGCGTCAAAGATATATATAGGTTTTGGTCTTCCAATATAAGCGTCTCAAAGTCTCCTATAGGTTTAGCATAACCCATTAGGGTAGTTATGTTCAACTTTTTCAGATACAATCATTTTTGTGCATCAGGGTATTTTAGTCAGTGGCCATGGCTAAAAGTAGTGATGCATTATGTATGTTGGCTATTGAGGATAAGTTGGATGGTACAAATTACCCATTGTGGGCTTATATGATGCGTCATGTATTGGTTGCAAAATGACTCTGGAATATTATGCATGGTGTTGAAAAACATCCTATTACACCTGCAAGTATAGGTACTAAAGGTGATGTAGATGGTATCAAGGATGGTGATATTCCATAGATTCTTGTTCGTGCTATGGTTTTTGTTGCACCTACTGTACAACAAATTTGTTGGGATGGCAGAGATGCTCAAGCACATGCATTGATAGCCTTGTCTGTCAAACATGCCGTTACTCCTCACATTTGCTGTTGCAGAATAGCTAAGGATGCTTTGGATACACTTACCACATTGTACCAGACTAGGAATGAGGCTCATGTTGCTTACCTCTAAAAAAAGTTAGAGAGTGAGCATATGAATGAAGGTGATTCTATGGACAGTTTTCTAACAAAGATCAAATATTTGAAGGAACATTTAACTTTTACTGATGAAGTCTTGCGTAACAGCTCACTTGTGTAGACTCTCCTGAATGCTCTTCCCGATTCATAGCTGAGTTTTACGCCTACTCTTTGTTTGATAATGAAAGGCAATCCAAATTCCTTAACATTTGAGGTGTTAGTCTCTATTCTATTGCAAGAAGATCAGTCTAGGCAAAATAGATCCATTATGCGTGTTGCAAATGAAGCTTTCCTGGCTAGTCAGAAGGGAAAAGGTAAATAGATCTCTTCTACTAGTACACAAAAATCTGCTAATTCTGCACAATCAAAGAAGGATGAAAGAGATGACAAGAAAATAGAAAAACAAAAATTGTTTTGCAAGTACTATAAAGCAAATGATCAGGTTATAAAAAAGTATCCAAAAGTAGCTGCAAAAGAGGCAAAGAAAGAAGAGGCCGGAATGGTTGTTGCAGAGGACTCTACACCAAAACGAGAGTATGCTAATCTAGTGCAGAATGAAGAATGGGATTTACTACTGTTTGCAGTTTTGACCTATCTTCTCCTAAACAATGTATGTCTGTAGTAGACTCAGATGTTTGGTACTTTGATAGTGGGGCAACCAAACATATTGCCTCACATCATAGTTTTTTCACCTCACTCGAGCTTGCCCCTATAAGAAATACTGTCACATGTGCCAACAACTCCTCTTATCCTATCATGGGAGTTGGTAAGATCATTCTGACTATTGCTGATGGTAGTTCTTTTACATTGTCAGATGCTTTATTTGTGTCAGGGATCAAGATGTACAATTCATGATCTGTTAAATGGAAACATGATTATTGTTTCTATTATTTAATGTCGTGGGCTGCATAAGCTCATAGACTATGAAAAATCTATGAATGATTCAGCATGTGCACTACATGATTCTTAGGCTATGTCAGATGCAAAGCTTTGGCATGCACACTTTGGTCATCTAAATTTTGCTAGTTTGCTACACCTGCAAAAATCTTAAATGGTATCCTCTTTGCCTGAACTTGAGGCACCCAGTAAACATGTCTATGAAGGCTTTATTTTGGGGAAAATGCAGCATTCCTCCTTTCCAAAAGATGGTTCAGTTGGAGCAACTCAGAAATTGCAGCATGATCACAATGATGTCTGTGGTCCTATGAAGACACCATCTTTAGGAAACTATCTTTATTTGGTGACTTTCATTGATGATTCTTCTGGGCATGCATGGGTATATCCACTGAAAGCAAAGTCGGAAGTGTTTCTTTGCTTCAAACTATTTTTGGTTTTGGTTGAAAATCTATTAGCATGTAAAATGGGCACCCTCCATTCTGATTAAGGGGGGGATATATGTCTTCTGAATTTAATGCATTTCTGGCTAAACATGGGATAAACGATCAGTGTACAGTGTCATATACATGTCAAGAAATGGATTTGCTGAATGGAAGAATCAGTCACTCATGGAGATGGCGAGGTGTATGGTCAAGAGTTAGGCTTCACCACATAGTTTCTAGCTTGAGGTTGTCATGTGTGCAAGATATTTACTTAATAGGTGTCCCACTAAAGTATTGGAGTCTATCACTCCATATGAGGCTCGGCATGGTTGTACGCTATCTGTGTTTCACCTACATGTTTATGGTTGTCTGGCATATGCATTACTTCCTAAATAACAACGCAGGAAATTGGATGATAAAGCAGTAAAATGTATTTTTGTTGGGTACAGTTTTGAAATCAAATTCTATCATTTGTATCATCCATAGAAAAAATGCATTTTGGTTAGCCATGGTGCAGTAGGAACAACAACATGAACAAGAATCTGAAGAATATCATCATCTTCAATGCCATTTGCATCACCTTTAGTAACTATATTTGGAGCTCTTTAGGACGTTTTTTAACACCCTACACAATACTCCACATTCCTTTTGCAAGCAATACATGATGCATCATATATACCCCTAATGGGTAATTGATACCATCCAACTTATCCTCAATAGCCAATATCACTACTTTCAGCCATGGCCACTAACTAAAATAGGCTGATAAAAAAACGATTATATCTCAAAAAGTTGAATAGAATTACCGTGTTGAGTTCTGCTAAACTTGTAACAAACTTAAAGATGCTTATAATAGCGAGCCAAAACCCTGTATATATGTTCAACACAAAAAGACAAAGTTTCCTACACGTGTACTATGATAGTGCGTTCAGAGGCCAAAACAAGCTTGTATCGCAATTTTGACATGACATAGAGAAGCAGTTTTGAACTCCTAATCACCATGAGTATGCTCACCAAATTTTTTGTGATTCTAATACTCTGATCAAAAGGGTGTCAATGATACCCTAAATGAAGCAGCAACATGCTCTGATACTAGTTGTTGGAGTTTGAAGTCTGTGTAAGCATGTCAATAGCACAAGTAAGAAGAAGATGAAGCTAGGAGCACAACACACAATATAAAATGTATTACCAAGAGAAATGTACAAAGATAAGTGACCCATTAGGGTTATAGGTGTATATACAAGCCAAGGGAAAAAACCTCCTAAAGAGGGAAAAAAGTGCCCCAACAGTCCTAGTGTGTTCACACATATCACTACCCAAATATATAAACAATATAGTCGAGCAAGACCCATTGCTAGATAGAAAGATAAATTCAACTTCAATCTATGCACCCATGAGAAAGTTTGAGAGGTTGTACAACAAAAGAGAGAGGCATTTTGAATAGGGTGCATGCAATACCTTCATGTAGATTAGGTTTCTCATAAACCTCCTGTGCATAAAGAACTCATTTAGCCCCCTTATAGCCTACAACACCTTTGCGAATAGAAGGTTTCTCTATTCACTTGCTCTTAGCATGGGTTATTCATCTCCTCGAGAAGGAAGACATATGACATTACATGAAGAGCTTTGCGATGGGCTGACAAAGAGACCTATTGGCATTGAAATGGAGAACAATGATCACCACTGCACTTTGTTAGTGGAAGTTCCTAAGATCATGAGAGTTCCTATCTCCCCCCATCCTTCCTATTTCAACAACATTAAATGTTGGTCCAACATAGGTCATGGTGCTTTATCCTCAGGTATTTTTTTCTAGTATGTTTCAAAAACCTACATTTTTTGCTGATATTAAAGGCAAAGAGAAGCTCCAAAACAATCCTCATCATATCAATACCAAGGCTACAAATAAGGATGTTGTTGATGAGGTCTTGTTTGTAGACAAAAATGTGCTTGATATTTGGGAATTACAACTCTCTGAAAGAGTTGTTATCGGACTCTGGCATGGTCCTAGATCATCAATGTAATCTTTAAAACACTAGATAAAGACAAACTAGGAGTCAAGATGTCTGCTTATTAGGAAGATTCAGCTTTTTCCCGACAACTACATGCTTTTTTTCTTTGATAACTCCAATAGTGCTCTACAACTGATATTGGAAGACATTGGCTTATTAAAGCATCCTTATTTCTTTTTTAAAGTGTTATAAAGGGTTCAATCAAGAGGCCCTAAACCCACAAAGATACCTATTTGGATAGATCTCTTGGACCTGCCCATTGAATATTATCCATGAATTGAAGAGCTCAAAAGTATGTTAGGTAAAGTTGTTGGTCATAAAATTATATTTACTCGTATTAACCCCAAATGGGACGACCAAATCATGGTGGAGATAGATGTTTGTAAACCATTTATACCATCAATTGTTATCAAGGACTCCGATGTAATAAAATTACATGATGAAAGAGTTCTATATAGGAATCTTCCAAATGCTTGTCATAAATGTTTCAAGCAAGGACACCTCATCATAGATTTTCCTCTATTAAACTTTGTTTCTTTTTCTAGTCCTATAGGTGTTAAGGAAGAAAATATGAGGAAGAATGTGCCTAATGAAGGTGTGATTTCTCTGCATAACTTGGCCAAGAAAAGTGTGAACAAACCTGCAAAAAAAGAGAAGTAAACTCTACAATTCATTGAGTTTTTTATTAGAAAGTGTGTATAATCCCTTTATGGATGACAATGCATTTATTGACTCAGACAAAGAAAATGATTCTCCTAATTTCACCTTTGAGACCAAGGAAAATATGGTTTTAGGTAATCACTATATTCCCCCCAATGATCAATTAGTAGAAGATAATGATTGGACTATGTTGTCTAAGAAAAAAAATCTATAGTCAAGAGAACTCTAATCATAGCATCATAAATACTTTGAAGTTCCTCCATGTCTTTGTTTTCACTATAGAGATACATGAACAGGACAAAAAAGACTTAGAAAGGATGGGCACTCAAAGGATATGCTAATGAATTAGTACCAAGACATTCCTCATTCTCAATAGGTAAAAGAGAAAGCCAAAAGGAAAGAGGTTGTGAGAACCTCACAAACTTCTATAAAGCCCTCTAAAGTTGTTTCGAAATGAAAGAGGTCGTGAGAACCTCAGAAACTTCTATAAAGCCCTCTAAAGTTGTTTCGAAATGATTGGTTCTCCTAGTTGTCTCCTTTCTTTTATTCACTACCTGATGAATTCCATCTATATCGTTTCTATTAATACTAAGGGTCTTTTGGACCCATTGAGGGCTAAATGTATACATGCTTGTTTTAAAATTTTGTCTTATTTTCGTGATCTCATCCGTTTAGAGGAAGTTAAAGTTCATGGCAACAAACGTTTCACTCATCTAAAGATTGTATGAGCTGCTCATAGTTGGTATTTTACTAATCATTGTTCTCGAAAAGTAGGTTCAGTTATTCGTATTGTTTCTTCCATGAATCATCTTATAAAAATGTTCATTACATTAACCTTCACCAATGGATTCCTATGATGATGGATAATCCCAAGTGCACCTTTGTAAATGTCTATGGTTCTAATAGTAGTTCTTTGAGTAAAGATTTTTTGGAAGAAATTATTAAACTTGATGGGCCTTTGTTAGTTGTTGGTGACTTTAACATGGTTACTAATCTCAATGCTAGATTTTAGAACAGGGGTAATTTCATATGTGGCTCTGAAAGTTTTTCTTGGTTTAACCTTTGTAACAATCATGAGCTTTTAGATATGTCCACCAAGAGTAGGCTCACCTAGTGCAATAACTAGTAGGGTGTCAATTTCCAAGCTATTAGATTCAATAGTTGTTGTTTGAATTCTTCCTTTAAGGAATAATTCTAGGATATTTTGTGAAATCGACCACAATTCTCTTTTCTCCAATCATAATCCTCTTCTTATTATTTTGAATACAGGCTCCCCTATGTTTAAATTTGGGTCGCCTCACTTGGATACCAATCTCCTTGAAATTCCTTGTGTTGTTTCTAGAGTCCAAGGTGTTATTTCTTACCACTTCTCTATATATAATTCCCCTTTCAAAAGCTAGGAGCATGATTTTAATGAGATGCAAAAGCTATTCATTTACTATAGGAATTTGACCATAGCTATTAGAGCCCATAAGAGAGAAAGGCAAATCTGAAATAGATACAATCGATTGAAGAAGGCCTTCCTTATCCCTTCTTGAGCTTCAAAACAAGTTGACACTTGAAGAGTGTTTGGACGCTATGATGGTTCTTTCTACTTCAAGAGAGTATTGAGTTGAGAGACTCGAAAAACGTAATAAGAGGATGTTTTCCTTGGATAAATGCAAAGAAATAAGGATTTCATACCTTTTCTTGCTAAAAGAAATGGTGGGATTACTATCAGTAATTTGGAAAATTTGCAAGAGGCTAAAATCTTCTTATGGATGTTTTCTCTCGTACTCCCAAGTGAGGGGAGGATATTTAGAGAGCGAGGGTTCCTTAAAGAGGAAGAAAATGTTCCCTCCTGGCTTGGCTTCCCTTTTTGACCTTCCCCTCGTTATAGGTGACATTTACAAAACCATCAATAAATTGAAACCCTATAGATCCCCTACTATTGATGAAATTCCTAATGAAATTTTTTTGGTGCTTAAAGGCTTGTAAACCCCTCATCTTCTCTTTATTTTGGAAGAGGATTCTAGAAAAGATGCTCTCCCGAGCCACATAAGCACTCGAGTTATTAGATTAATTCACAAAAAATGGGAACAAAGAAGACCTTAACAATTGAAGACCTACTACTTGCCTAAACTCCATTTTTAAATGTTTTTCCTCCACTCTTGCTAGAAGATTTAACCCTATAAGGAATAAAGTCATTCTTCCTCAACAAAAAGGTTTTATTAAGGGTTGATTCATCCTTTATGCTATTATCTCCATTTGGGATGGGCTTGAGTGTGCTACTAACCTTAATCAAGACTATTCATTTTTCAAAGTGGATTTTGATAAAGCTTGTGATAGAATTGAATGGGACTTCATCCTTATATCCCTTCACCATATAGGCGTTGGCGGTAGATTCATTAAGTATGTGAGCATCCTATTCCAAAATTCCTTCTCAGGAGTTTCTATGAATGGTCACTTATCTCAACATTTTAGGCTTTGTAGATCTATCATAAAAAGCCCCCCTCCTTTTTCCTGTTGCAAGTGATGCTTTCGGTTGGTTAGTTAAAGATTCAATGGACAGTGGTACTATAAGAGGTATTCATATTCCTAACTCCCCTACCCAATTGAGCCTTCTGATGTTTGTTAATGATAGTAATATGTGTTGATCCGTTTTTCCTCTCAACACCTTTTTGGATTCACGACAACATATGAGGGGTATACCGAGGATTCTACCGAGGAAAATGAATGGGCATGATTTTGCCTCGATGTCAATGTAAGGGTTGGTATATGCGTCAGTAGCAAACTGCCAGTATAGCCATCAGTACAGGCACCAATATAAGCATCAGTATTTTCGATGCTTATAGTGATGCTCATACTGGTGCCTTTCTGGGCATACCATCATGCATACCGGCGACCACTTGGGAGTACTGTCAGGCATACCAACGACCATATGTGTAGAATGTTTTTTGGGCAGTGTGTTGTCTCTTGCTGTAGCAACATTACCATGATGTTGTGTAGCAAAAGACAATACACTCTGCCCAAAAGTACATGTGAGGTGTACTCTAATGGCAACCAAAACATGGTTTCATATTGCAAAATACTATCGGACACAAAAGAGATGCACAGAATGAACCATAAACCATGTACAAAAAAGATATATATTCCATAAATGAAGCATGTACAAGAGTGTGGCAAACCATTGCCATATATGAGTCAAATAAAAAATGTGGCAAAGCACTTCCATATAGGAACCGAATACAAAATTATGGTGCACCATTGCCATATATGAGTGTAATACAAAATTGTGGCAAAGCACTGCCATACATATGCTCAAAAGAATCAAAACCTTTATACCTACACTGTTGCAACAAAGCATATGCATAAAATGAGACAAATTGGCATGATATTTATAAAAAACAACTAAAAATACCAAACCAAGCTATAACTTTCCCATGAAATGATTGCACCGCATCCCTCAAACTCCTTTAACAATGCAGCCAATCCATGACGATATCCATGAGCTTCCTCGATTCGTGTTGGAGGACGACCCACTGCCAACTCCAATAATAAATATGCAAAATGTTAGATGAACATACATGATGTACTTAACACAAACAAATTCAATAATTAAAATGATACTTACAAACTGGTAGCGCATAGTGTCATATCTACTGCTACCCAAATGTGATGTTCCAACTGTATCTAGACGTGTTGCTGCCGAATCTTACTGCTGATGATATCGGTCAAGAGTATGTTGCTGCATTGTGAATCGATTCCCACTCCTCAACATCTAACCATATAGGCTTTTATAAGCCTGCTCTTAAAGCATCAGGAGCCTCAGACTGTCCATGACCCATCACCTCATGTCCGGTGTGTTCAATCGACTCTAAGTTGAGAATAGGATGCCTAGGTGTTGGCTGGTACCTTTCATATATCCATCGTGTGATATAACCTTTGGAATCCTTATCTTGTTTGCTCCGTTTCAACATGATAGATTGTCCAAAATTTTTGGAGCAAAGTTGCGGTATGCACTGATGCATGGACTTCCCAGCCGCATCCATCATCGGAGCTCCATCATGCATGCAATACATCTTAGAGTCATCATAGTCATAAGCTCCCCCAGGTGTACCTGGAGATGCCATTTGATCCCATGTGGAGGTGTTAGGATATATAGATAAACCCTAAAATATCTAAAGATCTATTTTTTAGATACTTTTACATATATTTCATTGTATAAACTAATATTAATTCTAAAACTTTATTAAGGATGTGTTTATGTGTAAAAACTCAAAAAATCTATTTTTGATATATTTAATTATCGATATTCTACATAGGTATGATTATATAAATTAATATTAATCCTTAAACTTTATTTAGGATGTGTTTGTGTGTAAAAACCATATATATATATATATATATATATATATATATATATATATATATATATATATACCCTAAACAAATCTAAAGATCTATTTTTTAGATATTTAATTATTTATATTCTACATATATATGATTATATAAATTAATATTAATCCTAAAACTTTATTTAGGATGTGTTTGTGTATAAAAACCAAAAATCCTATATTTTATATATGGGGTGAGTGTGTATCTAATATGCATGTGTGTGTGTAATATGTATGTGAGTATGTGTATGCATATGTGTGTGTATGTATGTATTTGCATGTGTGTATGTAATATGCATGTGTATGTAATATGTATATGAGTGTGTATGTATATGTGAGTGTGTGTATATATGTGTGTGTGTATGTAATATGCATGTGTGTATGTAATATGTATGTGATTATGTGTATGCATATGTGTGTGTATGTATGTATATGCATGTGTGTATGTAATATGCATGTGTGTATGTAATATGTATGTGCATGTCTATGTATATGTGAGTGTGTATGTATATGTGCATGTGTATGTAATATGCATGTGTGTATGTATGTATATGCATGTTTGTATGTAATACGCATGTGCGTATGCAATATGTATGTGAGTGTGTATGTATATGTGAGTGCGTATGTCTATGTGCATGTGTATGTAATCTGCATGTGTGTATGTATGTATGTGTGTGTATGTAATATGTATGTGAGTGTGTATGTAATATGCATCAGTGTATGTAATATGTATGTGAGTATGTGTATGCATATGTGTGTGTATGTATGTATATGCATGTGTGTATGTAATATATATGTGAGTTTGTATGTATATGTGAGTGTGTATGTATATGTGCATGTGTATGTAATATGCATGTGTGTATGTATGCATATGCATATGCATATGCATGTGTGTATCTAATATGCATGTGTGTATGTAATATGTATGTGAGTATGTGTATGCATGTGTATGTATGTATTTATATGCATGTGTGTATGTAATATGCATGTGTGTATGCAATATGTATGTGAGTATGTGTATGTATATGTATGTGTATGTATGTATGCATATGCATGTGTGTATGCACATATGTGTGTGTATGTATATGCAGGTGTGGATGTAATATGTATGTGAGTGTGTATGTAATATGCATGTGTGTATCTAATATGTATGTGAGTATGTGTATGCATATGTGTGTGTATGTATGTATACATATGCATGTCTGTATGCACATATGTGTGTGTATGTATATGCATGTGTGTATGTAATATGTATGTGAGACAACCCCTTTCAAAACATATGGAAAAATTCCATCTAATCAGAGTTCAATCACTTTTCATAGAAATTATGCATACTTGTAACTGAATCCCACATTATCATATTATTTTCAAAAAATGTATCCACCATTACATTGGCCTCCACACATTCGATGCACTCTTTCTTTCTCTCTCCTATAAAATTCCTTCCTTTGATGGTAAAATAGATCTAATGAGGAAACAAAAGCACCTTTTCTAGTAGGGATAGGAGACAGTGAACCTATGGTGGATCTTTCTACCCCCAAAAACTAGATTGACCTAGCCAAGGAGTAGGTAAAGGAAATATGGGATGAATGTGAGACATATTGGGAACAGGTGTGAAACCATCAGACCATGTTGAAAAATGAAATTGTGGGGCCCTTGGTTCAAGCCCTTCATGTGTGTGTGTGTTAGAGGTCATCTGAGGTGAAATTTATATAATTAGATTTTGTATGAGTTCAAGAAGTAAAGCTGAGAAGGCACTTCCCTAGAGTGGCAAAATCTTATAAAATCCCACACTTCTCCCTCTAAAGTAAACATCTATACATAAGTACATAGCAGGAGCGTGTGTTCTATAGAATACATGCTAGCTGGTGTTAGCATTATAATAGTACATATCATTGTATATGACAAGAATTTAGTGTCTCATAATGCCCTACAAAGCCAACCTTTGTACCATTATTATTTAATAAAAACTTGTTCCATCCTAGTATACATTTTCGTCAAAGCAAGTTTTCTTTATTTTTTGACTTTTGTGTGATTAAAGGTTTGTTCAATGTGGTTTAAGAGTCATGGGATAATATAATGTACATGAAAACTATTTATTTATGATTATGGTGCCAACATAGAATATTGGTATGTAGATATGGGCAAAGGTAGTTGGGGACATCTGATAGGAACTCTGTGAACAAGGAACAGGAATAATAACACATTACATTCATTTTATAGTTTTGGAGTCAAGAATCTAGAGATCAAAGCACATCAAGAGTAATCCTAGAAAAGAAGAATTGTTGTGAAACCATAACAATGCACAAAGAAAGGTTGGGCATCAAGGGTTTTGCTCAAACATATGAAATCATATTTTAATAAATCTTTTAACTTGGATTGATATGGTTGTAAGTAGGTTTTGGAAAATATATCACTTAGATGTAAAGAATACCTTATTGAATGGACAAATAGAAGAGATAGTGTATATATGCATCAACCCTCAAGATTTGAAGATTGTATGAAATGAATTCATGCTTAAAATTTTACGATTTATTTTATGGACTCACCAAGAACATAGAGCTTTGAACCAAAGTCTTGTGGATTATCTAATCAAATTAGGATACACATAAAGCAAGGCTGACACATCACTATTTACAAGAAGAGAAAGTGAAAATGTTTTTCTACATCTCTGTATATATAGATGATCTTTTCATAATAAGTGAGGATGAGGAAAGAATAAAAGACATAAACATGGGGTTAGGAATAGAATTTAAGATCTCAAATTGGGGTAGACCTAGGAGAACTAAGTTAATTCTTATGTATTTACATTTTATACACATCGAATGACATTTTTTTGATGCAAAGGAAACACACACTAGATGTTGTGGAGAGATTTGTTCTTATAGTTGTAAGAAATTGACACATCCAATGTAAATCAATCCAACAATGAAGTCAATGGAAGGAGATGACATGAATGACCTTACACTTTGGTTTATTACTATGTGCCAAATCACAGAACTTGACTTTCATGAGAAATGTGCATTCTCTTTCTATTCAAAGACATTCGAAGAGTGCCAAATCTTCTTGCATCTAAAAAAATGCACAAAGATATTAAGTGAAGTATCCTTTTTTTGAGGTAGAATTTGCATGCAAAGGCAGTGAAATTCAACCATATCATTACCAAAATTTAGTGTGCAGATATGTTCACTAGTCATTGGACTTTACAAGCTTCCCAGGTTCAAGAGATGCTTTGGAATGAAATAGCTTGGATGAAGAGGTTGAAGCTTGAGGAAAGAGTGTTTCCAACCTTAGGACCACTTTGAATAAATATCATTAACAAAATATATCCATGTGATACTTCTAGCTAAAGATCGTTGTAGTATTCTTAACTCGCCTCGTTACTTACCAAGCACATTTTGGTGTGATCCTTGATTGTTAGGAGAAGTACAACTATCTTTTCGACAAGGATATACATGCTTGTTGGTTTCCAAATGCGTAGCCTCAATTGATATTTTAGGTTGAATAATTT
This sequence comes from Ceratopteris richardii, assembly GCA_020310875.1. Taxonomy (NCBI): domain Eukaryota; kingdom Viridiplantae; phylum Streptophyta; class Polypodiopsida; order Polypodiales; family Pteridaceae; genus Ceratopteris; species Ceratopteris richardii. The sequence goes on from CM035422.1 coordinate 45,079,319, forward strand.
AGTCTCTTAGTGTTAGTGTTTAAGAACCAGGCCCCATAATTATGGTAACCCCTTGCTTGCTTTATTCTTATTTTTGGATACACATATCTCTATGCATGTGGAATCAATGCTCGGAACTACCTAAATCTAAGTTTTTAGCATTGGATCGTTTTAATTAATCATCCATTTTTTAAAGCTTCATTGGATAGCTAATATATTCAATGAAAGTCTCTTTGGTTTTCTAGATATGGCAAATTTGGAACGTAGTGTATTATTCGGTCCATATCTTTTTGCACATAGGTTATCTTTTAGCTTTGTAGCTACGAGTTGCTAGCATTGATTCTTCTTTCAGATTTATCCATTTTTTAACTCTTGGATTCCTTCAATAGTAATTACACCCTTCTAACTTTGGGTAAATTTTGAAGTCCATTCTATCATTAATCTCTTTCTACACCTGCATTTTGTAGGTCCGTCATCACCATCGCCTCCTGATCTTTCTCTTTTGTTTCCACTTGTGTGCCTCCCTCTACCCATACAAAGTCTTCCTTTGTCTCTCTCTCTCTAGTGTTGCTAACATGCATCTACCACCATCGCTCTACTACTCTCTCTCTCTCTCTCTCTTTGCTTGTCAGTTGCGCGATCACTACCTCCATCTGTATGCGTATGCCAACTCTCTTGATTTTGATGAGAAACTACATTGGATCCTATTCCTATTTTTATGTGGGATTACTTTTCCTGTGCCTTGATTTCTTCCTCTACCTCGACCTTTACTTGTATAGAACTCCTGGGCTTCATTGCCCTTTACCTGAACCTACAATGTTCATCTCCTTAGTGACCATCAAGGCCACCAATTGCTCAACATCTAGATGATTACCTATCTTTAAAACAATGTTTCTTTGAGTGTAGGTATTACTCTTGTTTCTTTAAGAAGCCCACATGTTATACTAAGATTTTATAAAATAATACAAATATCTAGAAAAACTTAGAGATAGAAGAAATTTGGGAAATATAGGCTTAAAAAGTTCTATTCCTTTTTGGCCATTTATGCTTCATTCGAACCATGGAAAGGGATAAAATTATCTTCATTGAGAGAAAAACTTTATCTCAGAAATGCCCACTTTTTGGACCTTCATCTCTCCCCTCTGGCAACCTTAAAAGTTATGAGTTTTATCAATCCTACAAAGTCAAGGGGAATGGATGGAATCTTTAATGAAATCATCTAGAACATTAACATTTTGCTTAACCTTATGTTTTTTGTTTATTGCAAGAGGGCATTGGACAAGAGAAGGTCAATAGAGAGGATTTGGGGAAGTAGAGAACTTTATTATGTATGAATATGATTTACAAAACTTTTGTTGCTTTTCTAGCTAGGGGTGCTCTTTCGCTCTACTAATATTTTCCATTCTAATTGATTCTTTAGGATTTCTTGTTAAACATTTCATGGGTGAAGGTAGCAATAAAATCATCAAACTATGCGGATCTGTAATCTTGCTCTATTTGCAAACTTTATAGATGATACTAGTGTTTTGATGTATTCAAAAAATTCATTGATTTTTATTCTCCTAAGTTTTACCTGCTTTGGCCTTGGCTTCTCTGGTTCCCTCATTCGATCCTTGCGAACCCATTGTAGATGAGAATTTCCTGACTATGCTAATCGAGTAGTAGACTTCCATGTGGATGTTCTTTCTTTAGTGTACGTAATTTTAAGAGCATTGTCCTCACATTGTCTCTTGGATTCATCTTTCATGGGGAATGAAGGCACATCATCAAGTGACACATTCATATTTGTTGGTAATTCTAGCTTAGGGTACCCTTCGGGTATGCTCTCGATTGATTCATCTTTGAACTCCTCTTCTAGGGTTTCTTTCTCAAGCTTGATAACTTCATGCAGGTGAGGAGATATTTCTTCTAATCGGTTGAAGATTTCCTTATGCCCAATTTTGGCTCAGATGTATCCTTGTGCTAGATTAATGCTCACTTTATTCTCAATAATCCAATCTTCCCCTAGGATCAGGTTTTCTATTAAGTCCTCATCTTTGCATACCAAAACTCGTTTCTCCATAGTGGAATTTCCTAGGTGGAGGTATATTAGGGCTTTTCCAACACATTCTATGACTTGGCCTCCAATGCAGATCATGCGTGCTTTAGTTGTGTTTATGGTCATTTGAAGATGCATAATAACCGTCATTCGTATGCAGCTTAGTGTTGCTCCTGAGTCGATCAAGGCATCTATCAACTGGTATTCTATGGTTCCAATCCCTAGGTTCAATATGGTTGAGATATGCTAAGGTTCTTTTTGTCAGCTTGCTAGACTTGGTAATTGGCCATGGGAATTGGTTTTTCTCCTTGAAAATATCGTTCATTCCTTTTCCTTATCCACTCTTTTCATTTCTTGATACGCTCTAGGGCTTCTTGGCATGCTTCTTCTCTAATTCTCTCTTCTTCCTTTTTTTGATTTTGCTCTCCGACGGAGTTGTGCTAACATCTGATCCGTCAATGGTTCCATATATTGCTTTTCTCAACAACCACTTATGTAATTAGGAGGTAAATCTCCATCTAATGTGGCTAGATTGATTGCTCCGCTTGTTGAGATCCTATTGATCAGTAGGGGTCCAAATCCGCATTTCTATAGCTTCTTGGCATGTTGCTTCAAGGTATATAGCAGGACTAAATCTCCTTCTTTCACGCCTTTATCTTTGATGTGTGCATCATAATATGCTTTCTGTCTTCTTTTGGCGGCATAAATTCCCGCAACTTCTTGTAGCCTTGTTTCGTGTAACTTCTCAATCTGCTCGAGTTACTTGGAGAGCTCATGTCCTGACCACTCATACTATTGTGCTACTCTTAAAGTAGGCACCAGGAAGTCAATTGGCAAAATTGCATTTTTTCCATACACTAGGTTAAAAGGAGTAGTTCCAATGGCTGTTTTCTAAGCCACATGGAAGGCCCAAATTGCATGATGCAATTGCTTTTCCCAATCTGACCTTCCACTATTGACTATCTTTGTCAATACAGTACACAACACTTTATTAGTACTTTTTGCTTTACCGTTGGCTTGAGGATGATATGCGGCTGATTTTTTATGCGTCACTAAGAATTCATTCATCAAGGACTCTATTACTTCATTAATGAAGTCCATTCCTCAATCACTTACTATCTCTATAGGTAGTCTAAAGCGAGTAAAGATGTGCTAAAAAAGAAACTTAATTGTGGTATGAGCATCATTTTTGCTAGTTGCCTTTTCTTCTACCCATTTAGTTAGATAATCTTTTGCCACTATTATATACTCAGCATGTGATCCTTTGGTTGGTGGATTAATCCGTCCTATGAAGTCAATACCCCATTTTGAAAAGGATCTCGTGAAAACCATAGGTCTCAAAGGCATGTCATCTTGTCTAATAGGGTACTTAGCTCTTTGGCATACCTGACAACTTCGTACGTAGGTGTTTGCATCCATATGTAGAGTTGGCCACCACAAGCTTGCAAAGAGAATCATTTTTACAGTTGTTTTAGCTGAGAAATATCCTCGTGCGGCACCTACATGTGCCATTTCTAATACGGGTAAGTACTCTCCTTCATGCACACATAGTTGTCTTTTCCTCTTTTGAATAGTTTTCTTCCCAAGATAACATATTCCTTACTCATTTCTTCTAGGGATCGCTTTCTATGTAGACTTGCTCCTTCCTCATGCTCTCTTGTTTTTAGGAACTTTACCAATGTTTTACTCCAACTGGTGCTATTGTATAGAATGCTAATGATGTATGGTCTTTTGGAGTAGTTTCTTGACACTTCGTGCAACTACTAACATACTCATGAACATCCTTAGGCATATCCGGCCAATAAACTCCTAATCCTTTCAATTCCCTTAGAGTTCCATGGGTTCCCTTCTGCATTCTCCATTTGTTTGCGTGCACTTGCTCAATCAAGTTCCTCTATTCATCTTCTTCTACACATCTAGATAGTACACCGTTAGGTTCTTTATGGCTACAATGTGTAAGTTGTGTGATTGTAGAATTTCCTTCCTAATCGCCTTGTTAATTGGGTGTTGTGGTCCATGTGTGATTATTGAGATTAACTTCTTTGCCCACCTAGGACATACTTCCAAATTGAACAAGTAAAAGTCTGGTAAATCATCTGATACTCCGTTAGGTGGTTCTCCATGTGTTAATCTAGATAGATGATCAGCTCTCAAATGGGTATTTCCCTTTTTTACAATCACTTTGAAATCGAACTCCATTAGTAACAGAAATCATCTTACCACCCTTCCCGTGTTACAAGGCTTATTGACTAAGTACAATAAGGCTTGATGATCTATGAAGAACTTGAACTCGTTGGCTAGAAGGTAGTGTCTGAATTTCTTTACTATGTACACCATTCCTAAACTTTCTCGTTCCGTAGTTGTATAGTTTCTTTAAACTTGATTCAGTTGTCTACTCGCATATGCAATACGATGGTCCAATTTTCCTTCATCTGCACGTTGAGCTAAAATGCATCCAATTGCGTAGTTGGAGGCATCTACATGAATATGAAAAGGCTTATTCCAATTTGGTGTTTTCAAAATAGGTGTTGTGCTTAGTCGTTTTTTAGTTCATTAAACGCTTTCTCGCATTCGTCCGTACACGTGAATTGGGTCAACAATCCATATAATGGCTTGGCAATTATGGCGTACATGTGAATAAATCTACAATAGTATCCACAGTGACCCATAAACGCTTGCACTTCCTTTGCATTTTTCGATCTTGGAAGTTCTAGTATTACTTTGATTTTATCTTCATCATTAGAGATTCCATTCGTAGATACAATGTGTCCTAAGATTTTTCCTTGTCTCACCATAAAGATGCTTTTTTTAGGATTCAAGCACACTCTATATTGTCGACATTTTTCAAATATTCTTTGCAACTCTAGAATATGTTCCTATCTCCGATCTCAGTATGTGCATAAGTTGTCTATGTATACTTCCATACTCTTCCTTAGGAATTCTTTGAAGACGTGACACATAAACCTTTCGAAAGTAGCAGGGGCATTCGTGAGTCCAAAAGGCATCACCCTAAAAGCATAGGCTCCCCATTCAGCCACGAATGCGGTCTTATGTTGGTCTTCAGTAGCAATAGCTACTTGGTTGTATCCAAAGAATCCATCCAAGAAGCTATAGACTTCCTTACCTACGACTCTTTCCAAGAGGTGATCAGTGATAGGTAACGGGTAGCTATCACGAATCGTAGCTGCATTTAATTTCTTCAGGTTAATACCCACTCTTAGTTTCTCGTTCTTTTTGGGTACACTGACATCCATTCAGTGTGTTCTATCTCATAAATGAATCGAGCTGCTAATAGCTTGCCTATCTCCTCCTTATTTTTTGTTGAATAGACATCATTAGAAGTGTAAGGGCATTGCTTCGATGGTTTTGCATCAGGTGTCATTGGTATTTGATGAGAACAAATGGATGGTTCTACTCCTTTGTGGTCCTTGTAGGTCCATGCAAACACATCCCGATATTCTCAACTAAGTCTTATCAATTCTTCTCCCTCCTCTGGTGACACATCTTTTCCTATGTACGTGCATCTTTCATCTCCATCTTCTATAGTCACTATTACTTTCTGCGTTTGTTCCTTTTGTCATATGCTTCTGCTTCTCTTGCCTCTCTCTTATGCATCTGAATGGCTATCTTCCTCTCCTCTACTTCATATCTTTTGAAGTGTTCTGGGACTTCAAACAGGTTTGGGTTGGTTCAGTCTTATCTATGGTTTCCTCATGGTTCGGTCTGAACTGTGCTACTTCTATGGCTAACACTTTGGGGGTTCCTTCTTTGTCATTGGCTTGGATTGCTTCTAAATACCATTCTTTTGAATCAAAATCTGGCTCCATCTCTGTGCTTTCATACTCTTCCTTCCATTCCTTTTCTAACACTTCTCTTGCATCTACCTCTTGAAGGACTACCATGTAAAAGCTTATATCATAACCTTCCTCATCCACACATCCATTCATGGTTAATACCTCTTCATTTACGCATACATCAAGGGTGGCTAGAATCTCCATCCAACCGTGTGGTTTGAATGCTTCATCAGGAAAAACGTGGGGCATATACATAGGGTCCTCTACAGGTTGATAACTTTGATGTCTGATAGGCCATATTTGAGTTTTTTTCTCTTCTTTTCTTCATTACACATCCATGATTGGTCACTTGAACTGGCACTATGAATTGACAAATCATCCTCTTCCTTGTGTAAAGGATTCCATTGTAATGGGGGTACATGATTGGGCATCTTCGTGCATCCATTACAATGGAATCCTCAAATCATCCATGATTGGGCATCGTCATGCATCCATGATTGGTCACTTGAACCGGCACTATGAATTGACAAATCATCCTCTTCATTGTGTATAGGATTCCATTGTAATGGGGGTACATCCCTATATGAAAATGTATGCAAATTTATCTAGGTAGTAGTTCCTTGATGTTGTAGATATAACACATCTCTTCCCCAGTCTTGTACTACCCTAAGTTGTCTCATGAATGGTCATCCCAATATCATTCCATAGTGATTATCTTTTCCGAATTGAAATATAGCTAATGTGTGCTCAAACTCGACTCCGTAGGTGGCTAACTTGATTCTCTCCAATATTCCCAGGGGTCTCTCTACATGACCATTTGCTAATTGAAGCTTCATATGTGTTGATCGCAGGGCTGGATTTCCCCATTTCTCCCAAATCTCTTTGGTGGCTATTCCTACACCTGCTCTTGTGTCTAGTATGGCCTTGGTCATTTATCCATTGTATGTGACGGGTAAACATGTGTTACCCTCATCTCCTTTGCTAAATTCTCCAACTTTATCCACTGGAATTTGTATAGTGGAAAGGGCTTTAGTTTCCTTACTTTCCTTTTTATTCTTCTCATGCTCTAACTTCAATTCTCTTGCTAATTGTTTCCATAATTGAGGAATCTCCTCTCTTGGCTCTCTAGGGGGGGTATCCAAATAGCTGATAATAAGGTTGATTTAAGGGTCTTGACTGCCTGTTGAATGGGCAATTCTCAGTAGTGTGATTAGTGTATTTCTATTCTATATGGCAGTATAGTGCAGGTCCTTGATGTGGTTGCCTATTGTATGGATAAGCTTGAGGCATGCCTATTCCCCCTCTTGCACACATGTGAGATGGATGATCTCCACTACATAGGCTGCATCGTCGCACTGTTCGTCAATCCGTCGATGTATTGATTAAATCTCCAGGCAGCTGTTTTCACTGTTTCATTTGGATTTGGTTTGAAGCTATGGATTAAGAATGAAGAGTTGTGTTTAATCCCTCTCTTGGTGAATTCTCCAATGAACGCGTGAAAAAATTGCTCAATATTTCTAAATTGATTGGGATCCAATGGTTGGAACCAAGTCAAAGTCATCCCTGTGAGGGTAAGTCCAAAGGATTCATACTACACAAAGAAATCATCCACTTGTTCGGCCCATAATACTTGTTTAAATTCAGCTATGTGATCATAGGGTTCCCCCATTTTGTCATAATGATTCCTCATACATTGGCCACTTGAATTGGTCTTAGTCTTCTTATTGGTTTTGGTGGTCTATGAATCATAGGATTTGCTGGTTTAATTAGAGGTATTCCAGGCTACACTCTTGGTTGTGGCCTTGGCCTAACTGGTCGCCAATGCAGGTTATCCATTCCTGAGTAGTTTTGGTTGTGTGATTGCACTTCTGGTATTATAAATTGCACATGAGTTTGGTTAGGAACACTTCGTTGGCTCGTTTGTCTTGACATTGTATTTTCTGGCTCTTGATGCAGGTTATGGGAGGTAGTTGCCTGCTCTCGAGCAGGGAATACAGGCAACCCCATATACTTCAATTGAGCTCTATCAACTGCATCTACTGGCCAATATCTTCTTTGGTTCTGGTCTAGGTATATGACTCTAGAATCATCTTCGAGATCCTTTAACTCATAGAAAGTCACTGGGCTTTCTTCCTGTCCTTGTGTGGGTGAGTCGGTTTGTAACAATAGGTCTGACCCATGGATTAAGTAGATGTCTAACAGGTAATCATCTTGAGGTATCAAATCCCCTCTCAAGACTCGAGTCACCACTAACTTCCCTCTTGGTATAGTTACTAACTCCTCACGATCTGATCTCCTCGAGTTTCCTTGTCCTTCCAATCCTCCTCTCTCGTTGATTCAATCTGGGTTTTCTATTACCACATAGATGTGACCTAATTTATGCATGTACAATCCTCCTTCATACTTGATTGCAAGCCTCGGTACTATTGCTGATTCAGTAGAGTTCACCATTCTTTCTACAGACCTATTTAAGCCATCTATGTAAATAGGGATCCTTTCGAGATTTGTGGACACATATTGTAGAGAGGTGCGGTATTCCCCCTCTAATGTTTACATAAAGTTCTCCCTAGGGACAGAACCCTGCATGTCGTATGAGGCCATAGGTATCTCCTCCTTTGAATCACTAGAGGTGTCCGTGTAGATAGAGTGATGACTTGCTTGGGTTGCACTTCCTATCGATGAAATGACACTCCTTCGGCTACGTAGCACCCGTCCTCATCTCAAGTTCATTCACCCTTATGAGCTTATGTTGGCTTCCTACTTCCCCAGAATTAGCTCTTCAATCACTCCCAATTTTTCCCTCAAATGGCTTGATTGGTCCTGGACGATACCACTCTTGGCAATACCAGACAGACAATACGATACTGGTTTCAGCACGATACGATACTAGAAACCTCTGGCGATATGATACCACCAAATGAGACGATACGATACCGAAATTTTCATGATATGATACCTCTACGTTTGAGGATACAATACTAAATTAGTGGACGTTACGATACTTGACCACTGCACGCTACGATACTAGATTGCTCACAATATGATACCAAAACTTTGCACGATACGATACTAGAAAATCACACGATACGATACATGAACTATGGACGATATGATACCTGAATGGTCGATGATATGATACCACTTTTTCGCATGATACGATACTAAGTTGGCAATACGATACCAACAATGCACGCGATACGATACCGCTCAGTTGGCCTATATGATACCGTGATTGACATGATATGATACTGGGTGGTCGGATGAAATGATACCACCAGCCAATCACGATCGCGGTACCAGCACTTCACAATACGATACCAGAATGGTATCGCGACACCTCAAGTGGGTATACCACGATATGATACCAGGCGAGTATCGCGATACTAGGGAATTTTGGTATCGCGATACCAAAACTCAACCAACTGTGGTACCTCAGCCAAATTTCATCTCAACTCAAAAAGTTTTAGTGCAATTTGTTTATTTATCTCAGCTCTTCTCTATTGGCCCACTGTATCACTCAAAAGCCCTCAAAAAAACTCTTTGTACCTTCCCATGATACCTGAAACAATTCAAATCACGTGTGGTGGTGTTTTTGAAGTAATTTTGATATCAAAAACTTGTTGTAGCTTACCTTCAAGGATGTCTTGCCTAAGATTTGAGCTCTCAAGGTTGCTTTTTAGCTCGCTAGGCACAATATCATCAAGCGATACCAATGGCTGCTCTGCTCACGATACCTGCTCTCACACTTGTGTCAAATAAACTGATTTCTTTGGTTTTTATAGTTTTGTGATACCTGAGACCTACTCTACCCTAATTTTGACAATTTTTAGGATTTTTCTTGATGTTTCCTACTCTACTCCTCTCTCTAACCTAACCCTAAATCTTCCCTTTCTTCCTCACTCCTAACCCTAAACCTAAAAACTCATTACACACACCTCAAGGATGTGAAGTAACAAGTGTTGAAGTGCTTGACTACTTGCCACTGAACAAATTCACTTCTACAAGTACGATTCCCTCACTCTAGAGCTATAACCATCATGAAGGCACCTTGGTCAAGTTTGTCCCCCCGCAACCGTGCCAAAAACATGTGTACCTAAGTCGTGAAGCCTTAGGGACTTGTGTCGATGAGACTAAATCTCAATTGCCCCACAAGTGCATATAGTGGTGGACCGATACACGTTTAATTATCAATCCAAAGAACCACATGAACCAAGTGTATGAGGATGTGTGCGCACATGATGGAAAGTGAAGTGGGTGAGCTACAATGCATGTGAAAAGACGTAACTACCTCTCCTACTCACTAACTCTCGAAAAATGTATGCCGCGATACCACTTATAGTTGTAAGCACAAATTCAAACTTTTCTCTCTGAACTCTGAATATGGCCAATAGCGGGTTCATTTCGAATCTTCTTCACAATGGAAAAAAGTCTTTACAAAGAGTCACAAAGTGACTTATATACATGTGCCCTAAAAATGGTCCTTTCACACAAGAGACCGGCACTTTATTGACTAATCTCTGATTTCCTATGATTTTAGAAGAGTTATGTTACAAGGATTTGGGGCTTATGCATCTAGAGGACTCCTCTTGTGCATTTACATAGTTTCGAGGGAATTTCCTAGGATTTTGAAGAAGAAAATTTATGCCCATTAATTTGAAACTTTTGGGGCTCCTCATGCAACAAATGGTTGAGGTGAATATTCAGAAGTTGCACATAACTTCTTCCAATGTCTAGTCAAATGTGAAGGCTTGGCATTTGCACCAATAGCTCCCCCTCAAGCCAAACATCTTGGCTTGGTCTTCTTCATCAATCCTCTTGAATGTCCTGCAATCCAATCATAGCTTTAAACCTACAAAGTTTAGTACCATCAATTGCTTTGTTCAATAAGTCTCCACATTAGTTGATACATATGCCAACTGAATTTCCTTGCTCAATAGCTTCTCTCTCACCTAATGATAGTGGACCTCTATATGCTTGGTCCTAGCATGATAGATAGGATTTGTTGCAAGAAGTAAAGAGCTTGTATTATCTCCAAAAATCATTGGAGAGTTAGCATGTAAACCCAAATCTGCATATAGCAATCTAATCCATATGGCTTCTTGAGTAGCATTCGCTAGTTCTCTATATTCAGCCTATGTTGAGGATAAAGCAACAGCAGGTTGCTTCTTGGAAGACCATGAAATGGGCTTATCACCTGCAAAAGAAAGATAACCTAAGGTACTCCTCTTGTCATCCTTACAACCTACCCAATCTGCATCTAAGTACATTTTGATGTCCAAATCTAAAGTATAAGGGAAGTATAAACCTTGATTTTGAGTACCCTTAAGGTATTTCAGAATTCTCTTGGTAGCTTCCAAGTGAGGTGCTCTAGTTTTGTGCATAAATTGACTTAAGACACTTACTCCATAAGCAATATCAATCCTTGTCAATGTAGCATAGCTTAAGCTTCCAACTATGCTTTGGTATCCTGCAACATTTTCAAGCACATCACCTTCATGAGCAATTAATTTTTTATTTACCTCAATAGGAGTGCTTGCTATATTGGCATTCTCCAAGTGGAACCTCTTCAACATATCCTACACATAATTTTTTGAGTGACATAAATTCCAGAACTTGTATATACCAACTCAAGTCCAAGAAAATACTTTAGTAACCCTAAATCAATGATTTTGAACTCCTATATCATTTGGTTCTTGATATGCTTGATGCCATTGGCATCATTACCTGTAAGTATGATATCATCAACATACACACATAGTTATATCACCTCTGAATTACTTTTCTTGACAAACAAAGAAGTATCTACTTTGCTCATGATGAATCCTTGATCTTGAAGGTATGTAGTCAACCTATGAATCCATGCCCTAGGTGCATGCTTCCATCCATAAAGAGCTTTGTTCTGTTTACACACATAATCTACCTTGTTTGGGCCCTCATAATTAGGAGGTTGAGACATGTACACCTCCTCTAAGAACCAACCATTAAAAAAAGCATTTTTTACATCCAATTGGTACATATTCCAATTCCTTGATGCAACCACACTTACCAATACCTTGATGGTTGGCATTTCGTCCACAGGTGAGAAAGTCTCTTCATAATCAACTCATTGGGTTTGTGCAAAACCCTTAGCCACAAGTCTAGCTTTATACCTATTTATTGATCCATCTAAATTTCTCTTGATTTTGTAGATCCATCTAGATCCAATTACCTTCATAGATTCCTTCTTTCGCACTAGCTCCCAAGTATCATTCTCCTTGAATGCTTCAATTTCTTCATCCATAGCTTCCTTCCATTCTCCCTTGGTCTTTGCCTCTTCATATGATGATGGTTCATCAAATTCTTGGCGACTATAGGTACATATAGAACCCTGCTCAACATATTTCTATTTCCATAAGAGGTTTTAACATTTCCTACCTTGACCACTGAATGCTTGGTGTCATCACCTGTTTGCACTTGGTGCTTTCCCTTAGGTTCCTCAAGGTCAGAGAGAAGAGCTACATTGCCTAGCACATGGTTTGAACATCCTAAGTCAATGTAGAAGAGATGGTCATCATTCATACCTTGCTTTGAAGTCATATTCATGATCATAAGGGAATCCTATTGTTCCTCTGTGTAGTTGTTGTAGTCTTTCCTTGATTTGTAGCCTCCTTGGTAGTTGTTATTATAATTGTTGTTGTAGTTGTTGTAGCCTTGATTATGGTTGAACCTTCCTCTTGATTGTGTGTAACCACCTCTTTAGAAACCTCTACCTCTATGATTCTTGAAGTTCCTCTAACACTCATTTGTGGTGTGAATTGATAAACCTCAAATATTACATGGGGAAGAGTTGAAAGGTCTCCCCCTACCTTGCTTACCTCCTCTGCCCCTACCTATTGAGTTCCTACCTCTCCCTGTATAGTAAGCTTGAGAGGTAGTACATGTGAAGAGATGGATAGGTATGTGCTTGAAGATGAAGAGGTGTTGCAAAATCCTTGATCTACACCAGCCAAATGAACTCCAGGAGTATGTGGTGGGCCCTTTTAGCTTGCCAATGGATGTATTAGACACCCTATGTACCTTGGAAGATCACTCTCAAAAAGATAGATCAAAACAGATAAGTTGGAGCTAGCTCAGAGGTGAAAAACTTGCTATTCTTGGTTCATACACCTACCCAATGTTTTGCATAATTCTCTGAGCACAGCAGCAATTAACATAATTCCTCTTGGAGAACTCTAGACAACTTAAAGAGCTAACTTTCAAGAGTAATCTCATAAAAAATAATGAACCACACATAGAGAATGAGTTTTAACAAGTGATGACATCATCCCGATTTTCACGGGCTGCTACAGTTTGCGACCAGTGAGCAGAAAAATAAACATAACTCAAAATACAGGAATCTAATGATTATGAAAATTTGTATGGTTATATTAGAAAGTAATCTGAATCCAAAAAACTTTAAATCATTGAATTTGGATAAGTAACCACTGAGAAATGGCTCTGACAAGATGAGTGAAAAAGTCTGGTACTTGAAAGAGAAGTGAAGATGAATAGACACTGTTGACTTCATTTGAGCATAACTGAAGATTGCGACATCCAAATGACATGAAAATTTATGAGCATATAGTAGACTTGTAGAGATAACTTTACTAAGTTAAATTACTGAAAACCATGCACCAAGCTTAGAGAAAACATCTCTCCAATCTGACTGAGAAAACTGAGAGTAATGGCAGTGAGTAGTACACTTCACAAGAACATGGAAATATGAACCCAAATGATCATGAAAATGACAGTATATTGCTTGTACAATACAATGGACTTACTGATACATATGTTTGCCTTGTAATCACACCTTTATATGGCATAAAGCTCAGCTCTTGGAGGTCTTCACATAGGTCTCTCTAACCACGACTAAAACTGCCATCTATTTATAGTTGAGTTTGGAAGGCTAACTTCCCTCAATCACTCTCCAATCAATCAGTGATTGATTTGATTCTCTACCTACCACAAATCACGAATTCTTGGCTCCTCTTTCCCTTTTTGATCATGTGGACTTAACCACTTAAGATTCTTTCACTTTTACATTAAGTAAACTCTTCAAAAGTTACAAGAGGTAGTTCACAAGTGAACTTTACATAGTCTTCATTTTGAAGCTTCTTTTATGACTTTGTGGGACTCAAGCCAATACTTAGGCTTGTCATAGACTTGCTCCAATAGCTCCCCCTCAAGCCAAATATGCTTGAGGTCTTCAATCTTCCAAGATTACCTGCAAACCAATCATAGCCTTGAATTTGCAAAGCTTTGTACCATCCAATGCTTTGGTTAGAATATCTGCACATTGTTGATGAGTGGACACATATGATATTTGAATCTCTTTGCTTAGAACCTTCTCTCGTACATAGTATAATGAACTTCAATATGTTTAGTCCTTGCATGAAAAATAGGATTAGCAGCCAAATGAATAGAACTCATATTGTCACCAAAAATAGTTGGAGTTCCAAACTCCAATCCAAGATCTTTGAATAATGTCTTCATCCACATAGCTTCTTGTGTAGCTATGGCAAGACCTCTATATTCAGCTTCAGTAGAAGAGAGAGCAAGTGTGGGTTGCTTCTTGGATGACCATGAAATAAGCTTTGAACCTGCAAAGGTAAGATAACCTGAAGTGCTCCTTCTATCTTCTTTGGGGCCAGCCCAATCTGCATCAGAAAATAGCTTCAAACCTAAATCAGATACACAAGGATAATAAAGTCCTTCATTTATGGTTCCTTTGAGATACTTGAGAATCCTTTTGGTAGCATCCATATGTGGTTTCCTTGGTGTGTGCATAAATTGACTTAGCACACTCACACTGTAACATATATCTACTCTTGTCAATGTGGCATATTTGAGACTACCCACTAGACATTGATATGATGTGATGTCCTCTATGAGTTCACCTTCATGTGAGCTCAATTTGTGATTGACCTCCATTGGAGTACCTGCAATCTTACAATCTTGCATCTTGAATTTTGCCAACATGTCCTTAATGTACTTTCTTTGAGTGAGAAATAAACCATGATCTTTGTAGGCAACTTCCAAACGTAGGAAGTAGGTAAGTGAACCCAAATCACTTATCTTGAACTCTTCTCTCATCTGATCTTTGATCTTCTTCATACCATCTGCATCATTTCCTGTCAATATAATATCATCTACATATACACATAAGTAGATGACCTCAGAATTACTCTTTTTAATAAAGAGTGAAGGATCTGCCTTGCTTGTTTGAAAGCCTTTATCCTGCAAGAATGAAACAAGTCTGAAATTCCAAGCTCTTGGAGCTTGCTTGAGACCATACAATGCTTTGTTAAGTTTACACACATAATCAGGATAAACTTGATTCTCAAAACCAGGTGGCTGTGCCATATATACCTCTTCTGTTATCCAACCATTCAAGAATGCATTCTTTACATCTAGTTGAAGTATCTTCCAATTCTTGGAAGAGGCAATACTAAGCAAAACCCTAATAGTAGGCATCTTTGCCACAGGAGAGAAGGTCTCCTCATAATCAATTCCCTGAGTTTGTGCAAAGCCTTTTGCTACAAGCCTTGCCTTATACCTGTTAATGGAACCATCAGAATTCTTCTTGAGTTTATAGACCCATCTTCAGCCTATTACCTTCATGGATGAAGTCTTGGGCACCAAATCCCAAGTGTTGTTTTCCTCAAGTGCTTCAATCTCTTCCTTCATTGCATGCTTCCATTCTGATTTTGCTTTGGCCTCTTCCAATGATGATGGCTCCTCTTGGTTTATGTCCTTTGCTATGTAGATAGAATGTTTAGTTACTAATGAGGTGTCAAACCCATACCTTTCTAGTTTTTTCTTTTCTCTCATAGATCTTCTTAGGCCATGATGTGATGATTCTGCCTCATGTCCAAGTTCCTGCAATTTTGCTTTAGCTTTAGACTTCCATGCTTTGATCTTTTCCATCTGAGATTCTTCATCATCTTCCGAGGTGTCTTGTTCTTCAATCTTTGGTTGTTCTCTACCAAGCTTTGGAAAATCTTCATCAAGATTGTATGGTAAATTGACCTTCCTGCATGAATCTTCATACCATGAATTGTTCTCATCAAAAACTACATCTCTTCTTACCAAGAATCCTTTGTTGGTAGGGTTGTATAACCTGTAGCCCTTTTGATTGTTGTCATATCCAATAAATACACACCTTTCTGCCTTTGGATCCATCTTGCCTCTAACTTGTGAAGGAACATGAGCAAAAGCAATACATCCAAAAATTTTACAATGATCTAAGCTTGGTCTTCTTCCATTCCAAGCCTCATATGGAGTCATTCCATCAAGGGATTTTGAAGGCAACCTGTTAATCAAGTAAGTGGTTGTAGATACAGCCTCAGCCCATAAGTAATTAGGTAAATGCTTTTCATTTAACATAGACCTTGCAGCTTCAACAATTGTCCTATTCCTCCTTTCTGCCACTCCATTTTGCTCAGGAGTGTACCTTGTAGTTACCTCTCTTTTGATTCCTCTTTCTTGAAGAAAAGAATCAAACTCATGGGAGAAGTATTCTCCCCCTCCATCTGACCTTAGCCTTTTTAGTGATTTACCTGTTTGATTCTCCACAAGAGCCGAATATCTTTTGAAACATGAAAAAAATTCATCTTTGTGTTTCATAAAGAATAGGATAGTCCATCTGTTGCAATCATCAATAAAGGAGACATAATACCTTGATCTAGATATTGAAGCTTCCTTGCTAGGTCCCCATACATCTGTATGAACCAACTCCAAGAGATCTCCATGCATATAACCTTTCTTCATGAATGGTAACCTGTGAGACTTTCCAAATTGACATGCACTACACTTATAAATCATATGTTGTTTTGACAAATTAGGGAGTCCAAGTACACTTTGGTCCCTGCAGATTTGCTTTAATGACCTTTCACCAATATGTGCTAACCTTTTGTGCCATACTTCCAATTCTGTGAGTGTCTGACTACCATAATTAAAGAGAGCAATGTTTCTAGTGTCCTGTAATTCAAATGTGAACAATCTACCTATCTTTTCACGTTTTGCAATTCTTCTGAATCCTTGACTTGGATCTTCAACAAATGCTCCTGCCTTTGTGAACCTGACTTGCAACCCTTTCTCTACTATCTGCCCAACACTTATCAAATTCTTTGTAATGGTAGGGACATAGAGTACCTTACTGAGTAGGTTGATGTTTCCATCAGGTGCTTTGAGATTGCCTATTTTCTCCACAGGATGTTTTGTGTCATCTCCTGTTTGTACCTCATGCTTATTCCTTGGATCTTCTAAATCTGATAGGAGTGCCACATTTCCTGCCACATGATTTGAACAACCTGAATCTATGTAGAAAACATGCTCATCAGATTTACCTTGTGGCATAGCCATGTTCATGATCAACAATGAATCCTCTTTGTTTGAGTCTTCTGTGTAGTTATTAAAGTCTCTCCTTCCTTTGTAGCCTCCTTGATAGTTTGAATGATTATAGTTGTTGTAGTTGCCATGATAATTGTTGAACCTTCCTCTTGAGTAGCCATAACTTCCTCTATTGTATCCTCTGCCTCTTTGATTCCCGGAATTCCTAAAACAATTTTCAGTTGTATGATTAGTTATTCCACAAATAGAACATGAGTTGGAGTCTTGGGATCTCCCCCTGCCTTGTCTACCTCCTCTTCCTCTACCTCTGCCATGTCTTCCTCTACTTGCATAGTTAGCTTGATATGTACTTGCTTCATCATCCATTTTCTTTGCCTTTCCTTTGTTATCTTTGGACTTGCTTTTATCAGTGTATAAAGCTGAAGATTGGTTACCTTTAGAGCTTTCTCCATTTTTGATAAGCTTTGCCTCTTGAGTAAGTAGTTGTCCAATGAGTGTATTGAAATCAGGTACATGCATGTCCATGTACAAATCCATAGCTGTGGTGAATGCTTCCCACTTGTCATCTGCCTTCAAGCCATTGATGACCTGCTTTACAATTTGCTCTTCATCTATTACCTCTCCAATGCTTCCCAACTGATCTGCTATGTCCTTGAGCTTTGTGACAAAATCAGTCACATTTTGTTTGGGAGCCTTCTTGAGAGTTGTGAAATCCAGCCATAGTTGATGCTTCCTAGCTTTAGTACTTGAAGAAAAGAAAGCTTCAAGTGCATCCCACACTTCTTGAGATCTCTTACAACTTCTAATGTGAGGCAACAAAAAATTTGAGATAGAGTTGAGGAGATAAGACCTTGCAAGTGCATCCTTGGAGCACCATGTGCTCAATCTTTCTTGCTCTTCTTGTGTTGGTTGAATTTTGTTCCTGAAACTTGGCATCACTTCATCTCCAGCCACATAACCATATAAACTTCTACCTTGGAGATAAGCTTCCATTCTTAATGACCAAGCTGATTATTTACCTCTGTCCAATTTGTCAATTGATGAAGGAAATCCATCTGCCATGTTGTCCAACCTTGCTCTGATACCACTATGAAGAGATGGATAGGTATGTGCTTGAAGATGAAGAGGTGTTGCAAAATCCTTGATCTAAACCAGACAAATGAACTCTAGGAGTATATGGTGGGCCCTTTTAGCTTGCCAATGGATGTATTAGACACCCTATGTACCTTGGAAGATCACTCTCAAAAAGATAGATCAAAACAGATAAGTTGGAGTTAGCTCAGAGGTGAAAAACTTGCTATTCTTGGTTCATACACCTGTCTAGTGTTTTGCATAATTCTCTGAGCACAGCAGCAATTAACTTGATTCCTCTTGGAGAAGTCTAGATAACTTAAAGAGCTAACTTTCAAGAGTAATCTCATAAAAAATAATGAACCACGCACTGATAATGAGTTTTAACAAGTGATGACATCATCCCGATTTTCACGGGCTGCTACAATTTGAGACCAGTGAGCAGCAAAATAAACAGAACTCAAAATGTAGGAATCTAATGATTATGAAAATTTGTATGGTTATATTAGACAATAAGCTGAATCCAACAAACTTTAAATCATTGAATTTGGATAAGCAACCACTGAGAAATGGCTCTGACAAGATGAGTGAAAAAGTCGGGTACCTGACAGAGAAGTGAAGATGAACAGACACTGTTGACTTCAACTGAACATAACTGAAGATTGCAGCATCCAAATGACATGAAAATTATGGAGCATATAGTAGACTTATAGAGCTAACTTTAACAAGTTAAATGACTGAAAATGATGCACCAAGCTCAGAGAAAACATCTCTGCAATCTGACTGAGAAAACTGAGAGTAATGGCAGTGAGTAGTACACTTCACAAGAACATGGAAATATGAACCCAAATGATCATGAAAATGAAAGTTTATTGCTTGTACAATACAATGGACTTACTGATACATATGTGTGCCTTGTAATCACACCTTGATATGGCATAAAGCTCAGCTCTTGGAGGTCTTCACATAGGTCTCTCTAACCACGACTAAAACTGCCATCTATTTATAGTTGAGTTTGGAAGGCTAACTTCCCTCAATCACTCTCCAATCAATCAGTGATTGATTTGATTCTCTACCTACCAAAAATCACAAATTCGTGTCTCCTCTTTCCCTTTTTGATCATGTGGACTCAACCACTTAAGATTCTTTCACTTTTACATGAAGTAAACTCTTCAAAATTTACAAGAGGTAGTTCACAAGTGAACTTTACATAGTCTTCATTTTGAAGCTTCTTTTATGACTTTGTGGGACTCAAGCCAATACTTAGGCTTGTCATAGACTTGCTCCAACAGTACCTTCATCCTCAATCTTTTTTCTTTTCCCTTTCTCTTTAGACTTTTCTTTAACTGTGTATAGGGCAGAAGAGTTATTACCTCTTGATGAATCTCCATTTTTCTTTAGCTTGGCCTCATGGGTAAAGAGTTTCCCCATGAGTGTGGTAAGATCTGGAATCTGCATGTCCATGTACAAGTCCATGGCAGCAGTGAAGCTTTCCCATTTGACATCTACCTTAATGCCATTCATTACTTGCCTTACTATCTGCTCCTCTTCAATCTCCTCTCCTATGCTTGCTAATTGTTCAGCCACATCCTTAACTTTAGTCACATACTCTGAAATTCTTTGCTTGGGTTGCTTTCTTTGAGTGGGAAACTCAATCCATAATTGCTTCTTCTTAGCCCTTGTGTTGGAAGAAAAATATGAAGACAATGTATTCCAAGTCTCTTGGATATCTTACGGTTGCTAATGTGTGGAAGAAGGAAGTCAGAGATAGAGTTACGTAAGTATGACCTTGCTAATGCATCTTTGGCACACCATGAATTGAGTCTTCATGCTCCTCTCTTGTAGGTTGTCCTTTGATTTTGAAAATGGGCATCTCCTCATCTCCTGATATGTATCCATAGAGACTCCTTCCTTGCAAGTATTTCTTCATCCTCAAGGACCGTGCTTGGTAGTTGTTCCTCTCCAATTTATCAATAAAAGAAGGAAATCCATATTCCATTTTACCTCAAGTTGCTCTGATACCACTCTTGGGAAAGATGGATGGACACTTCAAGAAATGAGTTGGTACTGCTAATCCCTGCTCTGTACTAGCCCTATATTACTTCAGAGTTGGGTTGTAGGCCCTTTTATCTTTCCAATGAAACTAAATAAGTGCCTATGTACTTTGGAGATGATGCATGTAATGAAGAATTCAAAACAGATAACTTCACATCACAAGTCATCAAAAACTTGCTATTTTGGTTCACACACCTGCTGGTTCTTAAGCTCAATAATCCTATCACAGTTGCAATTAGAAAAATTCCTTCTAAGGGTATCTAATTAGCTTAAAGTGCTAGTGATTCCAAGTGGAATTACTGAAAATTATTTATTATACACAGAGGAATCAATTTATCAAGTGAAACATTACCGTCGACTTTTTAGGACCTCTATAGAGAATGACTAGTGACCACTTTGAGATGCTTTTCTCCCACTTTTCTGAATGAAATGCCTTCAAAACTTTTTCAACTTGTAGTAGATTTAGAGCTCAATCCAATGAGCCATAGAACATTGAAAATGATGGAGTAATGACTGAGATATGAGCAAGACAAGAACATTGTTCTGAGTGACAATGACAGACATACCAACAGAGATGAAAAATGATATAATGTATTATATGACAATGTTGTACATGATCATTGGCATGAAGAATAATGCCCAATGATAGTGAGAATTGTAGGATATAGTATGAGCCATAGAATCTCTACAATATGATCAACTAAAGACTCGAGAATGAAGAGGTTATCCCATGAGTTTTTACAATTATCTTTATAGATGCCTTGCCTCCAAGTTTGAATTCAAATTCAAACTTATCTTTGCCTAAAAGTTATCCTTTAAGTTAGGAGATATTCCACCAAAATGATTTGTAGCTTTATCTCTTCCAAACTCCATGAGTTTGTAGGATTTACAAGATTCCTTCAATTTAAATGACTTTTACAAGGGGTTAATGCTAAAAATCCATAAGCAATGGTTCATGTGAATATTCAGAAGTTGCACATAACTTCTTCCAATGCCTATCCAAGTGTGAAGGCTTGTGTTGAAGCTCAAGGTCAAGGACAAGGCATGGAAGTGCATCAAAGAAGTGGATACACAAGAAAGAGGAGTAAGTAGGGAGCTCCAAGAAGCACATATCAAATTTTTAGAAGAAATCCCTATAAATATAATGACTTTCATCACTAAAAATCATTGTAAATACCATTTTCCATTTTTACGACTCCATTTTGTTCAAGTCGAGGAGTCCTCAAGCTTGAGGAGTATTAGAAGTATCATCCTACCAATTTTCATAATTTTTAGATTCCGTTCGAGTCCCCAAATAAGCCTTGGAACCTAATTTTTAACTAGGCCGGACACTAGGTCTGGACAGGGCCAAAACCACTCAAAAAACTATAAAAAGAGCTGGAAAGCTCATTTTGGGGGCTAGCTTGTTGTAGATTTGAGCTTCTGTAAGAGAGTTCTTTTGTAATCAAAGTCCTTCCATTGTTCCACTCTTTGCTCTTACCTTGTGCTCGTGTGTGTGTATGTGTGTGCATGCTTGTGTGCTTTCACTCATGCACTTGCGCACTTCACTTGCTCACGGTCTTCATACCGGTCCTCACATCTCCACGGATTGACATTTATGAGGTGAAGCTCCTCACGTTGGTACTTGCCATTGTGCAAGAGTGATAGCAAATTTGGCGTCGTTGCCGGGGAGAGATCTTGGAGGACGAGCATGTGACGATAAGACATAGAGTAGCGATGTTGGAAGGTAAAAAAATCACCATTTTCAGTTCAGTTTCTGAGTTTTTCTTCTTCTTCATCTTCATCATCATCACCATCTTCCCCCATCTTCATCTTCTCTTATTTTTTTCTCATTTTCTAGTGTGCATTCACCTCGTTTTTCACTTCCGACTGTGAGGAACAAGCGCAGATGGTGTTTAGAGCTGAAGCGCTGAAGAAATCGCCTTGAAATCCACTTAAAACATCAAAAATTTGAGTGACTATATCACGGCGTGACAAGAACTGCATTTGGTATTGTGGCGGTGATATCGTGGGTTTGGAGGATGACTTTGGAAATACAGGCACATAGGAGTGACAAGGAGAACCTAAGGTACACATATTTGCAAAAAAAATTGAATTTGGGTGTCAAAATCTCCAAGTATCGTGTCCGATTGAGTTTTGGTATCACAATACCAGAATTCCCGAGTATCGCGATACTTGTCGAGGTATCGTATCGTGCACGCCCACTTGAGGTATCGCGATACCATTCTGGTATCGTATTGTCAAGTGTTGGTATCGCGATCGCAATCATCTCGATGGTATCGTATCGTGTCGGTCCCAGTATCGTATCGTTGATTGACCGGTATCGTATCGCACGCATGATTAGTATCGTATCGTGCCAATTCTAGTATCGTATCATGCCAATTCTAGTATTGTATCATGTCAATTCTAGGATCGTATCATGCAAATAGTGGTATCGTATTGTCTGAGCCTTCCATTTCGTATCGTCCATAGAACCAGTACCGTATTGTGAGAGTTCCAGTATCGTATCGTGTAAATTTTTGGTATTGTATCATCTTTCACCTTGGTATCGTATCGCAAGCAATCCGGTATCGTATCGTGTGATTTCTGGTATCGTATCATCCACATGGTATCATATCGTCCCTTACCTTGGTATCCTATCGTGTGATTTCTGGTATCGTATCGTCTAAAGGTGGTATCGTCTATAGTGGTATCATGTAAAACACAGGTATTGTATCGTGAAAATCTGGTATCGTATCACCTGTCTTGAGGTACTCCCTGAGAGATCCTGTTTCCCTGTTTTAATCCCCAGAACCCTGAAGTGGCATAGCTTTCTTATACGAAATCAGTTCGGAGTGATTTTGGGTTCGTTATGGTAAAATTAATACATGGATTATTAGATAGGGTATTTTGAAGTTGACCCTCAGGTTGGACTTGGAAGGAAGGGGTTCCACAAGATTTTGAGCAATTCAAAGGACAACTTTGGACTTGTAGAAAGGCTTATGAACCTAAGCTCAAGTTGATACTTAGGAAGAGATAGATAAAGTACCAAATCATCTGAGGCTAGTGTCAACCAGACAACCAAGTGGGGGACTCCGAACTCAGTGGTTAGCACCACGTGTTGAGTTCATAGACAAGTGGGTCAAAAATGTCATCCAAGTGGGAGAGACTCTTGGCTTCTGAAGACATGAATAGTTCATTAGCTAGGCAAGGCTTTATGTCTAGTGTGGAAGGGGAATATCGGATGTCTCTTTGATACATATCCACTAACTTGCAAGGTATACCCATCTACCTTGATGGTCTACACAGGTCAGTAGCAAGAATGAGAAACACTACAGAATCTCACATAGTTCCAAGACCAGCTGTCAAGTATGAAGGTGGAGTTTACATGGACAAGATGGGCCAGATATATGTAGTAATCGAAAACCCTTTAGAGGGACAAGGAACTTCTGGGAGAACCAATAGTGGAGATACACTGACTACCCCTAGGGGAAAGTCAGTAATGACTCAAGTATTTCAAGCAGTCAAGATACCCCAAGATGACTATCTGATGGATGTGTACTTAGCATAGGGATCAGACCTACTCCTACAAATTGATTCACTAACACAAGGAGAGAGTATCAGCCCAACAACTATCTATGAGTTAAGGGATCCAAAAAATCCATCTAGAATTACATACCTAGACCAAAATCAAAGGAGATACTGGCCTGTAGATGAAGCAGAGAGGTCTAGATTAAAGTATATAGATCTGCCTATATTCCCTCCTCGAGATCAGACAGCTACCTCACAAAACCCATTCCAGAACCAACAAAGAACGAAAGGTGCAATGTTAGGACAAACGAGCCAACATAGTATGCTAAACAGACCACAGGAGCAATTCACCATGCCAAGAATTAACCCCCACGGCCACACTAGCCAAGGAATGGGAAATATGAATAGACCTACCTTTAGGACAGAATCGCCCCAAGGTGTCCGCATCATCATTTGATCCCCAGAGCCTGACAAAAGATTGAGACTGATCCAATTGGCCAAATGTATGTGAAGTCTTTATGATGGCACAGGAGAGCCCTATGACCACATTGCAAAATTCAAGCAGGTGTTGCGAGTGGAATCAACGTAGCCCCCTTTCAATGTCTTCTTTCTTTCATAAGTCCTCCCTGTGCTTCCACGAGTTGTCTTGATACCTTCAAGTCTTCAATATGCTACCCATGGATGTGAGAAATCCTCCCATTTGGCTTTTGATACCACTGATGGGGGATGATTATAACACCCGAATGCAAAAATGGAAGATGGCTGCCCTCCACTAGGTCCACAAGTAGTGATATATGCTCATTGTTCTGAACATTTCTTTGAGCCAGTACAGAGACTTAAAATGAACTTCTGTAGACTTAGTGTAATCAAGAAAAGCTTCCCAACAAGCTTTCAGTCGTCCCAAATTGATATTCCAGCTCGGAGAACCACCCTCTACAAGACAGGCTACCTATTTGCAACACTCTCTGCCTATGTGTGGAGATGTACCTTCACAAAGTTGGCAATTTCTCACAAGTAACTTAGTAAAAAAACTTGAAACTTTGGAAAAGTTTAGGGCACTATATAAAAGACCAAATGAAACCTTGAAATCAATGAAAATAAGTACAATGAGAGAGAAAACAATGCTCTAGAATATCATACAATCAGATTTGGAAAAACCTAACTACACCTCTAGATAGAGAGGAGCAAAATCATGAGAAAATGAGGTAAACAAGCAAGGGGGCTGCTTGCTGGAGTTTATGAATTCACTAAAATAAGTGGGAAACTCGTGGAATGCATATAACCCAAGAAACAAAGGTGGGATGGTGCTTATATAGAGTTTTACTTTTCCTACAATCTAGCTAACCACCCACTAATCAGTGTAGGTGCAATTTTTGATGGCTGATTTGATGAGATTTAAATTTTATTGAGTTTAGTGGAGCTTCTAACTTTATTCCATGACTTTGGGTACTAATACCATGTACCAAAATAAGATGTCTCAAAATTATTTTGCAGCATCCTAAAATTAAACTTGCACTATGCTATTATGGACCGTCTTGCATTATAGAAAAAATTAATGATAATTCATCTAGATTAGATATACCATCTCATTGGAATATACATAAGTCTTTTCATATTAGTTTACTTAAACCATTTAAAGGAACTTTACCACTCACTCCACTTCTTGATGACCCTCCTTTGACTGAAGAACAATATGAAATCTTGGTTACCGAGAAAATAATTGATCATGATGTCACTACTACACGCACAAGTACTCAATACCATCGATATTTGGTTAAGTACAAAAATCACTCTATTGAAGAATGTCAATGGATACATAAAACACAATTAACACCTCATTATGACCACTTAATTTCTGCATATCATACACAAACACATCAATGTAATTCCTCCATGAACATTTCCATGCATGTTCTTTTTAACATGGAATATGCTTATTTTCATTTACTGATGGAACATGTGAATGTCCATCCATGTTTATTTTACTTAATCAAATGAGGTCATTTGCTTTTTCGACTGAGGGGCATGTTATAAGTTATGGAATATGTTGAATAATGCATTGTTGGAGTGTTAATTTATTAATGTATTAATGTGTTTTTGGTGTTTTTGATATAGCAGTTGAAGGTTCGTGAGGGCGTGAAAGCGTGAAAGGGCAGACATCAATAATCCAAATTTATTAGAGACATTAGGAAATGCAATTTATAATTTAGTTTGTAAATAAATCCGCGTAGAAGGTTGTATTGTTAGAAATAGTTAGAAAAATAGTAGTTAGAATAAGGGTCATTGTAGACTGCAACTTCTGATATTAAAAGAAAAGGATTTCTACAAAAGTCACCAACTTTTAGTTTCACGCATGCTTTTCAAAGCCACTCTCATGTAACCACTCTTTTCGACGTAATAAAAAATTCCTATAAATACATGCACTCTGTGGACTATCAAAATAGAGTGCATGGGGGGAGATTGCACCCAATACCGCATTCGGTCTCATCTCTTGGTGTCTCTATTTTTCTATGTATTTTCTGCATTTGCAACCTCTGTGTGCATGTGAGCAAGATCTTGATGACATCATGTATTGCAGAAAAAAAGCTATCTTGATTGTTAAACTTAAACCCCATTGTGTGTGTATGATAATCAATGCATGGATTATAATGAAGATGAAAAGGCATAACCAAGTATAACATCATAGGACTACAAAGGAGCAATTAAGAATGTGTGTTTATCTATGTATGAACCTATACAAATGTGATTGTTATGCACTTCACTTTTAACATTATATCTATTACCTTGAAATGCAGCCTTAACTTTATACATCAAGGGAAGTGGATGTAATTGAGATCTTGCACTAGTGTATAAGAAATAAAATCATGTGAACTACCATCATCATGTAAAATATTTACAACTTTACCATTAATATTACCTTGCATGCAAAGTAAAGAATGAATAGAAATCTTGTTATCCAAGGTACTTAGAATGTTTTCCAATGCTTCTTGGGTCCAATTGGGTTGAATGTCTTCAAGAACAACCTGCATGTTGTGTACTTGAGTTCCAGTAGGCTTCGCATTGTTAGTTCGAAACCTACATTTAGCTTTAGTATGATAACAATACTGCTTTCATTTCATTATCCATATCCATTTTCTAAGCTTGTAACTAGGAGAATATAGCATCAAACTCATTTAGATGAGCAGCAACACTATATGTGTCCTTCATACAAAGGTCATATAATTTTCTCATGAGATATACTTTATTTGATGCCTCCTCTTTTTCATATGTGTTGCATAACGTTTTCCAAAGCTCCTCTACACTTCCACAGTATAATACTTTAAAGTAAACATTATCTGCCAGGTGCAAGAGAATGGTAGACCTAGCCATTTCATCTAACGCATCCCAATCATCTTCATCCATGTTAGCAGGCTTCTTTGAAATTCCATTTACTGGCATCCATTGCCTCCTTTGAATCAGCCCATCTTTAATCTGATTCTTCCATAGAACAAAGTTTGTGCCATCAAATTTTCGGATCTCAAAATGGTCTTTGCCCCGTAGGTTATAGATCCTCCTTGGAACACTAGCACTAGCCCTTGATCCACCAGATGTGCCCAAGACTTCTGATGCCATGATGTTAGATTTTGGAATCAAATGATAGTGGAGCTAGAAGAGTCCAAACACCATGAATAAGTGTATCAAGGAGTAAATCGATCAATATGTAGTTGACTAAACCAAAAATTTGGGAAAATTTTGTGGGAGTATCCTCTACAAAATGAGCATATGACGAGTGTCAAAATATCATAAAAATGCAAGTGCTAACATGTTTACCTACATAGTGAATCACTGACTCCACTGCATATAATCAATTACCCAATAGAAGCCAACTAGGCTTATCGAGCACCTATGAACAGCTATCATACATCTCCTATGGCGAGGCTGGGTAAGTCTTCCACCTGCATCACCGAAGAGATGCCGACATCTGGGTGTCTCCTAGCGAAGAAAACCTTACCACAACCCTCTTTATAAAATGTAAAAAGATTTATGCAAAAACATAACTGCTATATCTATGGTCACATGGACATACATAAGCGATATCAATAGAAGCGTACATGGTGTGTATGTGCTCAATATATGCAATAAAATGACACTAAAGGCTGAATTCACAGCCCAAAGACTAATCAATAACACTTGCAAGTGTCTATCACCTTTGATGTTTTACGCTAAAAAAACTTGCATAAATTTACAGCGGCTACTCCCACCAAAACGGAAAACCTTTTGAGAAACCTATAGTTTTACAAGTGTGGATGCAAACATAGCCCCAAAGGTTTATATTTATTGTTTGAGAAGTACATAGAACACTCTTGTTGATGTTCGTGGACCTGTGTGAAAATAACTATGTGCAAAAGTACTCCAAAATGGCTCCAAAAGACAGCCCAAAAATGCTTCAAAAATAGGCTTTAAAAGCAAAGAATGAAGGTTTGAGGGACCAAAACATGTTCAAGATAGTGTTAACCTTAGTCTTTCCCCTTCTCCAAACACTACAAGAGTGTAGCTTAGTGGCAAGAGATTGCCATGGTTAAGCGAGCTCCAGCGGGAATAATACTGGGATGGGTGACCTCCCGAGAAGTATCGGGAACCTCTATCTTCCTTGATCGTTGAGGTCCTCCCTCGTGCATAGCCAATGGTGCCAATGCTCACTTTGGTGACTTAGATGACAAGGTATGCCAAGGTATATGCTTTGGTCACTGGCTTAGTCATAAGCCTTGGAGAAAGCCTTGGGTGGGTGGGCATGTGCTCGCTTCGCTCGCACAAAAGGTACAAATCTTTTGCATTGAAATGCTCTAATAGGAGTGAAATATTTCAATGGCCATGCATCATAGTGCACTCTCCTTCTTGAGAGCTCCACGATGATATCCTCATAGTAGAAAACCAAGCTCCTAAGACTACACACAATACTCCGCATAGAGCCTACAGAATACACAAAATACATAGTGCACAGGAAGCATGAAGACAAACTTCTTAGGTCTTACAAATACGGTCGAACTTACAATCTATGACTGACCAATCCACTATATGTTTTATTAAAGAACATATACAAAGGTGCCTAGTGGCCATTTGCCCTTTCACATGGACACTAACGGTAACACTTGGCTTGGATTCCCATCTCCAAACCATCTTCATAGTTTCATTGCAAGATATCCTGACGGATATTTTCAAGTGAATGAATAAGTAATAGTTGTTGCCAAAAGTGTTCAGTGTAGGTAGACAGAGTATCTCCATCTTTCCATCCAAACTTTATTCATGATTGATGAGCATGTAAGTGGAACTCGGGAGGAAGGAAAGATTCGGCTTGATCTTTTCTTGAAATATAGTCCTTGGTGGGGTGATGGATGCTATGCCACAAAACATTCCACCACAACTGGGCCTTATCCATCAAATACTTAGTAACAAATTTCACTTTGTCAATTTGAGAATATGATTCGTCAGAATAAAAGCCATAAAATTCAAAAAGTCATGAAAGAACAAATTGGCCATTCTTACACCCATCAAATCGAGAAAATTGGAAATTCTCAGCACCAATCTTGGACTCTATGCCTTATTCTTGAGCGGTGATAATGAGCTTCACCACCCTAACTAGGTTTTTTTCATTACTCTTTGGAGTACATCATCATGTTCTTTTATCTCATTTTGAGCATGTTGGAGTTCATGTCGCAAAAGCTCCAATTATTTCTGAATCGGTACCCTAGGTAGGGGTGATGTACCAAAATCATCAGTATTATGGGTAGGATCAATGGCCTTATATAGAACCAAAACCTAGGACTAAGCATGTGAAAAAGATTTTAACAATAGTGTATATTAAAAAATAATAATAAATAAATAAATAAATAAAATAAATGAAATAAATGAGAGTATTTGATAAATAAAGAAATAAATAAAGGGAAGAGAGTGTCAAATAAATAGTTAATTAAATAAATAAGGTGAAGAGAGTGTTAAAAGTTATGTTAAATATTAATTAGAAGGAATGTGGTATCAATAAGTGAAAATAGTCTAGTGGATAAAGCATATCTCTTGTAAGTGTGAGGTTGTGGGTTCAAATTTCCTACATGCTAAATAAGGAATCAAATAAGCTAACTAGGCTAACTAGGGAAATATGGAAGCTCTTATTACCACTCATAAGGTAGAATTGGCTTGCATGTAGCCAAGAGCTACCAATGCAACCAAATGGAACCAAAGTGAACCAAGAGACCATGAGTGCCAGAGAAGCCAAACATGCCAAATTTATGGCAGAGTTCTATGCCTTACTTGATGCACTTGATAAACAAAATTGATAAATGAATCGAAGTCAAACAATGAACAGTGCATAGTGAGCATAAGGGGTACATTGAGTACAATGAGCAAAGTGAGCACAGTGAACACAAGCGGTACAGTGGGTACACTGGGTACAATGAGTACAGTGAGCATAGTGAGCATAATGAGCATAGGGGGTATAGTGAGAACAATGCGCATAGTGAAAAGTGTGATAGGAGCATAGTGCATAGTACCAAATTTGGAAAATTCAAAAAAACAAACCCACAAACCAAAAACAAACGAACTTGATAAATGAAAACCTAGACCCGATGGTTGAGATGGATGCCGAATCACAAACGGAATGGACATCTTGAATCACAATTGGATGCTAAGAAACCACTTCTGCAGATGCACCTTTGCCTTGATACCACAGTTGATCGGATCCCATTGATGCATGTACATAAAGGATAGTACATAAACAAAATCCCTTAAAATCATAAACAAAATAGAAAGAGACAAGAGAATTGACCAAATTGGGTACAATCTGCCCCCCGCCCCCCACATAATCTGATGGATGAGTCTATCAGAGCATTTGTATTTATAGGTATTTTTCATTATGTCTTGAATAGAAGAAACATGAGGGCAATGCCAAGGGCTATAGTGGGTACAGTGTGGAGAGTGAATATAGTGAGCATAGTGAGCATAGGGGGTATAGTGAGTACAATGATGACAATTCACAGTGTGACAAGAGCATAGTTAATAGTACCAAATTTGAAAAAAATTTGGAAGAACAAACCAACAAACAAAAAACAAACGAAGCTGATAAATGATCAAACCGGATGGTTGAGACAGATGCCGAATCGTGAATGGAACGGACGTGGCAAATCACAACCGGACATTGAGAAGCCACCTCCGTAGGCATGCCTTTGCTTTGATACCACTGTTGATTGGATCCCATCGATGCACATACACAAAGGATAGTACAAAAACAAAATCCCTCAAAAGCATAAACATCACTTTTCAAGCAATCTACAATTTTTACAAAAATATCGCTTTCTAAAGCCATCTATTATTCTTACAAGAAATAACTAAAATACTATCTTCTAAATATCTTCAAACATATTTGAATAAGTCCACGTACATTCACACCCTCATAAGTCTTGACTTGCTAAATCAAAACACAAATCATATTAAAACCCTCAAGAAATTTAAATCCATATATCATTCCATTATTTCATAAAGTATAACACCTCTATTAAGGTTCTATGGGGAATCTATAGAGAACCACAAAGGCCTTTATTTTCACCTTGATTTCCAACCCAATGTTGTGAAAGTATATACCCTACCTAACCTAATGGATAGGATCACAAAGATCATCTATTACGATCAATGGTCACACATAGACCTCATCTAACTTGGAAGTAAGGGTTCCACAAATGTTCAAGCTCTCACAATGGCTTCTCCTCATAATCAAGACCTTACAACTTAGAGCACCGTTGATCATTTGTGGTCATTTGAGGGTGGAATATTGAGTATATCAAAAACAAATATCATATTTAGTGTCACCCTCAAAATGAAGGTGAACTAGATTCGGCATGTAAATTGGCGTGAAAGGCAATGGTCTATTCGCACCTTTCCATGGCCATTGAACATTATTTCCTTAATTGGTGCATCCACAATAAGGGTGTTCGGGTGTTGCAAAGGGCCAAAGACATCAAGAAAAGTGATTGATTATGCAAACGTTGTGGTATTCTTGAAGACATTGGTCACATGTTCTTGAATTGTCGCAAGGTTCAACCTCTCATAATCATCTAAAGAGATTATCTATAAAGAAATACAAGCTCATCCAAAAAAAACTAACTATAAAGAAATTATCCTCACGAAAAGCAGAAGTCTCCACAGCTCTCAATGGAATTTTTGGAGAGTTGAACTTCTTTGGGTTTGCTACTAGAATAATTGTAATAGAGCTTTCTTCAAACATAATTGGAGGCACCCTCTATATGAATCTCTCTCTCTCAATTCAAGAATGTATCGTGAAGATCCCTTTACCTCACAGTAGGTTTGCATGAAATGTTTCCACATAGAAACATGAAGACAATGGAAATAACAAGACGGAAATATTCCGATCAAGAAAATGTGGGGGGTAGGGTTAAATAATAATAGTATTACAAAATACATTAGTAGAATAATTAATTGCAACTAATAATCAAACATCTCAGAAGTAAGGCAAGCAACCCATATATAAGTTGATACATGTTGAGATGGATCGAATCAAACATGCATAGCTGCCTTATGACTGTATTTTTGGGTTTAGGCTCTTCTTAACTCTCTCTCTCTCTCTACCTTATCCTTCTTGATTATCTCTCTCTTAGGCTACATTTAAAGATTGGAATTTGTTACTCTTGGTGAATGAGTGATCCATGCATGCTTAGCACAATCACAATAAGGGGATGCTTTGTTTGAGGTCGTGTAGCATAGTGGTTGATGTTTTGAAAATATGGGAAGAAGTCCTGAGTTCAAGTCTAGGCTGGACATGTCCATGAGATTATGAGTGCTTTTACCTTATGAGATTGAGTGTGTGAGTGTGTATTTCCAATTCATTGTACTCTCAAAAAAAAAGAGAATAAAGGATGCCCTAAACCTTTCCTCTTCCCTCACCTTTCCTCTTCCCTTTTTGAGCCTGTAAGACTCTGTTTTCTTCTTTTTAATTTATTTTATTATATTTTGACAAAAGGAAAAAAAATATATTCACTTTTGCGCGAAAAGGCACAAAGGACAGAGTGCATTCAGCTGCGTCAACTTCGGATCCCATGAAGATGTTCATGAAGCCGACAAGGAGAAATTTTTACTGCATCTCGGGCCCCGCCGCTTCTAGAAGCCATTCTCAAGCGTACACAGTAAAATGTACATTCCGTGCGCAAACTGTTTTGCGTGCGTACTTCTGTATGGTCCACTATCGGCTTTTGATTGTTTTTTTAAGTCGTTCAATCAATACATGTTGAGATGGGATAAAACATGCATAGCTGCCTTATGATTGTATTTTTGGGTTTAGGCTCTTCTTAACTCTCTCTCTTTCTACTTTATCCTTCTCGATTATCTCTCTCTTAGGCTACATATAAAGATTGGAATTTGTTACTCTCGGTGAATGAGTGATCCATGCATGCTTAGCACAATAAGAGTGGCCTTTACAATAAGAGTGGCCTTGTCCGAGCTCGCGTAGCCTAGCCTGGTTGATGTTTTAGTGGTTGATGTTTTGAAGCTATAAACGAAGGACAGAGTGCATTCAGCTGCGTCAACTTCGGATCCCCTGAAGATGTTCATGAAGCCCACAAAACGAAGGACAGAGTGCATTCAGCTGCGTCAACTTCGGATCCCTTGAAGATGTTCATGAAGCCCACAAGGAGAAATTTTTACTGCATCTCGGGTCCCGCTGCTTCTACAAACCATTCTCAAGCCTGCACAGTACAATGTACATTCCGTGCGCAAACTGTTTTGCGTGCGTACTTCTGTACGTGGGCGATGGAGGAGGGAGAATATCTGCATTACATTATTCGGGAATCGGAATCCATACTTTTCTTCATATATCACGGGTTGTCGACCGTGGTGCCTCGTATCCTTTGAAGTACCTCTCGCATGCGATATGATTACCTGAGGATAACTTTTCGTACTTTACAAGGACAAGAGTACTCCTGGACGTAGTTGTACGTCTTCCCTTTCGTATCAGAGGCTGGCAGGTTTGAGGTCCACGTTCAGAGTTTTTCTGTAAAACGGAGTGCTCATCTCTGGAGCAATCGGGTCTTCCGAATGTATGTGCTTCAACCAAACATAAAATGTGTCACGTCGCGCAAGCACAACAGCGGACGTATCTGTGTGTTGTTGAACATATTACGCCTCACACCTGGCGATGTCGGATTCCATGTCGACGTTCTGATTTTATTCGGCAAATAGACTGCTGTATTGTATGGCCCACTAGGGGCTTCAACTTTTCAACAAAACATAAAATGGTTCACGTGACACCTCGTTTAACAGTGGGTTCACATAGCTCGGCGTCACAATGAGTGCTTTCATATGCCTTAATGTGATTTGTTTTCAAAAAAGAAAATATTCCAAGCTTATCATTTCTTGAGCTAGCCTTCTTTTTTCGGAATAAATATGTGCCACTCTGACAATAGCTTTTGATTGGTTTTTTAAGTTATTCAACGAATAAAATAACTTGAAAATTTGAAATCCAAAGTTTACCGTCATTCTGTGTGAACTAAACCGAGCGGCACATAATGTGCCTTAGTAAACTTGTGCCGCCCTATCTGAACCCACCCTAAAGACAATCGTACTTTTGCCATCATAACCCTCTCTTTCTTTTAATGCTCAGAAAAATTAGAAACACACACCACTCACTCACCCCATTGTGTAGTGCATACATATAGGGAGTAACTCAAAGAGCTGGATGAATCGAGCATGAGTGAGGCTTTTTTTGTGGATATTAAGTCATCGACCTACACCTTCAATTATGTTTGATAGATGGAAATGAAGGCATCCTCTCAAGGATGTGGATACATCGAGCATGGAGCGAAGCTTCTCTTTTGAGATGTTTGATGGTCGACCTACTCTTCAAAATATACTTGAAAAAAGGAAATCAACAACACGTATACCTTGGGACAATGCAAGTAGGATAATTAAGAACGAATGTGAGGAACTCCATTGTCGGATTGAAGGTCGGCTCGATAGCAAGAAATTCTCCCAGTATTTAAGTGGTCGTCGAGATGAAGCTTCATCATCATTGTGTTGTCTCAAGTAATAGTGGCTTTTCTGCCTGCTTGTTCGACTATTTTGCAGAGGATCATCAAGTAGGTCTTCTTTTTCCCTTCGCACCAATGAATTATGAGATTGGTGTGGATGCAACATCAATTTTGTTTGAGTCCCATGTCGTTATTTTCTTCTCCCTCTCTCTCTCTCACTCTCTCTCTCCGGCTTGATCCTATTGATCAAAATCATGAACAAAGGCCATAGATAGCACATGATTCTCTCCCCATAAGGAATCACAATTTTCTCCCATGGGCATCGAGCTTTTTTGTTGTTTAGTGCTTTCTGTTCCTCTGGAGAGGAGGTCTTTCCTAAAGATGGATGATTGAGAAAGTAAGAGAAAAAAAATAAAGTGTCTAATTGGCCAATTGTTTGTTCTATGAAGAATGTTAGATGCCTTCATGAAGTGGCTTTGAAAGGAATGGTTCCCTTCAAGACTCATCATCAGTAACTTTCGATTCATGCTTGCAAGGCATATCCTTCAAGTGTATCAAGATGGCGTTCTAGGTCCTTGAAGTTGGTAGGTCCTTTGCACAAACATGTGCTTATTTCAATGGTCCCTAGACTTCATCTTCAATAATTCAAAGTCTCGCAAATATCCACTTTGGATGGGTCTTTCCAGTCTTTCTTTCTTCATGTTCAGATTAATAAAAAAGATTGTGGCCTCCCTCAGATGCCTCTTTTGACAAGGGACAATATCAAGGGACTTACATTGATCCGCCTAGTCTTTCAATGTGACATGGCATCCCTAGATGTCTTTCAGATGTAATCTTCGTAAAGACCTTCCCTCCAAGATTAGAAATTTACATCAAAGAAATGAACCTTTTGGAACAAAAGTGATCTTCAATAGTTTACCTAATGCTTGCTTTCAATCTCTCATATAGGCTCACATAGTCAAAGACTTCCCACTAAGACAAAGATCCCAGAAAGAATTAAAACAAGGTGGTGTGAAAGATGTCATGAAAGTGTTTGTGTTCGCCAAAGGACACCCTACGGCCCAAATAATTGGAGTTCCTATTGGAGAGAAATCCTTATTGAAAACAAAAAGGTCAGAGACACCAAGCTCTCTAAGCATGGTTCAAATGCCTTCACAGAAGTTAATTGTAAATGGAAGAAAAGCCCCATAGATTCTCAAGGAGTAGGATGTTCTTGCATAAATGCAAATGGGAAGGCCAATGGAGGCAACATAATAGAAAAAGACACTACTACAAACTGGGAGGTGTACAACACCCCCCATTGAAAAAAGCACGTTTTGTTGCTTATGCAACAAAAGGGTAGCATAAGCGATGAAACTCTTTTTTATTAAAAAAAGACCGTACATCGCATAAGTGATGTAGAGCGTCGCTTATGCAATGCTATTTTAGACCATCACAAACAACATCGGTAGCTGGTGATGCTCTTACTGATGTTGGCAAACTGATTGCAATGCTAGCGCATCACATAGGTGACAAGCTAAGAATTTAGAGCATTGCATAAGCGACACTTAGGAATATTAAAAACAAATCGATTTCTCCCGACATATTTGTGCTAGGATTGAGATGAGAGAGAGAGAGAGATAGAGAGAGAGAGAGAGAGAGAGAGAGAGAGAGAGCATGCCCACACACAACCAACTTCCTAGCTAGCGACAGTTAGAGAAGCACAAAGGTATGCTCTCACACACACATACACACATAGATTTACATACACATATACACAGGCATACACACACACATATACACATATAGACACACATATACACACATAGACACACACACATATAAACATAGACACACACACATACATAGACACACATACACACAGACACACATACATACACACATAAACACACACATACATACACAGATACACATATAGACACAATACACACACATACACAAATCTACACACACATACACATGCATACATGCACACATATATACACACATAGACACATACACACATACACACACATTTACACACACACACACACATAGACACACACACACATAGACACACACACACATAGACACACACATAGACACACACACACACATAGACACACACATACACACATAGACACACACACACACATGAATACACACACACATACACACATAGACACATACACACACATACACACAGATTTACACACACACATACACACAATTTTACACACACACATACACATGCATACACACACACATATATACACACAAATACATACACATACACATACATACACATGTACACACACATACACACACATACGCACATAGACACACACACACACATACACATACACACACATACACACTCGTTACACACACACATACACACATAGACACACATACACATAGACACACACACACACACATACACACATAGACACACACACATACACACACACACATACACACATAGACACATACACACACATACACACACACACATACACACATATTTACACACACACACATACACATGCATGCACACACATATATACACACATAGACACACAGACACACACATGCGCATACACACACGCATACACACATATACACACACACACACATACACACACATACACACATAGAAACACACACATACAGACAAAGACACACACATAGACACATACACAGACATACACACACGTACACACACACATACATAGATTTACACACACATACACATGCATATACACACATATATGCACATAGACACATACACACACATACATGTTGAGATATCAAGCTCAACATGTGATGATCCAGGATGACACGTACCAGTTTTTCATTTCTCTGACATGTATAGTGGTCACGCCGGTATATGTTAGGGATACTTCATTTAGCTTTATTAGATTTATCTACGGAGAGTGATGGCACATTTATTCCTTGCCATCTCACTCATTTGCGGACATTAGGTTCTTCCTTATCTACTGATCTTTATATATTGCAGTTGTTGTATTCTTGTTTTTTAGGTCATTCTTCTACATTCCTTTTTATGTAATAGAAGAAGAAGAAGAAGATCATTCTTCCTTGCCTCAATATGTGTGTGTGTGCTTCTCCATGAGAGTGTGAGTGTGTGTGTGAGCTCTCTTCCTTATCTCCTTCCTCGTGACAATGGTATCAGAGCCAGCATGGTTGTAAAGAGCTCCTGGAGAAGGCGATGGTGAAGAGCACGCAACAAGGTGTGGAGAAAACATGATTCACAAACGACCTCTGTTTGCTACAAAAATCG
Organism: Ceratopteris richardii; assembly: GCA_020310875.1. NCBI lineage: Eukaryota > Viridiplantae > Streptophyta > Polypodiopsida > Polypodiales > Pteridaceae > Ceratopteris > Ceratopteris richardii. The sequence goes on from CM035422.1 coordinate 45,117,422, forward strand.
GAGTGAAGGTAGAAGACAAAATATTTTCGAAGTTTTGGAGCCATCTCGACCTCTATTTTGAGCCCACATGGTGGGGCCCACAAAAAAAGCAAGTGAGTTTCAGAAACTGTAACCTGCATTGTATTCAGCAACACTCATATATTCCAGACCCAGAATTCCAAGTGATTCTGTGTACTATTGATACACGAAAACTGTGTTTTTCTGAGATTGAACAGTCACATCATATTGCGACAGTGTTCCAGCAGAAGTGACACTTGTAGTGTTTTGCAGTGTTGTGAATTGCTGCAAAAATGGCAAACACAGATGGAATGAGTCAGCTTATGAGCGATAAGCTAGACAAGAACAACTTCCATGGTTGGAGATTCAGAATGACGAATTTCTTAATGGGAAAAGGCAATTGGAAGTACATTGAAGGAGAGAATGAAAATGATCCACAGTTACCAGAAAGGAATCGGATTGCAGATCAGGTAAGAGCATATGAGGAATAGAATCAAGGAGCATGAAAAGTAATGTACTGGCTATCTGTTAGCATACAAGATAGCATGATTGGACACCTATAGGATGTCAGGACTCCAAAAGAGGCTTGGAACAGTTTGGTCACATTGTATGAGACCAATACAAAGGCACGGAATTTGCAACTCAAGAATGAGCTACATACATTGGAGAAGAAGGGCATGTCGGTAAGTGACTACACTTTGAAAATCAAAAGCATACATGAGTCACTTGCATCTATTGGCGTGAATGTAGATGATGATGATAAGGTGGAAGTGTGCCTTCGTGGTTTAGGAGCTGCATATAAGCAGTTCAGAACTTCTATACAGACCAGGGAAAATATTCCGAATGTTTTTGATTTGGTATCAATGCTGATCATTGAAGAAAAGAATCTGGGTGAGGATTCAAACTCCCAAGGGAAGCCCAGTTCTAAGCAAGTATTCTACTCTAGAAGACGAAGAGGCAGAGGTAGAGGATTCAAAAGTGGAAGAGGACACAATAACCAAGACCAAAATCAACAATAGAATCATGTAGGAGGAAGAGGACAATTTCGAGGCAGGGGGAGCCAAAGAGGTCTCAAAAACTTCCAAAGAAATGACTCAGGTAATGACAATAAAGAATGCTAGAATTGTGGTAAACCTGGACATTTTGAACGTGATTGCATGTTGAAGAATCAAAATAACAGAAGGCAGCAAAATAACTATGCATCCATAAGTGCAGATGATTCTGAGAAGCTATTCATGGTTCAACATCACATGATGAATACAATGTTTGCTGGTGTTTCAAAATCAAATGATAATGTCTGGTATGTTGATCCAGGTGCTTCAAATCACATGACCAGTCATGCGGAATGGTTTAGTACTTTGCAAAAATTGCCAGTTCCTGGATATGTTGAAACAAGTGATGACACATCACATCCTATTGAGCATACAAGAAACATAGCACTATCCATGGAGGATGGAAAGGTAAAACATCTTGCTGATGTGTTGCATGTTCCAAATATAACAAGGAATCTGGTTTCTATTGGAAAAATGGTTGACCAGGGATTAGAAGTTAGGTTCAATGTTGATGGATTATATGTAGAAGAGTACAAGCAAGATGGATGATTGGTTGCCAAAGGAAACAAAGTGGGTAGGATGTTCATCTTAAATGTGAAGATTCCTAAAATGAATGCATCCATGTTTGCAAAAGGTGGAGGACTTATTGCAGATATAGAGATGTGGCATAAATGGATTGGGCATGCAAACTTGCAAAGGCTGAAATTGATGCAGTCAAAGGAGATTATCCATGGACTAACAAATCTCAAATTTGTAGAACTGCAAAAGGTATGCGCAGCATGTCAATTTGGTAAACAATCAAGAGCATCATTTCCACATGACAAGCATGTTAGTGAGAATGTACTAGAAGTAGTACATACAGATGTTTGGGGTCTAGCAAAGACCACATCTATGGGCAGTTGCAGGTTTTATGTAACTTTCATTGATGGCCATAAACGCAAAGTATGGGTATATGTCATGAAAGAGAAGAGCGAGGTATTCACTCAGTTCTAGAATTTTAAAGCTATGGTGGAAAAGTAGAAAGGGAATTACATTCAGACATTAAGATTTGATGGAGGAGGTGAATACATGTCAAATGAGTTCAGCAGTTTTCTAAAAAATCATGGAATTCGGCATTAGTTTTCATGCAGATACACACCACAATTGAATTGTGCTGCTGAATGCAAAAATAGACATATTGCAAAAATAGCAAGAGCCTTGATGGATGAGAAGATATGCCTCATTGTTATTGGGCAGAGGCTGTGCATACTTCTGTACACATCATGAACAGGAAAGTGGTGAAGAACCTTTGCGGGGATTGCTTCGCCTACAAGGTCTTCTCTAAATCTATTTGCTCCAAACTTTGGACATACGTGGATATGGTTATACTCATTCGGAAAGAGGATACAATCATTTGTACAAGCATGAATCTTAGTATAATCCATTCCAATGGACTGTAAAATTTTTTTGGCATCTCCACGTGTTGGAGGCATGTCATTGCCCTTTGGCAAAAATCGATCTCTAAGAAGCCTCCAATAAGCAATTAAAACGATATTAGTAAATAAAGCTATTTTGATACAACAATGAAAGTTTCTTTCAAATCCACTTACCTGAACAATTCAATGAGACTACTATCTGACCATCCATAAATGGATTGCAGATTGAGCATCACGAGTGATGCACGTAGTACAAATATCTTTGCTCCATTGTAAAGTGGTAAACGAGCTAGTATTCGCATGTTTTCATATTCTTCATCGACTTCTGATCGTGGAAATTCTATTGTGTCCATGAAACTCTCGGCATCTTCTCCACCATCATGATCTTCGTCCATCGCATAAAATGCTTCGAGCATCTCTTCCATATGTTCATTTTGTGTAATGCTATTAGTACTTGCTTGTACGTCTAAGTCCTTTTTTGTTCTCTTTTGTCCATGAGAGGTTACCGGTGCAATGTCGTTTGGGTCTGTCTGCTCACCTGGGGGACCATGCAAATGGTAGCGTAGATTTTCTAGTCGACTTTTATCAAAGGATCCATACTCTCTAACATGTGGAGTACAAATCCGTCCTTTTTGATAAATTTGATACTTGCACTAAGTGCAAGGACATGCCATTCTCTCCTTCAGATCCAAACTAGCCATCTGATACAATATGGACATTTTCGAACATTTATTTTTTTTATTAAACCTAAAATCATACTCCTAAAGACTTAAACCTGAAATACTAAAACCTAAATACTTAAACACTTCAAAAAACCAAAAATACTAGTCTATATAATTATCCTATTTTATATATATATTTATTTATATATTCAGATTTTTTCCTTAATTAATCCTATTTTTATATATTAAGATATATATATTTAATTAAATTATTTAAAAAACTAGTTCTTTTTATATTTATTTATCTATATAATTATCCTATTTTATATATATACTTATTCAAATTTTTTCCTTAACTTTTTTCTATATTTTCTCTTTATATAAATTTAATTGAGTTATATGTATGCCTAAACCCTAATCTTAAAGATCTTGACCTAAAATATGTATATTTCTGTATGCATGTGTATATACATGTATATATGTATTATATGCATATGTGTATGTGTGTATATATATGTTATGTAGGTGTTAAAACCCTAAAACCCTAATAAAAAAGACCTAGACCTAAAACATGTATATATGTGTATACATGTGTATATATATGTGTATGTGTATATATATGTGTATATAGATAGGTGTATAAGTATATGTGTGTATGTGTATGTGTATATATATTTACTCTCATTAAAATGATTAAAATTAAACCTATTTTTATATATTTAATCATATATATTTAATTTATTTACTTAAAACTCTAGTTCTTATCATATTTATTTATCTATATAATTATCCTATTTTGTATATATATATATTATATATATTTAGTTATACATATTTAATTAGATTATTTAAAACAATAATTCTTTTTATATTTATTTATCTATATAATTATCCTATTTTATATGTATATTTATTTATATATTCATATTTTTTCCTTAATTTTTTTCTATATTTTCTCTTTATATAAACTTAATTGAGTTATATGTATGCCAAAACCCTAAAAACCTAATCTTAAAGATCTATACCTAAAATATGTATATTTCTGTATGCATGTGTATATACATGTATATATGTATTATAGGTGTATGTGTATGTGTGTATATATGTTATGTAGGTGTTAAAACCCTAAAACCCTAATCAGAAAGAGTTAAACCTGAAATACTAAAACCTAAGTACTTAAACCTAAAATACTAAAAACTAAATACTTAAAAACCTAAAAAAACCTAAATCCCTATTCCTAAAACCCTAATCCTATTTTATATATATGTTTATTTATATATATTCGGATTTTTTTCTTATTTTTTTCTATATTCTTTCTTAATATAAATGTTATTGAATTATATGTATGCCTAAACCCTAAAACCCTAATCGAAAAGACCTAGACCTAAAATATGTGTGTATGTGTATGCATGTGTATATGTATGTGTATGTGTATATATATGTGCATAAGTATATGTGTATGTATGTGTAAATAGCCTTAAAATCCTAATCCTATTTTTATATATTTGATGTTAAAAAAACCTTTAAAATCAAAATTTTATATATCTAGTTATATATATTTAATTAAAACACTAGCTTATGTGTGTGTATATGTGTGCATGTGTGTATGTATGTGTGTCTGTGTGAACGTATGCATGTGTGTATATGTGTATGTGTGTCTATGTATGCATGTGTGAGTATATGTGTATGTGTGTGTATGTATGCATGTGTGTGTATGCATTCATGTGTGTGTCTGCATGCATGTGTATGTATGTGTGTGTGTGTGCGTGTGAGTGTATACATGCATGTGTGTATATGTGTGTGTATGTATGCATGCATGTGTGTATATGTGTGTATGTATGCATGTGTGTACATATGTGTGTGTATGTATGCATGTGTGTACATATGTGTGTGTATGTATGCATGTGTGTACATGTGTGTGTGTGTATGTACGCATGTGTGTATATGTGTATGTGTGTGTATGTATGCATGCATGTGTGTATATGTGTATATGTGTGTATGTATGCATGCATGTGTGTATGTATGTGTGTATGGTACCCAATGAGTAGGTGCATAAGTTGTTTCCTGTTGATCTCTATAAAAAATTGGCCATCACTTTGGCTTTGAGTTTTGATCCTTCAAACCATTCCTTGATGCTATGGTGTCTTTTAATCCAAGAAGATGTTTCCATAATGAATAACCAATATTATTGAATATATGCATAGGATCAAGAAGATGACATACTTTTAACTCTTTCGAATACTCCAAAGAATACCATATTGATATATTCTCTACGAGTGCCAATTTTCCTTTACATCTCTTCACATTCTCATTATCTTCATCATCACTCAAGATTTTTTATTTTGGATCTATCAGAAATTCATCTATCCATTTTTTATACCAATCCATAGGCGTCATAGGTTTTGAACACTGACTTGTTTCAAGCTTTCCATTAAAATGTATCGCTTCTCTTTAGATCTTAATGGATGATCACTAGGCAAGAATCTTCGATGTCAAAGATAAATATTTTTTGTTGAGAATCTTACTATAGATTGATCTCAACCAATCACCACAATATGGACAAGATTTATAACCCTTACTAGATGTTCTTGCATCATGAAAATGATAAAAATATAATTAAATTAACTCAAATTTATTTGTATGAATATTGAATAATAAAATTACATCAATACCTCAACAAACACCATATCTTGGAAAATCGTGAATAGTCCAAGCCACGATACCACAAACCGTAATATATCTTTCATTGATGCTTTTTGATACATCAACGACATTAATACCTCTCCATAACTCTTGGATATCGTCAATGAGAAGAGCAAGATATATATTCATATCTTTGACTTTTTGTTTTCCTGGGATTAAAAAAGAAAGCATTCAATGTTCTTTTTTAATGCTAAGATATGGCAGAAGATTGTACTTCACGACTACCATTGGCCATGTTGACCATTCACAGGATTTCATGGAGAATCTATTAACCCCATCTAATGCAAATCCTAACTTTAGATTCTATGGATTTTGTTCAAAATCAGGCCATGTAGAATCAATATGCTGAAAAGCGACACTATCATGAGGAATTTTGATTATTCCATCAGTACTTTTATGGTCATGTCCCCATGTCAAAAGCTTTGATAATTTGGGGCTTTAAAACATATGTCTAATCTTTGGAGCCAATGGAAAATGTCTCAATACCTTCTTTGGGATTTTACCTTCTTCATCCTTATATCGAGGAGATTGACATTTTGGACATGTCAAAGAGTCTACATATTCACCTCTACATAAAATACAATCGTTAGGACATGCATGTATACATTGATAATCTATACCAAGATTGTTGAATATCTTCTTCATTTCATCACGTGAGGTAGGAAGAATATTCTTACTTGGTAAAAACTTTTCAGATAATAACCTATAAGTTCATGAAAAAAAGACATATTAGAAAAAATAAATAATTAAACACACACACACACACACACACACACACACCATCGAAAATGATTTTGAAGATTGAGAATAAGTAAGCTCGCACTTAGTCGTGTCAAACGACTTCCTTCATGTACATGCTTTAGATAGGGTGTATTCACTTATCAGCATCCTGTTTTTCTCCAATGCATGCAACTCATTCTTGATTTGCAATTTATGTGCCTTTTTATTGTCATACAATGTGAACAAATTGCTCCAAGCCTCTTTCGGGGTATTGGCATCCTGTATTAACCTAATTATGCTATGCTATATGCCAACAGATAACCAATACATTATCTTTTGTGCTCCCTGATTCCATTATTCATACGCTCTTAATTGGTTTGCAATCCGATTCCTCTCTCATAGCTATGGAACATTTTTTATGGAGTGTGTTAATCTCCAAAAGAATAAGCTATCCTTGATGTTAGACCACCTCTATATCAAGAATAACTTTAAACTTCAACCAATTTTGGAAGACAAGTATCAAACTGTCAAGACTTTAGCTAACTGTGAAGAAATTCATTTTACATGAAAGTCTACTGCACATTACTCACTCATTAACTAATCAATCGTGTAAAGTTTCTGATGAAACTTTGAAGAATGTGTTGTCTAGAGTTTGTGCACCTCTTGCAAGTTAAAACACTTCAAAAGCATAAGTAGATTATGAGAAATGATCCAAACAGTCTACCTATGTCTGAAACTGCCTTCTTATAGAGTCGACTTTGACACCTGCAACTTCTAACACATAGTTCTCCCAAACTGGAACCCGTTAATGTGAATGCTTTTAGCCATAGATGGCTTACCTTCCAACTTAGATTTTGACTCCTCATTTGTGTAAAAATTTACATTGTGCACTGAGAAATGACCATTTCTTTGACCATCGGGATTGCACCTGTTTCAAAAGACACTCAATACTTTCTCACATATAGATGTTCCTACACAAAATTCTCTCAACCTGTTTGCAATTAGACTCTTAAACTCTAACCATAGATAGGTTAACTATGGAATTAGATGTTTACAAAAGGATTTTTGATAAAATCAAACACAGAAGGAGAAATGGAGAAAAGATCGACATGCAATTCTCTGAACATTCTTTCTATTCAACTCATCATACATCTGATGGATGATACACTCAATACTCATCATCTATTCTTCTCTATCTCATCTACATTTCATCTCACTTATCTAATACAAACATCCGTGTAGATATATTCTCCACTTCTTGAGGTTTCTAGTTCATCATATTCTGGATCAAACCTTGGCCTTTCTTCTACTTCAACTTGTCCTTCATTACTCTCTTTTTCATCACGTATTTGAACTCTTGATTTACCTTTCTTCTTATTTAAAATATCTTCATCACATGCATGAACATTAAGTGTACCTACATACCAAGTACCTTGCTCATCAAATGTAACATCCTTAGACATAAGGAATTGCTTTGTGGATGGACTCCACAACCTATAACCCATCTGCTTGTCATCATAGCCAATGAACACATACTTCTCTGCTTTAGGTTCCAATTTGTGCCTTAACTGAGATGGCACATATGCATATGCCAAGCATCAAAATACTTGCAATGATCCAAGGTAGGTCTCTTACCCCACCAAGCTTCATATCGTGTCATACCCTGCAAAGCTTTACATGGTAACCTATTGACCAAATATGTGGCTATGTTTACAGCCTCAGCCCACAAATAATTAGGATAATTTTTCTCCTTCATCATTGATCTTGCAAACTCAACAAGAGTTCTATTTTTTTTCTCTCTGCTACCCCATTTTGTTGAGGAGATTACTTGCAAGTAACCTCTCTCTTTATACCTGCATTCCAAAAATAATCACTGAATTCATTTGAGAAATACTCTCCCCCTCCATCTGATCTTAACCTCTTCAATTTTTGTCCTATAATTCTTTCTACATATGCATGATAGTGTTTGAATGTATTAAACACTTCTGACTTGTATTTGATCACATAGATTGTGATCCACGTGGTACCATCATCAACATATATGACATAATATCTTGAACCATTTATACTAAAGTCCTTTGAAGGACCCCACACATCTGTATGTACCAATTCAAGTCTTTTTGAATACATAAAACCATGCTTATTATATGATTGCTTATGAGCCTTACCTAACTGACATGCTTCACATCTCACATGCTTCACATCTGTATGTCATGTGTTGACCTGCAACATTAGACATACCTAACTGACATGCTTCACATCCGTATGTCATGTGTTGACCTGCAACATTAGGCAATCCAAGCACTGAACCATTGTTAACCATTTCTTTGATACCTCTTTCATTAAAGTGTCCAAGTCTTTTATGCCAAAGATCCAACTCAGACATCTTTTGCTCTCCATATGTGAACATAGCATGTCCAACATTACCTTGTATCTTTAATGTGAAGAGCTTTCCTTCCTTCTTTCCTGTAACAATTTGTTTATACCCTTGACTTGAGTCTTCAACATAAACTCCATCATTAGTGAACCTTACCTCATATCCATTTTCCACAATTTGTCCTACACTAATCAAGTTCTTTGGAATTGTAGGAACATACAGAACCTTACTCAAGAGAGTACTTCCATCTTTGGCTTTAACTGAACCAATTGACTTTACTTTGTGCTTTGTATTATCACCTCTTTGAACTGTGTGATTGATTGCCTTATGATCTAGATCAGTCATCAAAGCAATATTTCCACTCAGATGATTGCTACATCCTGAGTCAATATAAAATACTCTCATGTCTTCATGTGAGGCTTCACATATTGCATTCATAATAAGAGTTGAATCTTCTTTCTAATCTCATGCATAATTGTAGTAGGTATTATTATAGGATTGATTTTGGAAGTTTCTTCCTCCACTTCTTCCAAAAGAATTCTACCACCTCTACCTCTGAAGTTTCCTCTCTGATATCTGCCACCTCTTCCTCTTTGATTAAAATTCTGATTAAAATTACCATTGCTTTGATTATTGTGCCAACAATCATGAGATAGATGATTGTTCTTACCACATATCCAACAAGCTCTGATATTATCTTTGTTATTTCTTTCTCTTCCTCTACTTCTGCCACTTCCTCTTCCTCTTAAAAAAATTGCTTGACTTGGAGTACCTTCATCTTCAAGTGATTGTTGCTTTCCTTTGCTAGCTTTCTTCTTGTCTTTAGAATACATTGCATGACCTGCACTCTTATCAACATCTGATCCTTTGATATCATTCTCAAAAGTTAGCATATGTCCTAACAATTGATTCAAATCAGGAGTGAAATGATCTAATGAAAGTTCTGCAGACAATATAAAGGGCTTCCACTTCTCATCTCCTCTTAGCCCTGTGAGAATTTTTCTTACCAACTTATCTTCTTCAATATCTTCATCAACTGCACCTAAAGAATCAACAATGTCTTTCATCTTTGTCACATAATCAGATATTGATTGTGAAGTCTTCTTCTTGAATGTAGTAAACTCTGCCCATAATGAAGCTTTCCTTGATTTGGTTGTATTCTGAAAATGCTCTTCCAAAGCATTCCATATGTCACTTGCACTTTCAAGTCCTCTGATATGAGGAAGCAAATAATCATTCACTACCATGTAGATTATGCTCCTTGCTTGAGCATCCTTCCTCATCCAAATCTTTATATCTGCAAGCTCCTCCCTAGTTGGAACACTAGGATCTTTGAACTTTGGATTTTCTTCCTCTTGTGTAATGTATCCCATCAGATCTTTACTCATAAGATGAGCTTCCATTCTCATAGACCAAGCTAGATAGTTCTCTCTATCCAACTTCTCAATTTGGAGACTATCTCCCATCCTTTCTTCACCTGTACTATCAAATCTTTAATCCTTATAAGAAATGAGTGTACCTTAGCTTTGAAGTTTGCTCCTTCTTATCCTTTTGATTTCCTTTTATGTGTCTCCCTTCAGTTTTTCTTCCATGCTTTATCCTTTTGAATCTTCAAGGTTAGAAATTTGTATATCTGGAGCAGTCGGGGTCTTCTTTTCCTCAATCTAATAAATCCTGCACTGATACCACTGATGGAGAGTGTTAAGCTCCAAAAGAACAAGCTATCCTTGATGTTAGACCACCTCTATATCAAGAATAACTTTAAACTTCAACCAATATTGGAAGACAAGTATCAAACTGTCAAGACTTTAGCTAACTGTGAAGAAAGTCATTTCACAGGAAAGTCTACTGCACATTACTCACTCATTAACTAATCAATTGTGTAACGTTTCTGATGAAACTTTGTAGAATGTGTTGCCTAGAGTTTTTGCACCTCCTCCAAGTTAAAACACTCCAAAAGATTAAGTAGATTAAGAGAAATGATCCAAACAATTTACCTATGTCTGAAACTGCCTTCTTATAGAGTCGAATTTGACACCTGCAAGTTCTAACACATAGTTCTCCCAAATTGGAACCCATTTAAGCGAATGCTTTTAGCCATAGATGGCTTACCTTCCAAATTAGATTTTGACTCCTGATTTGCATAAAAATTTACACTCTGCACTGAGAAATGACCATTTCTTTGGCCATCGGGATTGCGCCTATTTTAGAAGACACTCAATACTTTCTCACATATAGATGTTCCTACACAAAATTCTCTCAGCCTGTTTGCAATTAGACTCTTAAACTTTAACCATAGATAGTTTAACTATGGAATTAGATGTCTACAAAAGGATTTCTGATAAAATCAAACACAGAAGGAGAAATGGAGAAAAGATCGATGCGCAATTCTCTGAACATTCTTTCTATTCAACTCATCATACATCTCATGGATGATATACTCAATACTCATCATCTATTCTTCTCTATCTCATCTATATTTCATCTCACTTACCTTATACGACCATCTACATGTGTGTATATATATATATATATATTTATATATATATATATATATATATATATATATATATATATATATATATATATATATATATATATATATATATATATATATACATATGAGTATTGATTCGTCATTACTTCAAGTATTTTGAAGCATTTACAAAACTAATGTACATATGTTTAAAGAACTTTTCTTCGTGAACCTTCACTTCACTTCATGAAGTTGGACTTCAATCTTTTCTTCATATCTTCATTTCTAAGCTCCATATAATCACCAATTGTTGATTTTCTTGCTCCAACAATTTTCATTCTCTACTTCGATGTACTTCCAATAGCCTTTTGTAGTCAGGAAATTTTTCATTCTAAATCTCCAAGCATGAAGTTGTTTACGTCCAACTTGTCACTCATGAGCTAACTCATTCCATCAGTTTTTGCCATTTTTGTAGCAATTCATAATGCTACAAAAACATGACAAGTAGTATCTTTGCTTGAACACTGTTACACTATGATGTGATAGTTTGGTCTAAAAGAAAACATAGTTTTCATGTATCAACCATACACAAAATCACTTGAAGTTTTGGATTTGGAATATGTGAGTGTTGTCAAATAGGATGCAAGTTACAGTTTTGCAAATTGACCTAGTTTTTCTGTAGGACCCATTTTGTATGCTCAAAACTGAGGTTTGAGATGGCTCCAAAATAGAAATCTAAGTGAAACTAAATTTCATAAAAATCTGAGATCATTTGTGAAAGATGCATTCTCCATGCCTTCTGAGGTACTCATCATCATTTGCCTTCTACAAGAGCTCTCTATAGCCACACTTGTTGTGGTACAATGTCACAAGAAAAGAGATAAGGAAGAGAGCTCAATCAAACACTCTCACACTCAAAGAGGAGCACAGACAGATTGAGGCAAGGAATACTGATCTTCTTCTTCTTCTTCTATTATATAAAATGAATATGCAAGAATGACCTTATATAACAATACAACTAGTGCAATGTATAAAGAATGATACATAAGAAAAATCCTAATGGCCGCAAATACGTGAGCTAGCAAGAAGAAAATATGCCATCACTCTTGGTACATAAATCTAGTAAAGGTCACTAAGGTATCCCTGACATATACTAGCATGACCACTATACATGCTAGAGAAATTAAAAAGTGATATGTGTCATCCTCAATCATCACATGTTGAGCTTGATATCTCAATAGATGGGGGTAGATTTAGCTTTAGGATCACTTATCTTATATATAACATGCAATAATGTAACTTAAAGGATAAATCATTCTCATGTGAGATCACTTCATGAAGTCATAAAATAGATTTATTTGCTACCGAAAGTATCTTAAAAAATATAGGATTTTGTATAGCATTCATGTCCTACCAAAATATGAAATAGTGATTTCTACAATTTGTGATATGTTATTGGGAACATGGGAGGATAAAACCTCATTGCTTTAAGCTTCTTTTCTTTGCTCAAAGTATCTTGATTGAAGAAAAGGAATACGTCTCTAAGAAAAATCATGTAAGTTGACTTTCATGGTTATGCCTATATGTTGTAATTAGAGAGGATTGTGACCCTAGTCTTGCACAAGGTTTGTAGTTGCTAGCTACATTTACTGAACTCAAAAATTGATGATGCATGCTTCAATTTGATTCCACACGTGGTAAGAGTTATAGCCTCTATAGGACCAATTTTGCTTTCCATATGTCCACCTAGCAATTGTGATTTCATTTGTTTTGGTCCTAAAGCAAGTTTTCTCAATTTATTCCACAAATCTATGGTTACTATTACTACAACAACTTTGGAGTATATGGTGGAATTTTTATTCACTGAGGAAAAATGGTATTGCCCTCTTGAACTTCACCATATCAATTAGGAATTGGATTAGAATCCAAGATAATTCTTCTTGAGTATCCAGGCCTATTGGCAGTTGTGGCACTGGCCCTTCTTGGCCAAGGATGACTTTCTAGGAAGACTCTTATATGCATTTTGTGTTGGTTCTCCTTTTTGTGTGGGTAGCAATTTTTTTCTACCTAACTTTGATCCCTCCTCATAGGGGCCTATAATATCTTTGCAATGATTAAAGAGTTGGTGCTATATCCAATTTAAAAACAAGCCTTATTGATTCATCTAGAAGAGTGACATCATTATCTCGTAATGATTCATGGAAATGAAGCTCTTGAAACCAAGGTTCTTGACCCTACATGTTTCTCCATTTTCTTGCTTATACTTCCTCCCATAACTTGCTTTGTCCATAGCTATCTGTCTCTAGATGTGGAGCCCCTTTTGCATATGCCATTTCAATGATACGAAGCTCTGTTAGAATCTCATGGGGCTCACATCAAATAAGGTTAGAAGATTTGAGTAGTAGTACCTAATATTTTTCTTGCCCATGAATTTTTGAAAATTTTTGTCATAAATATGTGAGGAAGGGATAGCTGGACGAACGTTTTTCAACATCTTTTGAGCAATCTTAGTCAAATGATTGTAGATTTTGAGCCTTCCCTTCACTAAGTTAATTTTATGCTATCGTTGGTTATGGTTTTCTAGACTCTATCCTTTTTGGATTTGCTTGTGACATGCATGTACTAATTGTTCAAGATTTTCCTCATATATAGACTCAAACTTTCATTTGGTTCTATTCTCTCCATGTGTAGGAATTTCGGTCCATTCTTTGGCACTTGTATCTTCTTCTTAAGTTTTCTCTATCAAGATATCTCATTATTTTATTTTCTTATTCATTTACAAGACCTCTTTTCATATTGTTTTCTCCATGGATCACTCTTGTTTTTCTCATTAGAGGAGAAGCTTGATTATTTATCTTTTCGATCAGTTAACATCAACCATTTCTAATTTCTTAAGACCTTGTGACTACCTAGATTCTAATGTCCATGTTTCTCCCACTCATCTTGGGCCCACTTAGCATTCTATGGGTAAGACTAGCTACTAATACTTCCCTAGAAATGTTGAGACAACCTTTGGACAAATGAATTACTCCACAATCGGAACAATTCTTTGGTATATAGATTGGTGTTGTGGAGATTTGTTGTCTATGGGTTAGCTCTACATGAGGTCATACTTCACTTTATTGTTCTTCTAAAGGCCTAAGATTTTATATATGAGAGGAAACACGTTGCACATTATAATTTTTAATATAGGGAAGACACTATTGGGTATTTTGATGCCATGATTTTGGGATCAATCCTCTTGGGTAGGGAATTTATTTGTGTTTATATTGGCTACTTATTGAAGTGAAAATTTTAAAAAGTGGGCATCAAAAGTCTCTCAGGTTGATAATAGGCCCCTCAAATAATTTTATAAACCCCTTGATGTAAGGCACTATACCTGGGAGGGACTCTTTGACATGGCTTCATGGGTGGATTGCACTACTAAGTGGGTATAGTTGCATGTGAAAATCACGGGGTTTGAAATACTCAATTGGGAGAAATAGCTTGAGATTCCTTTGGATAGGCATTGGTCATGGATGTTTTCGAAGGTACCACCTTTGTAGGGGGTTGCGTTTGAGGTAGAAGGTGTGCCATTTATTATTGAAACCTTTTTGCAAGGGCCTCTACCAACTCTTCCATAGGGGGAATGGAATCTTTAATTCTTAGTCTAGAACTACTAATAGATAGATGAGATAACCTATATCATTGTTGATATGAATATTCTTCTAGATGCACTCAATGAGAATGACCAGTTTCACTAGATATAACGGTGTGAGTAAATGTGATGGTATACTAGCAAAAGATGGAAATAGTTTCATCCCCATACTTCTTTATACAATGTGGCATCTGATTTCCCGTCTCATGATGATACATGTGCAAGGTCTTATGCCCGAGGGTATGGAAATCTCCAACATTATTCACTTGAGTGCAGAGCAAATACAACTCAACAAGAGGAATGTGTTCTTGGGCTTTATGAGCCATCAATGTTTGCACTAATTTTGTGTATGCATGTATGTGTATGTGTGTGTGTATGTCTCTCTATGTGTGTGTATGCATATATATGTGTGTATGTGTGTGTATGCATGTAAGCATGTATGTATGCATATGCATGTGCATTATGTATGCATGTCTGTGTATGTGTGTGTATGCATGTAAGTATGTATGTATGCATATGTATGCATGTATGTGTATGTGTGTGTGTGTATGTCTCTCAACGTGTGTGTGTATGCATATATGTATGTGTATGTGTCTTTATGTGTGTGTATGTGTGTGTGTGTGTCTATGTGTGTATGTGTTTGTGTGTGTGTCTATGTGTGTATGCGTGTGTCTATGTGTGTGTATATACATGTATATCTATATATATATGTGTCTGTATGCATGTGTATGTGTGTGTGGATGTGTGTGTGTGTAAGTGTGTATGTGTCTATGTGTGTGTGTATATGTGTGTGTATGGGTATGTGTGTGTGTGTTCATCTGTGTGTGTCTATGTGTGTGTGTCTATGTGTGTATGTGTTTGTGTCTATGTGTGTATGCATGTGTCTATGTGTGTATATATGTGTGTGTGTGTGTGTATGCATGTGTATGTGTGTATGTAAATTAGTGTGTAGATGTGTGTGTGTAAATCTGTCTGTATGTGTGTCTATGTGCATATACATGTGTATGTGTATATATATGTGTGTATGCATGTGTATGTGTGTTGGGAAATGTGTGTGGATGTGTGTTTGTGTGTGTGTAACTGTGTATGTGTCTAATATGTGTGTGTGTGTGTCTATGTGTGTATGTGTGTGTGTGTCTATGTGTATGTGTGTGTGTCTCTATGTGTGTATATGTGTGTGTATGCATCTGTATGTGTGTGTATGTATGTGTGTGTGTAAATCTGTGTGTGTATATGTGTGTGTACCTTGCTTCAAAAGATATGTGTGTGTGTGTTAGTATCGTGTCGATCTCTTTCTCTCTCTCGCTTGCTCTCTCTCTCTCTCTCTCTCTCTCTCTCTCTCTCTCTCTCTCTCTCTCTCTCTCTCTCTCTCTCTCTCTCTCTCTCTCTCTCTCTCTCTCTCGTGCGCGCACATCCTAATCCCGACACAAATGTACCAACAGAAATCGATTTTTTTTTTAACATTCCAGAGCATCGCTTATGCAACGCTCTGGAATACCAAGATGTCATGTATGCGACGTCCCAGCGTCGCATGCAGTTTGCCAATGTCATTAAAAGCACTGCTGACTAGCGACGCGCTTTGCGACACATATTTTTAGCATCACAAAAGCTATGCTATGCATCACTTATGCAATGACACCTCTCTTTTTTTTTAATAAAAAACATGCTCGTTGCTTATGTGATGCTAGCATCGCATAAGCGACGAGACCCACTTTTTTTTCATTCAGGGGTGTCGCTACACCCCCTATTTCTAGTAGTTGGCTGACCATGAGTCACTGATTGAGGACAAACGACATCGATGAAATGTAAGATGTTGCAGTAGTCACTTGAACGCATATGTGGAAGGCAAATTATGTCCAGCATAGAGTTCAACAAGTTAATAAGAGGTGGAGAAGTATAATTTTGTGAAGTTTTTATATGTTACAAAGACCTACAGGTCGTGCTTTGATTGCATTCTCCGCCGTTCATGTAGATCTTTATATGTGAACTTGCTCAATCTCTCAATACTTATAATTTATGCACAAGGTATGATTTTTGGAACCATCTATAATATTGGTAAGTTCTTTCGCAAGTATGATTCAATTACTTTAACCATTGGCTATGTCATTAATTCAATTTGTGAACCGAAAGTCTGTCAAATTATATGATATGAAGTCACATGTTGGAAGTGCGAGTGTTCTTAGCATTTTGATGGCAGCTGCACTATTGATGATATGACCTTATTCCGGGAAAAGATATTTGGAGGTAGATAGATGACTTGGTTTTGGCCATCGAAACAAATAGTGTCTCACATCAAGATTTTTTAAGTTAAACGAAAACAATAGCCAAGGTTAGGAGTACAATATTTGTTGAACAACGTCGTTTCACCTGGCATCTGTATCTGATCCAAGAATCTATGTCGATATTTGAAAGCTTACGAAATGATTTTATAACAAAAAAATAAGATTTTTATGCATGGCACGGAGGACAGTTTAATTTAAGGTTTGGAAAACTCAAAAGTATTTAAGTTTAATTTAAGATTTTTATGCTGTGAAAACTCAAAAGTATTTGTTGTAGTTTGGAACATACAGATCTACTGTTTCCTATGCAAGCTTTCAGGTTGTATTTTTGTATCAATCTCTTGGAGGGGGATATACAACTTTAATAAGCTATACTTTAAGCCTTGGAAATGGCCCTCCCAATTCTCATATCTAGTGTATCAACTTTAGGCGGGTTATTTTTTTGTGTAAGGGACAATCCAAAATGCTCGATCCGTGAATGAAGTGATTCACCACTTGGAGACATACTTATGCCATGCAATTACAAATGGTGGAGATAATTTTGTCTAAGTTAGTGAGTGCACTTTATCTTGGACAATAAAAAATTTTGAGTCATGTCATTTGGACTTAGGTTCCTTGAATTGCTTCAAGACCAAAGGTATTCCAAGGCGACTTAGGTACAAGCACGCAGAACTATCTTGTCTTTTGAAACAGAAAAAGCAATGCATGACCGTGTCCAGCTAAAGAGGGACAAAGAATTAGAGGAATAGAGATCATAGGTAAGCGCTTTGGATGTTATGATACATTTGTGTATATGAGAGAAGGACTAAATAAATCTTGGGTGCTAATAAACGGGAAAATCGGGGTTCAGCAAATCGAATGGATTTACACATGTTTGTGAGCCTAGAGCTAGGCAGGCTTGCCAGAGAATGAAAAATTAACTAGGTTTGGTGGTGGATAAATGATATTTTCCAGGTTTAGGAATTTTATTCAGGAAACTTCATGAATTGGTGCATGAAGGCCTTGAGTAAAATTATGTGCCTATCTACAATAATGCAAGGGGCCAACTATGTAATTTTGGATAGGAAATCCTTTGTCCTTGCTACCCTTGGTGCTAACTTTAGAGCAAAAATATTAAGGCAAATAGGAATTCCTTTGTGTCTTGGATTGATAGACCGCCATGGAATATCTCACTATTTTTTTACCTACGAATTGCTACAATCTTTTCCAAAAAAGAAAGAGTGTAGTGGAATGGATCAAGGCCAATAGCTAATTGTAAAAAAAGTTACAATAAGTTACCTTTTTTTCCTATTCCAATGAGCATTTCCTATTGTGCCTTTATGTTTTTGAAGTTATACGTTATATGTGTTGCATAGTCAAATCAATGCTTTTTTGAATTTTATGTAGTGCATGACGGCTCTAGGGGCCTAAGAAAGACAAAAACAGGTTTTCCATAGAAATGTGGGTATGGGCCTTATAAAACTTTTTCAAGGCCTATACCGGTGTTTTTATGGAAGCCCTTTTTTTTCCTTTCCTAGGCCTTCTAAAATGACCAAGAGCACATTTGCATAGGTACAAGTGCATATATACATGCATGAAGTTGATTGCTCTCTTGAAGTGTTTGGCATTAAGTGCACCTCAAGTATGGCATACGATTTGCACTAGTGCAGATGACATGTCATTTTATGGACAAGAATAGAAAAAAAGGCCTATCATGGGAAGATAGGATTGGGCCCTGCAAAACTTTTGCAAGGCCCAATCCCATCTTTCTATGGCACACGTTGTTCTCGCTATTCTAGGTCATTGGAAGCACTTGTAGCACAAAATAGACACTTCAAATACAATAGATATATGTCAAACTTCATAAAACATGTGCAGACCTAAAAGATTAAAGTACAAATACACTTTCAAAAAATTAGGAGACAAATAGAACTCAAGACAGTTTAGAGAAAAATATAACAAAAAGAAGATTATATTATTTATTTGGGATAATACAAAACATATCTCATCAAGATATTTTACAAGTGTTAAGGGTTATTTCCTCTAATCACTCATCCTTGATCATTGAACCTCACCTCATAACCTTTTTCAACCATTTGACCTACCGAAACCATGTTCTTGGTGATGGTTGGAACATGCAACACATCCTTCAACACCTTGGAGTTTTGAGATCCATTAA
Organism: Ceratopteris richardii; assembly: GCA_020310875.1. Lineage (NCBI taxonomy): Eukaryota > Viridiplantae > Streptophyta > Polypodiopsida > Polypodiales > Pteridaceae > Ceratopteris > Ceratopteris richardii. Next base: position 45,136,898 of record CM035422.1, read on the forward strand.
ATGCAACATCTACCACATGTGTAATCTTGTGCTCAGTGTCATCCCTTGTCTCCACATGTCCTTGAGTGATGGGTGAGTGTAAATTAAAGAAAACATTTTTATTGCAACTCATATGGTTGCTACAACCACTATCAATGTACCATGTAAAATCTAAATTGACTATTTCACTTGACCCATACATCATAAGCAAGCTCTCATTTTTTGAATTTGTTGAAGTACTAGCATAAATACCTTGTTTCCTTGTGTATCCTTGATCATCTCCTCCGTTGGACCAACAATCTCTCGCATAATGCCCAGTTTTCCATAATTATAGCATTCTTCATTGGATGCTTCTCTACCATGTGATCTTGCTCCTCTTCCTCTACTTCTCCCTTGTCCTCTTGATCCATAGCCTTGTTTGGAGCCTTCTTGGCTGCTTGAGCTTGAATTTAACTTCCTCTCCCTTTGCCCTCAGAGTTTTGTCCACCTCTTTTCCCTTTGCCTCTACCTGCATAGAAAACTTGGGCTTGACTGCCCTTTGATTGTAAACCTCCTTGGTCCTTCTCCTTGGTCACCATCAATGTGACTAATTGACCACATTCTAGTAGGGAATCCCTCACATACACTAATTTCATGGATGCTTTCCACCTTTCATTCTCTCTCAAGCCATTGAGAGTTTGCATGACAAGATCCGCATCTTTGATTGGGCTCCCAATTGAGCTTAGGGCATCTGCAAGCTCCTTAATCTTCAAAATGTACTCATTTATGTTAGTCTTGCTGCTTTCTTAAGATTATGTAGCTCATTGTTGAGCTGAAGTCTCCTTGCCTTGATTGATGAAGATTAAAATCTCTCCAAGGTCTCCTAAACCTTCTTGGATGTGTCCAAGTCTTGTATATGCCCTATCATGCTATTTCTTATGTGTTGGGATAGAATGAATATGAATCTACTATCCCTTTCTATCCATTTATTAAGTGCCTTGAACTACCCTTAAAGTGGTGGATCATGTACATGAGGCATTGACTCTATGCCACTCACTAATCCCCACAATCCTTTGCCCAAAAGGTAGTTGCTAACTCTTAATTTCCATGGTTGATAATTGCCTTTTCTAAATTCTCTATTTGTGCATTATACTCAGCTATACTGAGATCTACAATGCTCCTCTAGCTTCTCCTCAATTGCTTGTATGCTTTAGAAGGTGTGTATTGTAAGGCCGCCAGATTGGCATCATGTAATTTATATTTTCCTATACCGCACGTATCAAAAGGTCGTAGCGAAGTGTTGTACCCTTTTTATCAATCAATGAAGAGACATTATGATGGCTCTCCGGTAGAGAGGAGACGGGATCGCCAGACTGTCTGTCTGGGCGATTTCCGACCCTGCGGAGACATTGTAGTGCAGATTTTCATAATTCTGAGTATTGACACTTTACCTTGTCGAATTACATTAATTTTTTATTAACACAGTAATGTTCGTTGGCAATAATAAGTCAGTGCGACAATAATTATTACTCTCTGCATTACATACTGTGAAAAGCCTAACCGGAATATGAACAGTAATACTGTGTAGAAGACATTATACTGGATAATAACGTACTACTTGTTTGATAAGTTAACTGGGAAAATAAGATATAGGGCCTCTGAATTATCAGACCCCTACCATCCCCAAGAACCTGAAAAGAGATTAAAAGTGGACTTGACAGTAGTCTGCACTTTTAACACTGGTGCCATCTGTGGGAAGATGGCCATGGATTGAACAATAATCAGTAAGGTGGAGCAGTACATAAGGCAAGCGGTGTAGAGGTGATATATGCCGATTACTCGGTCCGACGAGTCTTATCCGAAGTATTGGAGAGACCAGCATCCCTGGATAGTACCAAATATGTTAGGGACACCCCCAGGTGGTAGAAGTGTAGGCCATTTAAGCCCAGTTGTCGAAGGATCGGAGCTAGTTAGCAGTGATTCCGGTACCAGTTCGGTAACACATGATCAGATTCCGGTAGATTCCGGTGTAATTCCGGTACGTTATGAAGAAGGTACAGTAACTTCTGAGTGTACAGAGATGCAGTGCGCAGTTGATTCGATACCATCTAGTCATAATTTGAACCTTTCTGAGGATAAAGTTCTGTTACCCAGAGAGATCATTGCCGGTGGAAGTATACCCTGTTTCGATGAAAGTTCAACAAGTTCCGGTGAAAGTTCGGTACCAGTTGGTGGGAATTTATAGTTTTTCAGTGACAGTGTGATATTCCCTGGTGGATCTTTATTACGTACACTACTGTTCGGGGCAAACTTGCCTACCTTTGATACCAAAGCTGAGGATAGGCTATTTGATTTGGAGATACGTAAGAGATTGAACGCTATTTTTGAGCCGGAAGGTGAGCAATCTGATAATACAGATTCCGAAGGGCAAGAGACACCCCCTCAAAACTCATGAAACAACAACGGTACCAATAATAGCACCATGAGTGGTCAACAACAGCAACAACAACAGGAACAACAACAGCAACAGCAATAGCCACTTCCACTTCGATCGGTTCCAACAGGGGTGACTTACACAAAGTTCGGTGGATTTCCGGGGGACGACCCTGATGCACATGTGTGCACCTTTGAGATAAGCTATGGAGTGCTGAGCCATCCACCCGACCCTGCGTACAAGGCCATCGTATTTCAGGCCACCTTAGTTAAGAAGCAGCTAGATGGTTGGCTGAGTATGATATTAATCATTTCGTTAACTATGATGCTGTGAGGGATGCATTTTTACAGAGGTTCCGATTGAAGAAGAATCCTATCAAAATCTTCGACTATTTGCATAACAATCGACAGAAGCTGCACCAGACTGTTTAGGAATATGCAACATTGTTTAGAACCCACTTAAGACAACTGCGTCCGGCACATGCTAATCTATCGGATGATGTTATAATCGAGTGGTTCATTAATGGTTTGACCCCACAGTTAAGACAAATTATGATCATCCACTGTGTGGGGGCTATGACACTAGATGTTGTTATTGAGATGGCCCTGCAACTAGAGCATAAAGTTGGGGGATTCACCGAAGACTTGGAGTGGCTGAAGGCTAGTAAGAATGTAATAGATGATCCGGCTAAACAGATGTATTGCACCAAGTGCAAAAATCCAGGGCACACCAGTGCTTCGTGTGCCCTTAACCATATGTATTGTGCCATCTGCAACACAACAGGACACTCAATGGAAAATTGCACATATAATGCCAAGGTGCAGGGGCGAGGAGCTATAAATGCCATCATACAGGAACCACGTCAGCGAGCAGCCCATTACGTGCCACCACAAATGCGAAACAATCAGTCGCAAGGATATCGGAAATATAGGAGTCAGCGGAATACCAATTTTGATTCAAATCGATGGCTGGCGGGTACATCAGCGGATGGTACTTCTCTGCCACCACCTCGATGCCATTTTTGCGACGAGATTGGCCACATTCGTAGGTTTTGCAAGGATGCCGCAGAGTACGACAAAAGGAAGGAGCGACAAAATCCAATGACCAACATGGTCTATATTTCACTAGTTGAATCATAAGCAGCAGTGGTTCAGACTAGGTCAGGTAAGCAGTTACAACCCACCGCTGAGGTGTTCGAGCCTGGTATCCGCGAGCAACAACAAATGTACACAAAGGCTAGTCAATGGACAGCTAAAGAGTCAACTGTATTTCCTGATCCAATTCCAGTAACACAGGTTCCCCTGCCTAAGGCAAGAGCAAATGAACAAACTACTGCCCCAGCAACAGTAGAATCATCATCAGAATTGGTGAGAAGTACGATCCAAAAAAATCAGGTATGGGATATCCTATCTAAGGCTTCAATTACCCTCCCGTTGGGACAGTTGCTCGCCTTGGTGCCAGGAGTCAGGCAGCAATTTCAACAACAGGTTAGTCCTGGATCTTCCTGTACTCCAGTGACTGCCACAATACAACCGGAAGCTGACTCTACGGTGGATCATTCAGTTCCATTGATCACTGTCTGGCATAAAAATCACAAGATTACTCAAGTGTTATTGATGGCGGCTCGGGTGTGAATATTGCAATTGTAGCTCTCTGCAAGCAATTGGGTTGGACCCAAATCAAGCCCGTACAATTTTTTGTACGAATGGCAGATCAATCCCGAGTCCATCCAGTGGGACTAGTTCGGAATATTCCGATTACCTTGCAGGGTATCACGTTCAAAATGACTTTTGTAGTCTTAGAACTACCAGAATCTAGCCTCGACTACAATCTACTTTTTGGTCGGCCATGGTTGAAACAAGCCAAAGTTGTTCAGGATTGGTCAGCGCAGGAGTTGACTTTCGAAGATAATCACCGGAAATATGTAGTTAAACTGGATGCCATCCATCCTTGCGAGCTTCATGCAAGACCATATGTAGCGGAGCCAGTCCACATGTTGGATGGCTTATCTGACGACGAGGAAGAGGCGTTTGTGAAGACCAATAAGGATTTGATCTCATTAGGTATTGTAGATCTCCAGTCGATCGCAGACAAGTGGAGTCCGGGAGCGTGTACGGTTGTCCCAGTGATCGGAGATGTAGACGCAGATGATAGTGTTGCTATGGATGGAGCCACCCTACATCAAATTTTACCGTCAGCTGACGATTTCGTGAAACCTCGACAATTCTATGTCCTAAAAGATCAGTTAGTAACATATAATTTGGGTGATGAGGTTAATCCGCGACCAGTTAAGATTAAGGCAGGATTGTCAGAGACATTTCAAGAGGATTTGATACGACTCATGCATGAGTTCTCCGATGTTTTTGCTTGGGACTATTGCGATATGAAAGGTCTTGATCCGCGGATCTATCAACATCGGGTAGTTCTCAAACTAGAGGCGAGGCCAATCAAACAGTCTAGTTATCGCATGAACCCCAATTATGCAGCACAGGTCAAAGCAGAACTCCATCGGTTATTGAAGGTGGGATTCATTGTACCAATCGAGCACGCTGAATGGATATCACCAATCGTGATTGTTCCAAAGAAAAATAAACAGCTATGCACCTGTGTTGATTACCGGAAACTGAATGCTGCTACTGTATCGGATCCATTTCCTCTCCCCTTTCTGGACACAATGCTCGACCGGGTGGCAGGGCACGAGATGTATTCATTTTTGGATGGTTACAGTGGTTATAACCAAGTGAGGATGGCAGAACAAGACATACCTAAAACAGCCTTTATCACAAACTGGGGTGTTTATGCTTGTACGGTAATGTGGTTTGGGTTAAGGAATGCTCCAACTACATTTCAACGATGTATGCAAGAAGTCTTTTCACCCTATTTGACTACTTTTATGCAAGTATATTTGGATGACTTTTCCTTATTTGGCAAGACTGCGGTGCACTTGTATCATTTACGGTGCTGCTTTCAAAAATTCCGCGAATACTGGTTATGCTTGAATCCGACAAAATCTGTGTTTGCGGTCTCTTGTGGCAAACTCCTCGGCCATATTATCTATGAGCAAGGCATACAAGTTGATCTGGATAAAGTTGCAGTCGTGTTGCAGGCACCATTCCCTACAACACCGAAAGAAGTTATGCGCTTCCTAGGTCAAATCCGGTGGCATGGCAGACATTTACGGTGGTTAGCTCATTTAGCAACACCACTTAATCGGCTCATGACTAGTACTCCACGACAGTACGAATGGACTTCAAAATGCCAAACTGCATTTGATCGTTTAAAAGGATTATTGACGAAGGCCCCAATTTTGCAACCCCCTGATTGGGAATGCCCGTTCCATGTCTTTATAGATGCACCGGACATAGCCATTGGAAGCATTTAAATGCAGCAAACTGACAAATGTTCGGCCTATATATTATGCAAGTCGCCGATTAGCCCGTGCTAAAAGAAATTATTTAGTGACCAAAAGAGAATGTCTCGGGTTGGTGTATTCTGTGAAGAAATTCCGACATTATTTGTTGGGCCGAAAATTCATCTTCCATGTGGATCGTGCCGCACTTGTGTATTTAGTTCGGCAACAACATTTAGGTGGTCGCTTGGCTCGATGGATTTTATTACTACAGGAGTTCAACTATGAAGTTATTCATCGACCCGGCACAGCACATGCCTTGGCAGATTTTTTATCTCGTTTAGATTCCGGTGAAGCTCCGGTGGGGGTTGATGACACTACACCGGAAATTTACACTACGGAGTCAACTATTGAAGAATCTACCGATCCTCTTGTTCCTCCTACATACTACGATACATTACTCACTTTTCTAACTGACGGGTGTCTTCCTCCTCATACTCCCCCTGCTTTGTGGCGGAAGTTTGTAGTTTACAGTCGCAGTTTTTGGTTGATTGTAGGTCAACTGTACTACATGGATCATACTGGTGTTTTACTTCGCTGTATCCCACCACATGAATCCGAATCGGTTATTTCTATGGCTCATTCATTACCCTCGGGTGGACATTTTGCAGCTGATCTTACTCACTGTAAAATTCTGCAAAGTGGGCTCTGGTGGCCTACGATGTACAAAGATGTGACCCAATTTGTGCAGCGGTGTGATACCTGTCAACGGTCTGGACAGCCATTATAGTGACACTTCTTTCCTCTGCAACCTGTCTTACCTTTGGAACCCTTTCAGAAGTGGGGGCTCAATTTTATTGGACCAATATCACCACCAGCAACCCTTAGCAACAATCGATATATACTGACTTGTATGGATTATGCCACCAAGTGGGTGGAAGCTTGGGCTTTACGGTCCGCCACAGCTGTTTCGGTGGCAAAATGCCTGATGGAGGACGTATTCCGGCGTTATGGATTACCTCTGGAACTTGTGACCGACCAAGGAACCCATTTTGCCAACAATTTAATGCGAGTACTAACTCACACTTTTCAAATTCTGCATAAATTTAGTTCACCATACTATCCGCATGCTAATGGTTTGGCTGAAAGCACCAACAAGATACTGTTGAATATGCTCCGCAAGTTGATCTTAGAATCTCCAGAACGATGGGACTAGTTACTACCTGCGGTTTTATGGGCATACCGGACTACGTACAAAGTGGCAACCGGAATGACCCCATTCAAGCTTGCTTATGGGTTGGAAGCAATCGCGCCGATGGAGGTAGTAGTGCCAAGCCTACACGTGGCCCTAACTCAGAAATTTCTGCCCGAAGACTCTTTGCCATTTCGGTTGGAAGCACTCCGAGCCTTGGATGAACATCGCTGGGCAAGTTTGTTGGTTCTTCAAGAAGTTCAGTTGCGGCAAGCCCGTACCCATGATCGTTTCCTCAAAACTCATGTGTTTACGGTGCGCCAACTTGTGTTATTTTATAATGCTAAAGCAAATCGTTCTGCTAGAAAATTTAAATTACGGTGGTTCGGTCCTTACCGAATTAGTGAGCAAGTGGGACCAGCTACTTTTCGGTTGACTACCTTGACAGGAGTTTCCCTTCCCAAAGCAATTAATGGTTCAAAGTTATGCCCATATCACCAACCGCCTGATCACCGCTGATGTGTTCCTCGTTTTTCTGTGTGTCACTTATTTTCTTTTTATTTCCGTATTTTGGCTGAATATAGACCGTAAGTCTCCTCGTTTTGATATCTAACTATGATTAATCGCCGCCCTGTGTTACTGTGTCTGCTCATGCATGCACGTTGTAATTATGATGTTTATCATTTCAAATACCGCACGATGATTAGGGTTTTCAATCGCCTCATGTTGCCTGTGTGTCTACTTAATCTTGTTCCTTTTACTGATAATCACTATTGTGTCTGTGTGTTTTTGCATTCTTTGTTTTCTGTGTTCTGGTGTCCTTGTGCGCATCATGGAAGCACTAGCCAATGTCGCTACATTCCGTGAAGGACTCACTCCTGAAGTGAGTGAGTTTTTGCGTATCCATGGTCTTTTGAGCTTCGCTGAATTGCCTTGGCATTCAGTGGAGTGTCCACCATTTTATGCGCAGATTATTTCCGCTATCCACACCTACTACGGAGCAGAGTTGGCCTATCCTTTGTTTACCGTCACGAGTCGTGATCACTTTGGCTTCGTTTGTTGATGCCTTCCGACTTCCTCGGGATGGATTGGAGAATGGTCCACTCCTTCCTGTAGCCACCATGACCGCTTTATTTTCATGGCACTCATCTAATGAGTACGCCATTCTGTGTCGACCTGATCCGGAGCGTACCGTATTGCAATTTTTAGTTTCTATATTGAATTTGCAAAAACGTACCTACGGGATCTCGCGTCCCTTTTACTCAATGATAGACATGGCTTCTCGCGAGCCTGTCAATTTTGCATCTTTTTATTTCTGGCGCATTCACCGTGAATGTGTTACTATTATTAAACAAGTTAATAAGGGTGATCTTCCATGATCACCTCTTCCCCATATCCTCACTTTCCTCTTTCCAGACATTCAAGCCGCGCAACCCCCGCCAAATGCTCCATTCCTGTTGCATGAAGAGTCTACTCGGATGCTCGAAGATGAGGAAGATGATGATGTAGATCTTTTTCAACTTCTTCGTCGGAAACGCAGCCGTATAAGTCCGTCTGAGAGCCAGGTGCAAGGATCCAACGCCGGACATGAAGAACAGGTCTTCCATGACACCACCACTTCCATCCATGTTGATTCTTCCGTCCATTCTTCTCCAATCCAACAGCAAGAACAAAGTGCTTCCACCACCGACTCTGAAGAAATTTCTTCTCGGAGGATTCTCATTAGCAGACTCAAGATGATGTGCAAGCCATTATTGCAGAGATTCTCAATGAAGTGATTGCTCTGGTTGACGCTCTGATTGTCAGAACTGAAGCAACAAAGCAGCCGACCACCAGAATAGTGTTGGTGCCTAATCTTCTTACCCCACTTCCTTCCACCATGAACATTGTTGAGCCAATTGTTCCATTCCAACCTATTGTTCCCGACGTACCCCCTTCTCCATCTTCTTCTCCCGCCTATTCTTCACCCACTTCCCCTCATCTGTTCTCTGCTTCTACATCTCAATCCCTTCCTACCCTTCCTGCTCCAACCCCGATGTTTCATGAACTCGAATCTATGGGTCGACTGTTGTTCCTATTCTCGCAGCAGTTATCAATGCAATTGAAGATGGTCACTGATAATATCAGACAAGAGTTGCAGCATAAAGTTGATGTTTTGGAGGCTGATATTGCCCCACTACAGGAAGAAGCAGATGCCGTTAAAGCAGAAAACCATGCTTTTTAGATACAACTTCAGCATCTTCAAACTAGGCTTGCAGAAGAAGATACATTAATTGCACAACACGATACAACATTGGCAGAGTTAAAAGCCAAGGATTTTTTGTTAATTGCTCGTGATGAAGAGATTAAGCAGTTAAATCAGCTGGTGCAGGATAAAGAAGACGCTCGAGTGGCAATTGGAAATTTGTTGGAAGAAACTCGAATCCAGCTTGATGAAGTCGTGCAGAAAGGATAGGAGATGGCTACTTTAGCTAAGCAGACTAATGCAGAACTCCAGACCACAACTACCGATTTGTTTCAGGTGAATTCTGCCCTAAAATCACAGACAAGTCTTACAATTCAACTTCAGAAGGAGATAGCTGGGCTTCGGAAGGAAAGAGATGCTTATTATCAAACGATTCAATTTCAAGCTCAGCAGCTGGAACGAAGAGAAAAGCAGCTAGGCTTTCAAGCAGAGCGACTATCCAGAATAGATGGACAAATAAATGATATGAGATTGAGCCGAGATGCAGCCCTTGCCAATGATTTTTATTTGCAAGAGGCCTTTTTGCAGTCGCAGACTGATACGTTGATAAGCCAGGTCATTGCGGCAAGTTCAGTTCGAACTGACGCACAACTGGTAGAGCCGGAGACACTAAAGCTGATGTTGGATTCCTTAAAATAGAAAATCTCTAGAACCTTCAAATTAGGAAGAACTATGTATATACAAGGCATCATAGACGAGCCTTAATTTTGTTTGCGTTGCAGGTTCAAGTCCACCGTGCGTGCCAGTGTAAGGCTGCCGGATTGGCATCATGTAATTTATATTTTCCTATACCCCACGTACCGAAAGGTCGTAGCGAAGTGTTGTACCCTTTTTATCAATCAATGAAGAGACATTATGGTGGCTCTCCGGTAGAGAGGAGATCGGATCGCCAGAATGTCTGTCTGGGCAATTTGCGACCCTGCGGAGACATTGTACTGCATATTTTTGTAATTCTAAGTATTGACACTTTACCTTGTCGAATTACATTAATTTCTAATTAACATAGTAATGTTCGTTGGCGATAATAAGTCTGTGCGATGATAATTATTACTCTCTATGTTACATACTGTGAAAAGCCTAACCGGAATATGAACATTAATACTGTGTAGAAGACATTATACTGGATAATAACGTACTCCTTGTTTGATAAGTTAACTGGGAAAATAAGATACAGGGCCTCTGAATTATCAGACCCTTACCATCCCCAAGAACCCGAAAAGAGATTAAAAGTGGACTTGACAGTAGTCTGCACTTTTAACACTATATTATCTTTTGATAGCTTCTCCCTTGCTAACCTTGGACTAGTTGAGATCTTGATTGTTATAGCCCCCTTTTGATGCCTTGTTGCTTTGATAAGTCCTCTTTGTGCTTCCACGATTTTTCTTGATCCCTTCAAGTCTTCAATATTATGTATACTCATATATGCGAGCCTCCTAAGTTCTCTGGTACCACTAATGGGGGATGATTCAAACACACCAAGGAAATAATGGAGGATGGCTTCCCTGCACTAGGCCCACAAACAATGATATGTACTCACTATTCTGCATGTATCTCTACACTTGTAATGAGAACTAAAATGAAACTTTGCAAAGATAACCTGGATTGTAAGAGCTACCCAATAGACTTTAGATCATCCCAAATGCGTATTTAAGCTGGGTGAACCATCCGCTTCAAAACAGACTACTTGTTTGCAACACTCTCTGCCTATGTGCAGAGATATAGCTTAAAAAGCTTAGCACTTTTTCACAACTCACTCAAGCAATGAACTTGCAATTTTTTCACACTCTAGGCACTCTATGAGAAACCAGACGAAGCTTGAAATCAATGAAAATGAGTAGAATGAGAAAAGAAACAATGCTCTTCAATCTCGTATAATCAGATTTGGAAAAGTCTCATGACATCTCTAGATAGAGAGGAGTAAAAGCATGAGAAAATGAGCTAAGTAAGAAAGAGGGCTACCTCCTAGAGTTTATAACTTCGCTAAACTTTGAAAATCTTGAAATGCATAAAATGCAAGAAACAAAGGTGGGATGGTGCTTATATAGAGTTTTACTTTTCCTATAATCTAGCTAACCACCCACCAATCAATGTAGGTTCACTTTTGGTGGCTGATTGATGAGGTTTGAATTTGATTGATATTGGTGGGGCTCCTAACTTGATTGCACAACTTTGGGTCATCCTTTGGTCAACTTGCAAAACTCATAGATGAGTCCTTTTTCATGTTTGAGACTTGATTTTCAACATAGGGCAAGAGGCCCCGAACCGCAACCATCAGCCCACCACCGTTTGAATGCCCACCCAAATTTTGTGGCTAGAGGAATATTAACCCCTCCCCAATTCTAAGGAAGGCATATAATCCCTAAAATCTAGATCCAATGAACCACATGAGACTAAGGATCTATGTTCCCCTAAAAGATCCCATGGATCAACAGTGCAGAGGGACATGACCAGGCATGCATGTTAATCTTAATCATAATATTAATGATCATAATGTTTTCTATTACTCCCATTACAATGTAAATTCTGTGGTAGCTGATGTCTACATGCATTCGTGGTCTCTCAAGAGTCTTTGCAACCTCCTAGGACTACAAACATTGGATATAAATGCTTGCCTCATCTCACACATTGGAGTCCCAACCTTGAATTCTTACCAAGGGTTATGGCTTCCTACTTCTCTTCCTTAGGCCCTCTTGGAGTCACACCCTCTAATTTTTTTGCTTTACACACATTATGTAGAGACCCTCTTCTTTTTAGTAAATGCTATACATGCCCCTCAATTATTTTCCATATACTCGTTTTCCATGCAAAACGTGCACCTCCTATGGCCATTTCCAAACATCCATCTAAGGGTGCAAGTGCAAGCAACTCCTTCATTTCTCAAGCACCTAAACACCATACCTTGTTATCTTCCAAACACCACCCAAGCCTATGTCACAATGAATGCTATCCCTTGACCATGATCTCACCTCCCATACATTTGAAAATAAAATACAAAAGTTCCATGTTGATTATCATGTTCCTTCTATTACGTAATATGAATAGGAATTACATAGGAGTAAGTGATATGGAGACTTTCCACCATGTGAGTTGACATGCACACAAGAGTAGATGCACATATGCATGATCATATGAACACAAGAATGCAAGCCAGGTTCTATCACAAAAAGTGATATAAGGGCTCCGAAGAAATTCATACTTTGTTAGAAGAGAGAATGAAAAAGAAAAATCTTATCAATGAGTGTGAGTTCACTATTATATGCCCCCTCTAAAAATTGACCCTCTTCACACTATTATGTCCACTAGAGCTAACAATAGATCCTAAATTCTCATATGGTGCGTAACTTGGGTGTAATAAAATCTAGAAACACTGTTAAGCTCAAGGATTCATTTTGAGAAATCATGTAGTTTTTTACAAGTAATTTTCTTGCAGGATAATTCCTAAGCAATATACTATTTTTATGGAAAAAAATTAAAATACTATCTTTTAACTATCTTCAAAAATACTTAAATAAGTCAATGCACGTTCACACCCTCATGATTCTTCACCTGCTAAATCAAAACACAATCACATTAAAAACATCAAGTCATTTAAATCCATTTAACATTCCATTATTCCATAAGTAAATTGGCTCCCCTTCTCTTTGCCATTTCCACGGAAAGGCTTAGCCGATTGGTGGAACAATAGGTGGAAAATGGTAATATCAGAGGCCTCTTGTTGCCCCGTAACTAGGGTTAGATCACTATGAGACTTTTTGATGATGATATGAACGTGTTTGTTCACAATGACTATACCATTTTGGAGATGTTTTGGAAGTGTCAGGATACCTTTTACACGGCCTCTCAATCCAAAATCAACCACTCAAAGACTGCTTTTAGAGCTATTGTCAGGATCCAACCTGATCTCCTCTTTGAACATGGCTGCCAAAACATTCCTCCAAGCCATGTCTTCCATCTTTTTGGGATCCCCTTGGGCTTTCGTATCTCGATGGAGTAGCGGTGGAACAGGGTCGTGGCTAGAATTGAAAGCAAGCTAAACTATTAGAGAGGTATGAAAATCAATCTGGTGGTTCGTGCAATGGTTATTAATACATTCCTCATTTTGTGGACCATCTACTTCCTCTCTTGTTGAAGATCAAAAGAGCAAGAGCTCTTCAAACTCGTAAGTATTTGCAGAAACTTCCTCTAGACGGGAGACCACAACAGGAGGGGGTGCCTAAAATCAAGTGGTCCATTTGCACTAGCTGAAAGGATAGTAGGGACCTTGGTATTCTGGACATGGAGTGCAAGGCTACGAAATTGGCAGCAAAATGGATGATTAAGGCGTGGTGCAATGGGGGGACTTCATGGCCAACCTTATCTTCAGAAACAAGAATGCTTTGACTTTGATGGGATTCTCAAATTAGAAGAATCTCGACATTCTCACCCTTTTGTTTTCCCCGATCTCAGTTTTCCCGAAAGGCTCGAACCTTGTGTGCTCCCTATGGAAGAGTTGGAATAAAGTAAAAAGCTTTATAAGAATCAGTGAGGATTGTAAGTGGTGGATGGTATCAGATAGAATGACTCTATTTGTTTTTTGATCCATGTCATCACGAATGTGGAATCTTGGAACATTCAAAGTGCCAAGAGACTCTAGAACAAGGGCTTTCGAAAATGGAAACATCTCTAGAAACAAGACACCAATCAATGGGTCAACCTCGAGGATATTGACCCTAGCATCAACATCCCAAATGGATATTCCATGTGGGAGAACCATCCACTGCAAAATAGGCTACCTATTTGCAACACTCTCTACCTATGTGCAAATATATAGCTTCACAAACTTAGCAATTTCTCACACCTCACTCAGGCAAAGGACTTGAAATTTTGGCACACTTTGGGGCACTATATGAAAGACCAAATGATGCTTGAACAAAGAACTTCTTGAGCCACATAAGATCACATAAGGCTTTTGCTAAGACTCTATACTCAGCTTCAGTCAAGGAGAGAGCCACTGTTGGTTGTTTCTTTGACATCCATGAGATGGTCTTCTTCCCTAGCATGATAACATATCCACTAGTTCTCCTCTTTTCATATATGGAACTTGCCCAATCAATATCACAATAAACATGTACATTTAATCTTTTCTACCTTCCTTCTTCACAAAGAGTGATGGTTCTGCATGACTCTGATTGTATCCACATTTTACCAAGTAGTCCACAAGTCTTTCATTCCAAGCCATTGAGACTTGCTTGAGTCCATATAGAGCCTTCTTAAGCCTACATACATCAGGTCAAAACCTCTCATCTTCAAATCCTTGGGGCTACTCCATGAAGACTACCTCTTCAAGCTCTCCATTTACGAAAGCATTCTTCACATCCAACTGGTAAGTCTTCCGACCTCTTGAAAATGAAATTGCAATCAAACTTCTTATGGTGGACATCCTATCTAGTGGTTTGAGCTTTTTCCATAGCCATTAAAGTTTAGTTTATGTTTGTGAAATTTTATTTTATGTCTCTATAGAGGGGCAGGGAAAAGTGCAGAACAGTGAGCATATATCACTGCTTGTGGGCCTAGTGGAGGGAAGCCATCTTCTATAGTTGCATTGGGGTGTTAGAATCATCCAACATCACCTTGCATATTTAGATCAAGCCTAGAATTATCATTGGGTTGATTACAAACAATAGTGGCATTGTGAGATAAGGAGGGCATGATAAAACTAATTTTCTTTTTTAAAAGAGGAAGCTTGGCAGAGGTAAAAAACATAGTTTTTCTTTAATGATGGGATTTGGCCTAATCTCCCCGACTCGACTTTATTGAAAGAAAAATTGTACAAGGCATAGTATCCATGGGACCCCTTGTATCTCTCAAAGGTAGGGTTAGATTGTCGAAGTAGCATAAGGAAAGGGCTGCCCAAAGGCATGTAGTTTCAACAATTGGAAGGCATGAGAAGGGTAGGTATGCCAAACTAGCCTTGGTATGTCAAGTAGCCCACTGGGATTGAACACACAACGTCTACTTCAAGAGGTGCATGCTCTAAAAACTCGCATATGGGATAGAAATAATGTCAATGTAGGAATGTGAATAATGACACAATGGGTATGGCACTTGATTGTGCATTCTTGCCCTACTCTTGAGGTGGAATCCAAGTCGTCTAGGATCCATACTTGAAGATCTAGGAGCCTAGAACTTTTCCACACACCAAGAAACAAAGAACGCATTTCATGACTGACCAAATTGATGGAGGCCATGCGCTTTAAGAATTCAGGGTGGAGGGTTGCACTAATTTGAATACTTGATCCTTGTAGAATGGAAGATTATAATTAAAGGATCTTTTTTCCAAAAGGAAGCTCATTTGATCTCTAATATCCCATGCTTTAATTAATTAAATAACTCAATAATAAAGTGAAGGGGAAAATTTCCCATGGGATGCCTTGGATCGCACAAAGCAAGGGGAAGGATTTGATTAGGAACAATAGTGGTAGAGAGAAGTGTCACGAGGAAGGAGATAAGGAAGAGAGCTCATGCACACACTCTCATGCTCAAGGAGAAGCACACACACAGATTCAGGAAAGGAAGAATGATCTTCTTCTCCTTCTTCTATTACATAAAAAGGAATGTACAAGAATGACCTAAAACAAGAATACAACACGTGCAATATATAAAGACCAGTACATAAGGAAAAACCAAATGTCAGCAAATGAGTGAGCTGGCAAGGAACAAATGTGCCATCACTCTCGGTAGATAAATCTAATAAAGCTCAATGAAGTATCCCTAACATATACCGATGTGACCACTATACATGTCAGAGAAATGAAAAACTAATACGTGTCACCCTTCATCATCACATGTTGAGCTTGATACTCAACACTCCCCCTCAAGCTCAACGTCATGTCCTTGAATCCAAGCATCTTTCAAAACTTCTTTAGCTTCTGTGCTCCAAGTGCTTTAGTGAAAATATTAGCAACCTGCTCATCGTTCTCACATACATAAGATCAGTATCACCTACTAATACCTTCTCTCTGATGAAGTGATAATGTACCTCGATATTCTTTGTTCTAGCATGAAAAACAGGGTTCGGTGCTAACTATATACTACTAAGATTATCACAACAGATAGTGATAGGATTTTGCACTTCCACACCTAAATCTGGAAGTAGCATCTCCAGCCATGATGCCTCACATGCTACCATTGCAGCACCTCTATACTCAGCCTCTATACTCGACAAAGCAACAGTGGCTTGCTTCTTGCTGCTCCATGTAATAGTTGCACCTCCAAGTGAGAATAGAAAGCCACTAGTAGATCTTCTATATGGAGTACTACTAGCCCAATCTGCATTGGTGTATCCATGAACCTGCAAATCTACACCGCCTTCATAAAACAAGGCATAATCCAAAGTAGCACTCACATAACATAGAGTGTGCCTCAAAGCATCCAAATGTGGCTTCCTGGGAACCCGCATAAACTAACTTTCAAGTCCACTAGTGTAGCTAAGAGCAGGCCTCATAATTGTGAGATATATCAAGCTTCCCACAATTTTCCTAACATAGTAGCATTTTCCAATGGTTCACTTGACGTAGTATCTAACTTCAAATTCTGATCCAATGGCATAGAAATTGTCTTAGAATTAGCCATACCATACTTTTGCAACATATTCAAGGCATATTGCCTTTGTGACATCCATATACCTATTTCTGTATGAATAAACTCAATGCCCAAGAAATAGCACAGCACACCAAGATCTTTCATGTCAAATTCCTGCATAAGAAGTTGCTTTACCTCTTTGATGCTTCCTGCATTATCACCACCTACAATCAAGTCATCAACATAAATAGCCACAGTCGTGATGCCATCATCAACCTTCCTTGCATATAGTGAATGATTTGCATCACACATAGAAAACCCAATGCTAGTTGAGTAATCAACAATCCTTGCATGCCATACACATGGAGCTTGCTTCAACCCATACAAAGCCTTTTTCAACCTGCAAACGTATTCAGGATGCTTTGAATCTTCATATCCTTGTGGATGGTCCATATATACTTCTTCCTGTAACTCACCATGTAGGAAAGCATTCTTGACATCCATCTCATGCATCCATCCTTTTGCTGTAGCTAATGCAACAAGTGTTCTGATAGTAAACTTTTTAGCTACAAGGCTGAATATTTACTCATTATCAATGCCATATGTCTGTGCATATCCTTTAGCTACCAATCATGCTCTATACCTACTTATACTACCATCAGCATTATGCTTTACCTTCTAAAACCATTTGCAGCCTATGGGTTTCTTTTCTTGCCCAAGCCTCATATGGAGTGATAGACTGCAACACTTTCGTGGGACATGTGTTCAGTACATATGCTGCACACATGATAGCCTCAAGCAAGAAACTATGTGGTAAAGCCTAACTCTTGCCCATACACCTCGCCATCTCCATGAGTGACATGTTCTTTCATTTAGAAACTCCATTTTGTTGAGTTGTATATGGCACTGTACACTGGTGTTTTATCCCATGTTCAACCAGAAATGCATTAAAATCAGAAGACATATATTCTCCCCCTCGATCAGAATGGAGGGTGCCCATTTTACATGCTAACAGATTTTCAGTCAAAACCAAAAACTGTTTGAAGCACATGAACACTTTGGACTTTTCCTTCAATGGATATACCCATGCATGCCTAGAAAAATCATCGATGAAAGTCACGAAGTAAAGATAATTCCTAAAATGAGGTGTCTGCATAAGACCACAAACATCACTATGTACAAGTTGCAATTTTTGAGTAGCCCAAACTGAGCCATCTTTTGGAAAGGATGAACGCTGCATTTTGCCCAAAATAGAGCCTTCACAAACATGTTTTCCAGGTGCCTGAAGTTTGGGCAAAGAGGACACCATTTCAGATTTCTACAAGCGTAGCAAACTAGCAAAATTCAGATGACCAAAGCGTGCATGCCAAAGCTTTGCAATTTACATAGCTTGAGAATCATTTACTGCATATGCCAAATCATTTACAGATCTTTCATAGTTAATGAGCTTATACAACCCATGACATAAAATGCCAAAAGCAATAATCACATCGCCATTTCACAAATCATGAACTGTGCACCTGTCATCAACAAATTTCACAGCCAAGCCAATCTTGGCTAGTGCAAAAACTGATAACATGTTCTTCTTGATCCCTTGGCACAAATAAAGCATCTGACAAAGTGAAAGAACTACCATCAACAGTAGTCAAAATGATCTTACCAACTCCCATAACAGGATAAGAGGAGTTGTTGGTGCATGTAACAGTATTCCCTATAGGGGCAAGCTTGAGTGAAGAGAAGAAACCCCGTTGCGAGGTAATATGTTTGGTCGCCCCACTGTCAAAAT
The DNA here is from genome assembly GCA_020310875.1 of Ceratopteris richardii. Taxonomy (NCBI): domain Eukaryota; kingdom Viridiplantae; phylum Streptophyta; class Polypodiopsida; order Polypodiales; family Pteridaceae; genus Ceratopteris; species Ceratopteris richardii. The sequence goes on from CM035422.1 coordinate 45,155,422, forward strand.
ACCAAACATCTGAGTCTACTGCAAACATGCACTGCTCATGAGAAGATGGGTCAAAACTACAGACAGTAGTAAACGCCCATTCTCCTTCGTGCACAAGATTAGCAGACTCTGTTTTTGGTGTAGAGGCCTCTGCAACAACCATTCTAGTCTCTTTCTTCTTTGCCTCTTTAGCAGCCACTTTTGGACAACTCTTTATGATATGATCATTCCCTTTACAGTACTTACAAAACAATTTCTGCTTTTTTGTTTTCTTCTCATCTTTATGGTCCTTCTTTGAATATGCAGAATAAGCGAATTTTTGCTTACTAGTTGAAGAGCTCCATTTTCCTTTGCTCTTCTGAATAGCTAGGAAAGCTTGATCAACAACTCGCACAATGGACATGTTCTGCCTGGACTGATCTTCCTGCAACAAAACAGAGACTAACTCCTCAAATGATAAGGCATTTGGATTGCCTTTCATCATCAACCTAAGAGTAGAAGCAAAACTCTTATATGAATCAGGAAGACCATTCAGATCGGTCTGCACAAGTGAGCTATCTGGTATAACCTCATCAGCATAAATCAACTGTTCCTTTAAGTCTTTGATCTTCATTAGGAAACTGTCCATAGAATCACCTTCATTCATGTGCTCACTCTCCAACTATTTTCAGAGGTAAGCAACATGGGCATCATTCCTAGCTTGGTACAATGTGGTAAGTGTATCCCAAGCATCTTTATCTATTCTGCAAGAGCAAATGTGAGGAATAATGGCACGTTTGACAGAAAAAGCTATCAATGCATGTGCTTGGGCATCTCTGCCATCCCAGCAAATCTGCTTTGCAGTAGGTGCAACAGAAACCATAGCACAAACAGGAATATGCAGAATATCATCATCTTTGACACCTTTTGCACTAGCTTCAATACCCGCAGTTGTAATAGTTGCAGGTGTGATAGGATGTTTTTCGACACCCTGCACAATGTTCCACAGTCCTTTTGCAACCAACACATGTTGCATCATATAAGCCCATAACGGGTAGTTGGTACCATCCAACTTATTCTCAACAACCAACATACGGAATACATCAGTGCTTTCAACCATGGTCGGTGACTAAAATACCTTAATGCAAAAAATTGATTGTATCTCAAAACGTTGAATAGAACTGCCCAGACGAATTCCACTAAACATGTAGCAGACTTTGAGACGCTTATACTGGCGAACAAAAACTGGTATGTACCTTTGGCACAAAAAGACGAAACAACCTACACAACCTCTGTGATAATGTGTTCGGAGGCCGAAACGAGCTCACCAAAATTCCTGCGATTCTAAGACTGCAACCGGAGGAGTGTCGATGGCGCCCTAGATGAAGCGACGACCTGCTTTGATACCAATTGTTGGAGTTAGATGTCTGCGGAAGCACGCGAACAACACAAGGAAGAAGAAGAAGCTTGGAGCACAACACACAATACTGAATGTATTACTAGAGAATGTACAAAGATAAGTAGCCCATTAGGGCAATAGGCGTATATACAAGCCGGGGGAAAAAAACCTGATAAAGAGGGAAAAAAGTGCCCCGACGGTCCTAGTGTGTTCACACACATCACTACCTAAATATATCAACACTTGTGGGCTCAAAATGGAGGTCGAGATAGCTCCGATTTTTGTAGCAAATGAAGGTCATTTGTGAATCGCGTTTTCTCCACACCTTGCCATGTAGTCTTCACCGTCGCCTTCTCCATGAGCTCTCTACAGCCACGTTGGCTCTGATACCATGTCAAGAGGAAGGAGATAAGGAAGAGAGCTCACACACACACACTCTCACTCTGAAGGAGAAGCACACACACAGATTGAGCCAAGGAAGAATGATCTTCTTCTCCTTCTTCTATTACATAAAAAGGAATGTACAAGAATGACTTAAAACAAGAATACAACAAGTGCAATATATAAAAACAAGTACATAAGGAAAAACCTAATGTTCACGAATGAGTGAGCTAGCAAGGAACAAATGTGCCATCATTCTCGGTAGATAAATCTAATAAAGTTCAATGAAGTATCCCTGACATATACCAGTGTGACCACTATACATGTTAGAGAAACAAAAAATTGATACGTCTCTGACAGGTATAAGATGAGAAAATGTCAAAAGATCTTATGCCTATCTTTGGACAGATCATCAAAGTGGTAGAGTCATTGGCATTGGATACCACCACAATGCCCCAATTCATCGATAAAATTAAATTTATCAATTTACATTATCAAACAATGAAGAGAGGAAAGTGATTAAGACCGGACATGACTCAACAAGGAGAGAGACCATCGGTAGATCCAAATACAAGAGCTACTGTTGGCATACAAGTCATAAGAAGAACATACAAGCACAACGGAGCAGTCATGCACAATACGGCAACAAGGCCTAATTGTTTTTTTCCATAAAGTATTTCCAACTCAAGTGATTTTCATCATTACACACACATTGTAAATCCCATTTTTGGTAAAATAGACTCCATTTTGTTCAAGTTGAGGAGTCCTTGAGCTTGAGGAGTGTTAGAATTAGCTACATACCAATGTTCATAATTCTTAGACTCCGTTTGAGCCCTCAAATAGGCTTTAGAACCTAATTTTTAACTAGGCCAGACACTAGGTCTGGACAAGGCGAAAGCTAGTCAAAAACTATAAAAAGAGCTAGAAAACTCATTTTTGTGGTTAGATTGTTTGTGAATTGAGTTTATGTAAGAGACTTTTTGACTAATGCAAAGAACTCCTTTGTTCCTCTCCTTGTTCTTGCCTTGTGTGCATGTGTGTGTGTATGTGTGTGCATGTTTGTGTGCTTCTCACTCACACACTTGTGCCATCAGTTGCTCATAATCTTCATACTAGTCCTCACGTTTCCACGGATTGACAATTATGAGGTGGATCTCCTCACATTGGTACTTGTCATTGTGCTAGAGTGACACCAAATTTGGCGCCATTGTCGGGGAGAGAGCTTCGAGGATGAGCGTGTGATGGTAAGACGTAGAGTTGAGTCCATCTTCACAAAAATTTCAATTTTTTGGTCATATTCCCCTACCTACCTCATTTCCCTCATTTCAATTGTGAGAGAGAGTGAGAGAGAGCTTGCATGCTATTTGTTTTTGTGTGTTTTTTGAGCTTGTGTTGTAGGATCTAGTTGTACCACCATCTCCAGTAGCTTGCACAGGTACGACAACACTCTGCACAGGTCCCGAGATGATGACCTGTGTCTATCGTGATAGATAGAAAAACTTAATATTTTTTGAATGCATGTTTGGCACGATAACCTACACCATGAGAGCACTCCAAATCACTAAAAAAGTATTAAAAACTTGCGTTTTTTCAGTCTATCGTGATAGACACAGTCTATCGCGATAGACAGCGTCTATCATGATAGAGTGCACCCGGCGGCAGAGGCCGTCTATCACGGCAGACACCGTCTATCACGACAGATAGAGCCCATGATAGACGAAAGACCCCATCTATCACGACAGACACCCGTCTATCGCGACACACAGAGACCCACGATAGACCCCGTCTATCGTGACAGACGCCCGTCTATCACGACAGATAGAGACCCACGATAGAATTCGTCTATTGTGATAGACACCGTCTATCGCGACAGACCAAAAGCACGACAGACCATAGAATCAAACTATCACGAAAAACACCCGTCTATCACGACAGACAGGACCCCGCAACAAACACCATCTATCACGACAGACACCATCTATCACGACAGACATGCCCAAGACAGACAACAGACTCAGTCTATCGCGATAGACACCATCTATCGTGACAGACCAAACCACGACGGACGATAGACCTCGTCTATCGCGACAGACGGAGAACCATGACAGACCCCATCTATCCCGACAGACACCCTCTATCGCGACTGACAGGCCCACAACAGATGACATACAACATCTATCGCGACAGACACCCATCTATCGCAATAGACAACCCACGCGACAGTCAGTGTCTATTGCGACAGACATCGTCTATCATGATAGACAGGCATTTTCGGCAAAAAAATAAAGGGGTAATTTTTTGAAAATTTAGGCTAAATTTTGGGCATATTTGCATACTCAATTACTCATACACCTACAAAGGCCTTAGAAAAATGCACTAAACTCCGGAAAGGTCCTGATTGTCTGTTTTAACCCCCTAAACCCTGAAGTGTCATAACTTTTTCATATGAAATCCGTTTTTTGAGCTCTAGGGCTTGCATTGATTTTCAGATAGGATATTTTGAAATTGACCCTCTGAGGGGTAGGTACACCAAGGGAGCTCTAGAGAAAAATTTTTTGGCAATACAAAAGGGGGAACAAGGGTCATTAAAAGTGTCTGAAATAAATTATCTGTCAATTGAAGCTAAAAACTGGAGCTAAACTTGGGATTTTTACAGGATCATCGAGAGCTTTTGGAGAAAGCAAAACAAGTGCCATTGTGTGCAGGCTTGGGAAAGCGCTTACTGGGCAGACAAGCATAGCAAGGAGAAACGACTTGAGGTTGGAACATCTCTTAACCCCCTCTGTCCATTCTTAGCCTAGGCTAAGTACGAGTAGTTGCCTTGATCAACTAGGGATACGATAGGAATACTCAAGTTCTAAGAGCCTCTAATTTCTCAAGTCTAAGAATAGGTTAAAGTGCAGTCAAGGGATAACTTAAAGGAAGAGAACTTAAGCTAATTGGAGGAAGAACATCAAGTACAACACAGTTAAGTGCTCTTGACAACGCTTAACTAAAGACAAGAACACACATACAAAAGAACTCAAAGGGAACAAGTGATTGCTATCAAAGAATCAACAACGTGGTGGTATGAGGATCATTGGGTTAATTGTAAGGGCATATGAACGTGAGATCGGGAAGACACCTAGGGAGAGATCGTCAAAGTGTTAGATCATCTGAGGCTAGTGTCAACCATACAGCCAGATCTTGGGCCCAACAATTGAGTGATTACCCCTATGCTCTAGACTCAGAAACTAGTGACTCTAAGATGTCTTATAACATGGAAAGACCTGTAGGTAGCTCAGGAGTGGCATACCTAGAAAGACCTGAAGGTCCCTACAAAATTCAACTAGAATATATCCAGACCAATAGCTTAGGTGCCCGTATCTATGAGGATGGTCTGAGAAGATCTGTTGTCCTAATTAAAAACTTGAATCAGCCCATTGGACTATAACACCCTGTAATCAAGTTTGAAAATGGTTCCTACATTGATAAAAAAGGAACAATGTATGTGGTCACTAGTCAACCAGAAAGAACAGATGAATTTGGCAACATAATCTCAGAGGCCGAAATAGGTGACATAGAGCAAGGGACCTTAGGAAAGGAACCAAAAACCCCTCAAGGCAAGTCAGTTCTGACGAGAATAATCATGCCAGAGTGGGTTCCCCAGGACAATAGGAGCATAGATTTGCTTGTGAATCGAGAGACGGATGGTGATTTTTGGAGGTATAAGCTTGAGAAGCCCAACGAAGTGGGAACACTTACCATATATGAATTCAAAGATCCTGATAGCCCACGCAAAGTGCCCTACTTAGATGATGCCTCGGAAAGGATATTTGTGGTCTCAGAGCATGGGAGACATGCATACACTTGGAAGGGTGAATTTGTTTTTCCCCAACCTCGATCCACTGTGTCTTATGGTCACCAAGGAGGTGGAACATCTCAGGCTCATGGAACTCAAAGAGAGAGGAGTAGAGATAGACCTAAGGTGAGCTTGCTAACCCACTTGGAAGGGAGAGAATGAGGATAGAGACGGAGAGGATGGTTAGAGAGAGACATAGGGATCCGAGGAATCCACGAAATATAGATGAATTCCCTCTACCAAGGCCTAGAGAACACGCTAGAACCTTAATGCCCACACAGTTAGTAAAATCCATGAAGAATTGCTTCGATCGCACAGGAGACCTGTATGACCATGTAGCAGAGTTTAGACTTGGTTTCAACGACTTCACCAAGACCAGTACAGAAGTATAGACCAACTTCTGGAAGCATTCATCACCAAGTTTTCTAAGAGTGGCATTAGGCATAACACATCTTCCCTGATATACAACTTCAAGCAAACACCTCAAGAGATAACGACGCTCGTAGGAAGAAGGTTTAGGCAATACCTAGAGAGACGCCTTGCTCTAGAGTTACCCACTCTAGCCAAACAAGTGGCCTTATTCCTAGATGGATTCTTAAGTACCAAAGTGAGATCATATGTGTACCTGAAGGACCCTAGATCCATAGAAGAATGTGTACGCATGTGCATAGACATTGAGGATAATCTAGGGGAGGAATTAGAGCTCTCAAAGATCTATAAAGATTCAGATAGTTCTACTAGCCTCACTTCTTCACAATCCACATCAATTGAGGATCTAGCAGAAAAGGTAGCTCAGAAATTAGGCGTCTCTAGCAAGTAGATTCCAAGATTTGCCCTAGGAAAACGATGCTACACATGTGGAGGAGACCATATGGCTAATGTGTGCCCTATCATGGCTCAACCCCAAGTGAATCCTAATAGCCAATACTGCACCATAGAAAGGAGATACACCAACCACAGTGCACAAGATTGCCCCTATAACAAACAAGCCGTTAGACAAAATTATCCTCAGACTTATCCACAAGAGGGAAAATACCAGAATCAGTACCCACAACAGCAGTATGGTAGGCCCCAACAACCTTATCAACCACCCTACCAAGGGCAGCAAAGACCTCAACCAGTCCTAGTGCAGCAACCCCCTCCTCCAGCCAATGTGATCCTAGTGAAGTATGCAAATGCAGAAGAAAATCTAAATAGAGCTTTAGTGCCAATGACACCCTCACTTTCAGAAAGTGACCCAAGTGATCATAGTTTTGACTCTACACATATCGAGAGCCCACAGGCTTACTACATGCAGTCGTCGGAGCATAGTGAGTCATACTATGATGAAGAGCCGAGTGAATTTAGTTGGGAGCCAGAATATGCAAATGTCATGTGCACAAACCCCAACTCTAGACCTCAGCATAGGTAGATAAGACCTCCATTTTTGAGAGGACCATGCTTCCGATGTTAGGGAGATCACCTCATTCGTGATTGCCCTCTACCTGCACCCACACAAACCCAATCTGTGACAATTCAAGGCTTTTGTCCAGATTGTGGAAAGGAGCATTTGTTATGAGAGTGTCCCAAGAACCCCGCCAATATGCCAAAAATCGCTCTTGTCAATGTTATTGGCTTAGTGGTAGACTCCATGGGAAGTGTGACTTCCACGGCCCCAGTGCAAGTCATCACGAGAGCTCAGGCACTTAAGCAAGACCAAGACTTAGGACAAGAAAAGAATACAGAGGTTAGCGAGACTAAAAGCCAGAATAAGAAGAGAACAAGAGCTTGGAGAGATAGCCGTGAACATATGAAAAGGCAATGGGCAAAGAAGATGAGCAAACTCGAGGAAAGTCTGCGAGAGACCAAAGCCAAAATCATAGAAATCACATCTCAAATGCACTCTCACACATCACCCCCACTACCATTCCTATCACCTTCCTTTCCTCAACCATCTAATCCACCACATGTGACCCACCCATCACCTCGAGTAGGATCAATCTTCGTAGATCCCACTCGCGAGGACATAGATATGATGCTTAGAGCATATCAGGCCAGGATCCAGGAAGGGCCAAATGTAACCAATCATGAAAGATGTTACCCTAGAGCTGAGCTAGAGCTTGAACGAACCAATTTATGTGCCAAGATGGTGGAATTGGCTCAAGCCATGTTTGAAGCCAGTCCCCTCTTCAATTGCTCTAGCTCCACTAGAACCCCATTGCATTTTGATGGTCTGTTAGATAGAAGTTGGAGACAATAATTGCAAAGTCCAAAAAAGGAGCTAACTCCAAGGCCAAGGAGAGGGCAAGTGATAGAATAAGCATTTCTCCTAGGAAAGCTTATGTGCCCAATTCCACAGAACCAAAAACATCCTCATCTATCAATAGATATTCTCCAGAATTTCTAAGAGAGATTCAAGAAGAGAAATGGGCTAAAGAAAATGATAACCCTCCTCCCATTGAACTTGTGGATGACGCACATGATGAATTCCCACAAGACATTCCTTCCATTTATCGAGAGGAGGAGAATACCCAATCTCATGAGAGGTTAGACTTCGAGTCTAATTCCTTACAAGAACTACCCCATTTCACAGGCCCATGGGAAGCAAGGTCTACTTGTATGAGAGCACCCACGTTCATGATAAGAAACGAAGACTCAATCATACCTAGGAATACAGAGGTAGTGAAGAATACTAAAGTGTAGTGCAATCTCACTTTAGAGGAGCTACTCAAGGTTAAGCTTGAATTGTGGAAACATGTAGCCAAGCAAGTGCCAGACATATCAAAACCTCATATCTCCCTATCACTCATCAGGGTTACACCACCAAGGCAATATTGGACTCGCGTGCAAGAGTTGCGAATGCTACCACTTTCCTATGGAAGCGATGGGGCATGCCAGCACTCAGGCCAATGAGAATGAAGTTACAAATGGCTGATGGACATGTGCCATGTATTTAAAGAATTCTTGAGGAAAAATTTGGAAGTCTATGTTGATGATCCTTGCGCTCATTCCAACATTAGACATACCCATATACCTGAACTCAAGCAAACCTTTGAGAAATGTAGAGAATATCAAGTCTGCCTGAACCCAGACAAGTGCGTTTTCATGGTTAGGCAAGGCAAGATTCTATGACACATAGTGTCGAAGAATGGCATATCCACTGACGAAGAAAAAGTGAGAGCTATCACAGAACTACCAAGGCCAAAGAATGTCAAGGAAGTGCAAGATTTCATGGGGCATTGTAGCTATTACGGACGTTTTATACACATGTATGCCATCATTGCAAAGCCTCTATATGGAATCTTGACCAATTTTGAGTGGACTAATGAATGTGAGGAACCTTTCAATGAGTTTAAATGGCGATTGTGTTCAACACCAATCTTGACTACCCCAGATTGGAACAAGCCATTCCACGTCCATGTGGATGCATCCAATTATGCTATTGGGTGTGTACTTGCACAACCTACACGTGAAGGCAATATGGATCTTCCAATTGCCTATGCTAGTAGACAGTTAAATGTAGCTGAACAAAATTATACCACTATTGAGAGGGAAGGGTTAGGCATGGTATATGCAGTTAAAAAGTTTAGACACTATTTGCTTGCAAATAAGTTTAAATTTTTTACTGATCATCAAGCTCTACTTTACTTGGTAAACAAGCCATGCAATATAGGTAGATTAGTAAGATGGTTCCTCTTACTAATGGAATACGACTTTGAGCTACTGGTGAGGAAGGGCGAGAATCATTTGAGAGCAGATCATCTCTGGAGGCTCACATCCAGAGAGGCCCCACAAGGAGTATCAGATGACCTTCCTGATGCTTACTTGTTTAATTTGGAAGTCTTACCATAGTGGACCAAGACCTTAGTGCCAGTACTAACATATGGGCCTAAACATCCAGTAGTCAACCCTCAAGATAGGGAGGTAGTAAAGGCCCAAAAGTACCATATCATGGCCGGGAGTATGTACAAGTACACGGATCAAGGAATATTATCTTGTTGTGTGGAAGAGGATGAGTATGTGAAATGGTTGCAATTAGCACATGTTGGTGCATTAGAGAAACACTACTCGAGACAAAGAACTTTACAAACACTAAAGAGACTCAGAGTGCACTGGCCAACTACGGAAGCAGATGTCCATAGGATATGCAAGGAATGCCCAATCTACCGCACTAGACCGCCTGTGGAACATGCCACTCTTTATCAAGTGTCTTTACTGCGAGATTGGAGAAAACCATTAGTAGCCTTCGTGAGAACGAAAACATTCCCCCAGGAGATGACAGTGGCCAAACAAAGGAGCTTAGAACAAGAAGCTTTAGATTATACTCTCATTGGAGATAATCTATATAGACGAGGAAACGATGGATATCTTAGAGTGTGCGTCCACGAGAGCAAATATCTAAAGATCTTGGAGACTATTCATCAAGGTGTAGCAAGAGGACACTTTGGACCAGATCAGGTGATCAAGGCAATACTATTTGTAGGTCTTTGGTGGCCAACCCTTCACATGGATGCACATACCTACGTGAAGAGGTGTGATGTTTGTCAGCGAACTCAGTATCCTATACACAAAGATGAGATGCCATTGAAACCTATGATGGGTGGACGTGCATTCTCTAAATGGGGAAGAGACTTTGTTGGTCCTATTAATCCCCCAACCAAGGGTTCACATGATGAATACATCATTGTGGCCACATATTATCTAACAAAGTGGGTAGAAGTAAAAGCCACAACAAAGAACGATGCCCAGATGACAACAAAGTTCGTATTTGAGAATGTGTTCACTAGATACGGATTGCCAATAGAGTTAGTGAGTGATAGAGGCACGCGCTTCTTGAATGAGGTCATGGAAAATCTTCTCCAAGAATTCTTGGTGATACATAAGAAGTCGGCCCCCTATCATCCACAAGCTAATGGACATGATGAGAGCACAAATAAGATTATATGCAATGTATTAACAAATTTGGTTAATAATAAACGCTCTGATTGGGACAAACAACTACACCATGTTGTTTGGGCATACAGATTTTCCTATAAAACGGTACTCCAAGCCACACCCTTTCATATGGTATTCGGCCAAAATGCCATGCTACCAATGGACTTTTTGATACCTACATTGAAAGTAGCACAAGAGCATGACTAGACATGCCATGAGCTCTCCTCTAGAATCTTCGATCTTGAACGATTAGGTGAAACAGGATTGAGAGCTGCAACAGGAATTTATGCAACCAAGAAGAGGCAAAAAGCATATTTGGATGCACATAGCTTGGTGCATCATTTTCAGTGATTTAACTTGGTAAAGTTAGCTCTATAAGTCTACTATATGCTCACAAATTTGCATGGCATTTGGATGTTGCAATCTTCAGTTATGTTCATTTGAAGTCAACAGGGTCTGCTCATTTTCACTTCTCTGTCAGTTACCCGACTTTTTCACTCATCTTGTCAGAGGCATTTCTCAGTGGTTACTTATCAAAATTCCATGATTTAAAGCTTGTTGGATTCAGCTTACTGTCTAGTATAACCATACAAATGTTTATAATCATTGGATTCCTATATTTTGAGTTATGTTGATTTTTCTGCTCACTGGACTCAAACTGTAGCAGCCCGTGAAAATCTTGATGATGTCATCACTTGTTAAAACTCATTCTCAGTGTGTGGTTTATTATTTTTGATGAGATTACTCTTGAAAGTTAGCTCTTTAAGCTACCTAGAATTCCCCAAGAGGAATTAAGCTAATTGCTGCTGTGCTCAGAGAATTATGTAAAACATTGGATAGGTGTATGAACCAAGAATAGCAAGTTTTCACCTCTGAGCTAACTCCAGCTTATGTGTTTTGATCTATCTTTTTGAGAGTGATCTTCCAAGGTACATAGGGTGTCTAATACATCCATTGGCAAGCTAAAAGGGCCCACCATATACTCCTGGAGTTCATTTGGCTGGTGTAGATCAAGGATTTTGCAACACCTCTTCATCTTCAAGCACATACCTATCCATCTCTTCATAGTGGTATGAGAGCAAGGTTGGACAACATGGCAGATGGATTTCCTTCATCAATTGACAAATTGGACAGAGGTAACTACTCAGCTTGGTCATTAAGAATGGAAGCTTATCTCCAAGGTAGAAGTTTATATGGTTATGTGGCTGGAGATGAAGTTATGCCAAGTTTCAGGAACAAAAGTCAACCAACACAAGAAGAGCAAGAAAGATTGAGCACATGGTGCTCCAAGGATGCACTTGCAAGGTCTTATCTCCTCAACTCTATCTCAGATTTTTTGTTGCCTCACATTAGAAGTTGTAAGACATCTCAGGAAGTGTGGGATGCACTTGAAGCTTTCTTTTCTTCAAGTACTAAAGCTAGGAAGCATCAACTATGGCTTGATTTCACAACTCTCAAGAAGGCTCCCAAACAAAATGTGACTGATTTTGTCACAAAGCTCAAGGACATAGCAGATCAGTTGGGAAGTATTGGAGAGGTAATAGATGAAGAGCAAATTGTAAGGCAGGTCATCAATGGCTTGAAGGCAGATGACAAGTGGGAAGCATTCACCACAGCTATGGATTTGTACATGGACATGCATGTACCTGATTTCAATACACTCATTGGACAACTACTTACTCAAGAGGCAAAGCTTATCAAAAATGGAGAAAGCTCTAAAGGTAATCAATCTTCATCTTTATACACTGATAAAAGCAAGTCCAAAGATAACAAAGGAAAGGCAAAGAAAGTGGATGATGAAGTAGGTACATATCAAGCTAACTATGCAGGTAGAGGAAGACATGGCAGAGGTAGAGGAAGAGGAGGTAGACAAGGCAGGGGGAGATCCCAAGACTCCAAATCATGTTCTATTTGTGGACTAACTAATCATACAACTGAAAATTGCTTTAGGAATTCCATGAATCAAAGAGGAAGAGGATACAATAGAGGAAGTTATGGCTATTCAAGAGGAAGGTTCAACAACTATCATGGCAACTACAACAACTACAATCATTCAAACTATCAAGGAGGCTACAAAGGAAGGAGAGACTACAATAACTACATAGAAGACTCAAACAAAGAGGATTCATTATTGATCATGAACATGGCTATGCCACAAGGTAAATCTGATGAGCATGTTTTCTACATAGATTCAGGTTGTTCAAATCATGTGGCAGGAAATGTGGCACTCCTATCAGATTTAGAAGATCCAAGGAATAAGCATGAGGTACAAACAGGAGATGATACAAAACATCCTGTGGAGAAAATAGGCAATGTCAAAGCACCTGATGGAAACATCAACCTACTCAGTAAGGTACTCTATGTCCCTACCATTACAAAGAATTTGATAAGTGCTGGGCAAATAGTAAAGAAAGGGTTGCAAGTCAGGTTCACAAAAGGAGGAGCATTTGTTGAAGATCCAAGTCAAGGATTCAGAAGAATTGCAAAAGGTGAAAAGACAGGTAGATTGTTCACATTTGAATTACAGGACACTAGAAACATTGCTCTCTTTAAATATGGTAGTCAGACACTCACAGAATTGGAAGTATGGCACAAAAGGTTAGCACATATTGGTGAAAGGTCATTAAAGCAAATTTGCATGGACCAAAGTGTACTTGGACTCCCTAATTTGTCAAAACAACATATGATTTATAAGTGTAGTGCATGTCAATTTGGAAAGTCTCATAGGTTACCATTCATGAAGAAAGGTTATATGCATGCAGATCTCTTGGAGTTGGTTCATACAGATGTATGGGGACCTAGCAAGGAAGCTTCAATATCTGGATCAAGGTATTATGTTTCCTTTATTGATGATTGCAGCAGATGGACTATCCTATTCTTTATGAAACACAAAGATGAAGTTTTTTCATGTTTCAAAAGATATTTGGCTCTTGTGGAGAATCAAACAGGTAAGTCACTAAAAAGGCTAAGGTGAGATGGAGGGGGAGAATACTTCTCCCATGAGTTTGATTCTTTTCTTCAAGAAAGAGGAATCAAAAGAGAGGTAACTACAAGGTACACTCTTGAGCAAAATGGAGTGGCAGAAAGGAGGAATAGGACAATTGTTGAAGCTGCAAGGTCTATGTTAAATGAAAAGCATTTACCTAATTACTTATGGGCTGAGGCTGTATCTACAGCCACTTACTTGATTAACAGGTTGCCTTCAAAATCCCTTGATGGGATGACTCCATATGAGGCTTGGAATGGAAGAAGACCAAGCTTAGATCATTGTAAAAAACTTTGGATGTATTGCTTTTGCTCATGTTCCTTCACAGGTTAGAGGCAAGATGGATCCAAAGGCAGAAAGGTGTGCATTTATTGGATATGACAACAATCAAAAGGGCTACAGGTTATACAACCCTATCAACAAAGGATTCTTGGTAAGCAGAGATGTAGTTTTTGATGAGAAAAATTCATGGTATGAAGATTCATGCAGGAAGGTCAATTTACCATATAATCTTGAAGAAGATTTTCCAAAGCTTGGTAGAGAACAACCAAAGATTGAAGATAAGACACCTCGGAAGATGATGAAGAATCTCAAATGGAAAAGATCAAAGCATGGAAGTCTAAAGGTAAAGCAAAATTGCAGGAACTTGGACATGAGGCAGAATCATCACATCATGGCCTAAGAAGATCTATGAGGGAAAAGAAAAAACCAGAAAGGTATGGGTTTGACACCTCATTAGTAACTAAACATTCTATCTACATAGCACAGGACATAAACCAAGAGGAGCCATCATCATTCGAAGAGGCCAAAGCAAAAACAAAATGGAAGCATGCAATGAAGGAAGAGATTGAAGCACTTGAAGAAAACAACACTTGGGATTTGGTGCCCAAGACTTCATCCATGAAGGTAATAGGCTCAAGATGGGTCTATAAACTCAAGAAGAATTTTGATGGTTCAATTAACAGGTATAAGGCAAGGCTTGTGGCAAAAGGCTTTGCACAAACTCAGGGAATTGATTATGAGGAGACTTTCTCTCCTGTGGCAAAGATGCCTACTATTAGGGTTTTGCTTAGTATTGCCTCTTCCAAGAATTGGAAGATACTTCAACTAGATGTAAAGAATGTATTTTTGAATGGTTGGATAACAGAAGAGGTATATATGGCACAACCACCTGGTTTTGAGAATCAAGTTTATCCTGATTATGTGTGTAAACTTAACAAAGCATTGTATGGTCTCAAGCAAGCTCCAAGAGCTTGGAATTTCAAGCTTGTTTCATTCTTGCAGGACAAAGGCTTTCAACCAAGCAAGGCAGATGCTTCACTCTTTATTAAAAAGAGTAACTCTGAGGTCATCTACCTATGTGTATATGTAGATGATATTATATTGACAGGAAATGATGCAGATGGTATGAAGAAGATCAAAGATCAGATGAGAGAAGAGTTCAAGATAAGTGATTTGGGTTCACTTACCTACTTCCTAGGTTTGGAAGTTGTCTACAAAGATCATGGTTTGTTTCTCACTCAAAGAAAGTACATTAAGGACATGTTGGCAAAATTCAAGATGCAAGATTGTAAGATTGCAGGTACTCCAATGGAGGTCAATCACAAATTGAGCTCACATGAAGGTGAACTCATAGACGACATCGTCTAGTGGGTAGTCTCAACTATGCCACATTGACAAGAGTAGATATATGTTACAGTGTGAGTGTGCTAAGCCAATTTATGCACACACCAAGGAAACCACATATGGATGTTGCCAAAAGGATTCTCAAGTATCTCAAAGGAACCATAAATGAAGGACTTTATTATCCTTATGTATCTGATTTAGGTTTGAAGCTATTTTCTGATGCAGATTGGGCTGGCTCCAAGGAAGATAGAAGGAGCACTTCAAGTTATCTTACTTTTGCAGGTTCAAAGCTTATTTCATGGTCATCCAAGAAGCAACCCACAGTTGCTCTCTCTTCTACTGAAGCTGAATATAGAGGTCTTGCCATAGCTACACAAGAAGCTATGTGGATGAAGACATTATTCAAAGATCTTGGATTGGAGTTTGGAACTCTAACTATTTTTGGTGACAATATGAGTTCTATTCACTTAGCTGCTAATCCTATTTTTCATGCAAGGACTAAACATATTGAAGTTCATTATCACTATGTACGAGAGAAGGTTCTAAGCAAAGAGATTCAAATATCATATGTGTCCACTCATCAACAATGTGCAGATATTCTAACCAAAGCATTGGATGGTACAAAGCTTTGCAAATTCAAGGCTATGATAGGTTTGCAGGTAATCTTGGAAGATTGAAGACCTCAAGCATACTTGGCTTGAGGGGGAGCTGTTGGAGCAAGTCTATGACAAGCCTAAGTATTGGCTTGAGTCCCACAAAGTCATAGAAAAAGCCTTAAAATGAAGACTATGTAAAGTTCACTTGTGAACTACCTCTTGTAACTTTTGAAGAGTTTACTTAATGTAAAAGTAAGAGAATCTTAAGTGATTGAGTCCACTTGATCAAGAATGGAAAGAGGAGCCACGAATTCGTGATTTGTGGTAGGTAGAGAATCAAATCAATCATTGATTGATTGGAGAGTGATTGAGGGAAGTTAGCCTCCCAAACTCAACTATAAATAGATGGCAGTTTTAGTCGTGGTGAGAAAGACCTATGTGAAGACCTCCAAGAGCTGAGCTTTATGCCATATCAAGGTGTGATTACAAGGCACACATATGTATCAATAATTCATTGTATTGTACAAGCAATATACTTTCATTTTCATGATTATTTGAGTTCATCTTTCCATGTTCTTGTGATGTGTACTACTCATTGCCATTACTCTCAGTTTTCATAGTCAGCTTGCAGAGATGTTTTCTTTGAGCTTGGTGCATCATTTTCAGTGATTTAACTTGGTAAAGTTAGCTCTATAAGTCTACTATATGCTCACAAATTTTCATGTCATTTGGATGTTGCAATCTTCAGTTATAATCATTTGAAGTCAACAGGGTCTGTTTTCACTTCTTTGTCAGTTACCCGACTTTTTCACTCATCTTGTCAGAGGCATTTCTCAGTGGTTACTTATTAAAATTCAGTGATTTAAAGCTTTTTGGATTCAGCTTACTGTCTAGTATAACCATACAAATTTTTATAATCATTGGATTCGTACATTTTGAGTTATGTTGATTTTTCTGCTCACTGGACTCAAAATGTAGCAGCCGGTGAAAATCGGGATGATGTCATCACTTGTTAAAACTCATTCTCAGTGTGTGGTTTATTATTTTTTATGAGATTACTCTTGAAAGTTAGCTCTTTAAGCTACCTAGACTTCCCCAAGAGGAATTAAGCTAATTGCTGTTGTGCTCAGAGAATTATGTAAAACACTGGACAGGTGTATGAACCAAGAATAGCAAGTTCTCACCTCTGAGCTAACTCCAACTTATGTGTTTTAATCTTTCTTTTTGAGAGTGATCTTCCAAGGTACATAGGGTGTCTAATACATCCATTGGCAAGCTAAAAGGGCCCACCATATACTCTTGGAGTTCATTTGGCTGGTGTAGATCAAGGATTTTGCAACACCTCTTCATCTTCAAGCACATACCTATCCATCTCTTCACAAGCTCTCGGGTCCATATGTAGCATCCTGCATCTTTCCTTTACCTTTGTTCTTCCATAGCTTTAGTCTTTCCAAGTCTTCTAGGTCAATCTCCGAATCACTTTCTTCAATCTGCTTTGGCTCCTTTGGTTGAAGTGATGGAAAATCTTCATCCAAGTCATATGGCTGCTTCACTTTCCTGTCATCATCAAACCATGATTTGTTTTCATCAAAAATTACATCTCTACTCACAGAAAATCCTTTATTGGTTGGATTGAACAATCTATACCCTTTTTGGTTTTGATCATAACCAATGAATACACACTTCTCTGCCTTGGGATCCAATTTCCCTTACTTGAGAAGGAATGTGAGCATAGGCTAAGCATCCAAAGATTTTACAATGCTCTAGACTAGGTCTTCTTCCATTCCACACTTCATATGGAGTGGTTCCATCTAGTGATTTAGATGGAAGTCTATTTATAGACACAACCTCTACCCATAGGTAGTTTGGCAATCCCTTTTGGTTGAGCATGGACCTTGCAGCTTCGACAATAGCTCTGTTCCTCCTCTCTGCTACACCATTGAGTTCGGGTGTATACCTTGTAGTGACTTCCCTTTTAATGCCTCTTTCATGCAAGAAGGCATCAAATTCAGAAGAGAAGTATTCTCCTCCACCATCTGATCTGAGTCTTTTCAAAGTCCTACCTGTTTGGTTTTCAACAAGAGCAATATACTTCTTAAAGCAATTAAACACTTCATCCTTGTGCTTCATGAAAAACAGAATGGTCCACCTCCTACAATCATCTATGAAAGACACATAATATCTTGAGCCTGATACAGATGGCTCCTTACTTGGACCCCACGCATCCGTGTGCACTAGATCCAAAGGATTTTGATACATATATCCTTTCTTATTGAAAGGTTGTCTATGAGCCTTGTCGAGTTGACAACCTTCACACTTATAAATCATGTGTTGCCTTGTGATATTAGGCAAACCAAGTACACTTTGGTCCCTGCAAGTGTTTTTGAGTGTCCTCTCACCAATGTGAGCAAGCCTTTTGTGCCATATCTCCAACTCTGTTAGAGTTTGAGATCCATAGCTAAACAAAGCTATGTTCTTTGTATCTTCCACTTCAAAAGTGAAGAGCCTTCGTGTCTTTTCTCCTTTGGCAATCCTTCAAAAGCCTTGCCTTGGGTCTTCAACATATGTTCCAAATCGGTTGAATCTAACCTGCAATCCTTTTTCAACAATCTATCCAACACTTATTAAATTTTTGGTAATTGTAGGGACATACAAGACTTTGCTTAAGAGGCTCATATTCCCATCTGATGTCTTCACATTACCTATCTTCTCCACTGAGTGCTTTGTGTCATCTCCTCTCTGCACTTCATGCTTGTTATGAGGATCTTCCAAATCAGAAAGTAAAGCCACATTTCTTGCTACATGGTTTGAGCATCCCGAATCAATGTAAAATATGTGATCATCATCCTTACCCTTTTTCACTGATAGATTCATAATCAATAATGAATCTTCTTGACTTTGGTCCTGTGCATAGTTATTGTAGTCTCTTCTTCCTCTATGGCCACTTTGATAGTTGTTATTGTTGTAATTGTTGTTGTAGTAGTTGTTGTTGTTGTTGTAGCCTCCATTGTATCTGCCTCTATTTGATCCATAGCCACCTCTATTGAATCCTCTTCCTCTTGAGTTCCTCGGGTTCGTGAAACATTCTTCAGCAGTATGGTTAGATAAGCCACATATGTTGCAAGGTTGGGATGATTGGAATCTCCCCCTGCCTTGCTTTCCACTTCTGCCTCTTCCTCTAGCTCTTCCTCTACCTGCAAAGTTTGCTTGGAAAGAGCTACCTTCATCTTCATTCTTCCTATTCTTTGACTTGTCCTTGACCTTAGCTTTATCAGAATATAAGGCAAGAGTTTGATTACCTCTTGAGGACTCACCACCTTTGCTAATCTTTGCTTCATGAGTGAAGAGTTGGCCCATGAGTGTGTTGAGGTCGGGTACATGCATATCCATGTATAAATCCATGGCTGTTGTGAATGACTCCCACTTGTTGTTTGCTTTGATTCCATTTATGATTTTTCTAATGATTTGCTCCTCTCAATTACCTCTCCAATGCTTCCAAGTTGGTCGGAAATCTCCTTCATCTTTGTGACATAATCAGTCACATTTTGCTTTGGGCTTTTCTTCATTGTTGTGAACTCCATCCACAATTGGTTCTTCCTTGCTCGAGTGTTGGAAGAGAAGAAAGAAGCAAGTGCATTCCAGGTCTCTCTTGATGTCTTGCATCCCTTGACATGAGGTAAAAGAAAATCAGAGATTGAGTTTAGAATATAGGACCTTGCAAGTGCATCCTTCGACACCAATTTGAAAGTCCTTCCACTTCTTCATGTGATGGTTGCCCTTTGTTCCTCATGGTTGGCATTGCTTCATCTCCGGATATGAATCCATATAGATTCCTCCCTTGAAGGTAAGCCTCCATCCTTAGAGACCATGCCAGGTAGTTGTTTCGATCCAATTTGTCAATTGTTGATGGAAATCCATCTCCCATGGTGCTTGACTATGCTCTGATACCACTGTGAAGAGAAATGGTGGATGCAATCCAAAGATGAGTAGGTGCTGCTACAACCAGCTTCACATCAGCCAACTGAGACTTCAGAGTTGATTAGTAGACCCTTTGAGCTTCCTCAATCCACCAAAATATCAGCCAAGTACTTTGGAACATGTATCCCAAAAGTTTAAGTGAAGACAGACAAGTTGCGAAATGACTAGCTCCCAAAACTTGCTATTTTTGGACATACACCTACTGGGAAAAATGAACAGTGCTCTCAACCTGATAGGAATTAGACAAATTCCTTTTGGGCATAGCAAATAGCCTTAGCAAGCTTTCCAATACAAGTTAAAACACTTCAAATGATGAACTGAGCACTGAGAACAACTTTCATCAATTTCTAGAACATGCCCACCATTCTCAGGGCTCTGCAGAGATAGACCAATGAGCAGTAAAATGCAGATATCTCCAAAAATGTGAATCCAATGACCTTGCAAATTTATATGCACACTGAAGACAGTAAGAGCTATCCAACGCACATTAAAACACTAAAAACGGTTGAGTAGAACTCGAGATATGACCTTCTGAAGTTACTGCTTTGAGTGAGTATAGCAGAGAACAAAACAGAGAAGTAGATAATGATAAATGTATAGATTCACATATGATTACAACCACATTGGCAATGAATGTTTGCACAATGGGAGTAGAATGATAGAGCTATGGAGTAAGCTCTTCAATCTCTACAAAATGACATGAAGTGGTCACGTACAAGGCTTGCTAATCGCCTCTTCCTTCTTGCTCTTTTTATAGCTATTCTTGGAGGGAGTTTTGAATTCGAATTCCAATGGCTCCACCTAAATACATCATGGATGAGGTAAGCCATCCTTTTCTTTTTTCTTTTCCAAATTACAAGAGATAAAAATGAACTCTTTTACAAGAGGTGTTCACATGACTACACATGTGACTTACAAATGATCATAATATCAAGCCTATCAAGCATGTAGGCTTGGGTAAAATGCACCAACACTATACACATCAACAAGTGGTATCTTAGCAAAAGGATCCTAGAGAGCACAAAAGGAGTTGCAGATGCACAAGCTCTTGAACGTTTTCATTGAGAAACTGAAGGTTAAAGAATGTGACATCTAAAGCATCAAAGGATTACTTTGAAATCATTTTGGAGTGTAAAGATCTACAAAAGCTAACACACTTTAAACTTTAAACATACAAGTTGCAATAGAAGCGAGGAGTTCATGGCAGATCATATATCCATTGATAAATTGGATAGAGATAATTATCATGCTTGGGTAATGAGAATGGAAGCCTTACTTATGAGTAAGGAGCGCATGTTTTATATAACAGGTGAGGAAGAAAATCTTATGTTTGAAGATGATAGTCGACCAAAACATAAGAGCTAGAACCTTTAAAGTTATCATGAAAGAAGGATGTAAGTTCAATAGCTTATATCTACAACATAATTTCATATCATTTGTTTCCATATATCTAAGTCTTGGAAATTGAGAAGATATATGGAATGCATTGGAAGATCATTTTCAAAATACTACTAAATGTAGGAAAGCTAGCTTATGGTCATAATTTAAAACATTAAAAAGAAGTAGAGTCAAAACGTTAGTGATTAGGTCACTAAGGTGAAAGACTTGGCAGATAATCTTGGATCTATGGATGAAGACATTGAAGATCATGAGTTGATTTCATAATTGCTTACATGTTTGAGAGGAGATGAAAGTTGGAAAGCTTTTGTATTATCAACTGAGCTTCATTAAATCATTTTGTACCAGATTAAATCATTTGATTGGTTTGATGCTCACATATGAGCAAGATTTGAAGCCTAATGGAGATAGAGGACAAGGCTCTGCTATGCATGCAAAGAATAAAAAGAAAGGAGATAAAGGTAAAGAAAAAGAGGATGAAGAATTATCTTCTCAGGCCAATTATATCAAAGGAAGAGGCCACGGTAAAGGAAAAGCTAGAGGAATTGGAAGAGGAAGAGGTAATCAAAGTAACAACAAAAAGACATGTTGGATATGTAGCTTAAGAAATTATTTGGCATATGATTGTTGGCATAATCAAAAAAGTTGAAATGAAAATCAAAATTAAAATGTTAGAGGCAAAGGTGGAAGGTATCCAAATCATTTTCAAATAGGAAGAAAAATTCAAAGAGGTGGCTATGGTAGAGGTGGAGGAAGAAATTGGGGACATAACCAATCCTACAACACTACCTACTACAATTATGCAAATCATACATAGAATGAGAACCATACAAGATTAATGATGAAGTCAATTATACATCAGAGAAAGAAGACCAAAAGGTATTTTACATTGACTCAAGTTGTTGTAATCATTCATAAGGAAACATAGAGTTATGTGAAACATCAAGAAAGACATTCCTATTCATACATACATTCAATTAGAAAAGTGAAGTGCAAGGGTGGATCCGATTTTCTTACCAATGTTTTGTATGTTCCCTCAATACCTAAGAGCTTGATTAGTGTGGGACAATAGTTGGAAAAGGTTTTCAAGTTAGGTTTACAAATGAAGGAATTTTTGTGGAAGATCCAAACAAAGGGTACAATCAAATTTTTATGATAAGAAGGAAGGTAGACTCTTCACCTTGAAAGTGCAAGGGAATATTGCTCAAGCTTTGTTCACACATGGTGAGGTGATTATAGAGTTAGAGCTCTCGCATAAGAGATTAGGACATTTCAATGAAAGAGGAATCAAACCTTTGGTGGAAAATACCTCTATTTTAGGTCTACCTAATGTGGAGAATGAACATATGTTCTACAATTGTGAAGCATGTCCAATGGGAAAGGCACATAGACTACCATTCTAGAAGAAAGGATTCAAGCATGATGGAATACTTGAGCTCATTCATATAGATGTATGGCGACCAACAAAGGAAGGATCAATCATTCGCTCTTGGTATTATGTTCTTCTTATTGATGATGCTACAAGATCACAAGTATATGGAGCCTTCAATCATTTCCATGAATATAAAAAAAGAGTGATAGGTCAAAAGTTAAAGAGGTTAAGGTCTAATGGAGGGGGAGAGTACTTTTCCCAAGAATTCAATGACTATCTTTGAAATGTAGGTATCAAGAGAGAGAAAACTTGTATACATACACCTCAACAAAATGGGGTGACAAAAAGAAGGTATAGGACCCTAATTGAGCTTTTTGGGGCCATGCTTGAAGAAAAGAGTTCTCCAACTTATTTATGGGTTGAGGCTATGAATACAGCTACTTGCTTTGTGACAGTTTTTCCATGTATAGTTCTTGATGGAATGACTCCCTATGAAGCTTGGTGGGGAAAGAAACCAACATTGGAGCATTGTAAAGTATTTGGATCAGTTTTCTATGCCCATGTACCATCCCAACTTAGGCATAATCTAGAGCCAAAGGCAAAAGAGTATTTATTCACTTGATATGATGAGAAACAAATGGATTATAGGTTGTGAAATCCTTTAACCAAACAATTTCTTGTTTCTAGAGATGTAACATTGGACGAACAAAGAAGTTGTTATGCAGAACAAAATCAAACAAATGAATAATTTGAAAAAGGGGTAAGAAGAAGTGAAAAAGGTAAACCAAACATACAGGTGTATGAAGATGAAGATCATGGGCAAGCTAGTACATCTAGGGTTGGATCATCAAGAAGAAATGAAGATATAGCTAGGTTTAAAGAAGCAATGAAGGAAATGTTTTATGCAATTGAGGAGAACAATACATGGGAACGTGTTCCAAAACCTCACGGTAAGAAAGTGATTGGAAACAAATGGGTTTATAAAGTGAAGAAGCTTGTAGATGGAAGAATAGCCAGATAGAGAGCTAGATTGGTGGCCAAAGGCTATGCTCAAACTTATGGCATGGATTATTATGAGACATTTAGACCTATGGCAAAAATGTCGACCATAAGGACAATCATTGTTATTGGAGCTTCAAAAGGATGGACCTTAAGTCAGTTGAACATAAAGAATGCATCTTTTAATGGATACATATCAGATGAAGTATATATGGAGCAACCATAATGGTTTGGAGATTCTAGATATACAAATGATGTTTCTAGGTTAAGAAGAGTAGTCTACAGATTAAAGTAAGCACCAAGACCCTAGAAATGTAGGCTTGTGAAGTATCTTAATGATCTTGGATATCAAACTCCAAAAGTAGATGCAAATCTACTCATCAAAAAGAAGAGGTCAAGATATGATCTACATTTGCATATATGTAGATGATATTATAATCATAGGTAACTTGAATTAAGGAATTAAACAAGTGAAGAGATTACTTGAAAAGGAATTATAAAGAAGTGATCTAGAAAATTTATCATTCTTTCTTCGAACGAAAATCATATATGCAGATCATGGGTTATATGTGTCACAAGAAAAGCATCTCTTGAATCTATTGAAAAAGTTTAAAATGGAGAATTGTAGAGAAGCCTCAACTCCACTTGAAGTTAATCATAAACTTAGTGAACATGATGGTGCCAAATACAGAGACATGAGGAAATATCAATCTCTTGTGGGAATCTTGATTTGTGCTACACTAACAAGACATGATCTTAGTTATGCAATGGGATTCCTCTCACAATTTATGCATTTTCCAAAGGATCCACATTGGATTGTAGGTCAAAGAGTTATCAAACATATGAATGGAACCTTAAGAGAAGGATGATTTTATCCGTATACATCACATATAAAAGTGAGACCCTAGAGTGACTCAAGTTGGGTAGCAAGTCAAGATGATGGAAGATCAGCCCATGAATACATGGCGTATATAGGTGATAAGATTGTGCATTGGTGTTCAAAGAAGCAACACATAGTAACCTTGTCATCAATAGGAGCAGAATACAAATGATAGGTAGAAGCAGCTAAAGAGATCATATGGATCGAGACCTTTTTCAGCAGCTTTGGCATTGATAAAGGTATACCTCAAATTCATGTAGATAATGCGGGTTCACGTTATCTTGTTGCAAATGGAGTATTTTATGTAAGAACAAAGCACATCAAAATTCATAATCATTTCTTGAGAGAAAAAGAAATGGAGAAGGAACTTGAAGTTGTGTATACTCATACAATGGATCAAATAGCAAATATCATGATCAGTATCTCAGATGGTGTGAAGACAAGCAGATTCAAAGGTATGGCAGGATTAAAAGAGAAGAAGAAAATATGTGGACGCACAAAATATCAATTACTAATTTAGGGGAAGTTGTTGGAGCTTCACTCGCTAATTGGGTATGAATACATATAAAGAATATGAAGAGATTTGATGAAGACATAAGTGAAGAAAAGTAGAGCAAAACCATTATGAAGCTTGGACATTAATCAAAATCATGCTTATGTGAAGGGACAAATTCACGTGTGTAACATAGATTACCGGATCTAGAATAGTTCTAGAAGTTTCAAATTCACGAGTTTGAACTGTAGAAGAATAAGACATCAATGTATATAAGTCAATTGAGATGATAAACATGTAGTGTCAATTGAGATGATCGTAACAAAAAGTGATTTTTGATAAGCTAAGGAAGATGGATGCGATATTGTCTACCTAGGAAAGACTTGAAGTGATACAAGTAAGTTCGAGCCTATATATTATTAAATATCATTACCTTATCCTAACTAAAATATTTTGGAATAAAAGTCCTTTCGATGTACGACTATTTATGTCTCTAGAAAGAACACGTTCACTTGTAAATCATCCAGCACATCATTAATACTCTATATTATTGGACATCACATTGACATAAAGACATCTAATATTGTGTGGGGAAAAAAGGATGATGCACATGGGTAAAAAAAAAATTGGCCTATTTCTAAGTGAGGTGCGTTCCCTAATTCACATTAGGGTCAACGGGGCAAAAAGGCATTTTGGGTAGAGTATTGGAAATTCACAGATCTCTCTCTCTCTCTCTCTCTCTCTCTCTCTCTCTCTCTCTCTCTCTCTCTCTCTCTCTCTCTATATATATATATATATATATATATATATATATATATATATATATATATATATATGTGTGTGTGTGTGTGTGTGTGTGTGTGTTCCTCTGTGTGTGTGTGTGTGTGTGCGTGTTTGTGTGTGTACTGATTTCCATTCGAAGGGTCAATTTATCTCGTGGTAAAAAAGTAGGAAATAGATGATACGTCATATAGCATCGATTTTGCATTGTTGAATATCAAAATTTCATGGTACAAAAGCTAGAAGAAAACCGAAATAGTGTCAATAAATCTTCTATTTGTTACCTTCAGGTGTGAGTTTTGAAGGGCTTGAACAAAACTAAAACTATTCTGAAAGATGTCATGATAACAAGATTTCCAATGCAAAGTGGTGCATATTTACAGTGCTACTAAATGAATAAAAGTCGTTGTGGCCGACACTTTGGATCCTCGGCTGTGAAGTCCATGGCTTAGAACATGGAGACTGTGAGGAATAAGGGGGGGGGGAGAGAGAGAGAGAGAGAGAGAGAGAGAGAGAGAGAGAGAGAGAGCAATGACGCATATGCAATAATTCTTTATTGAAGGCGATTGATGAGGATTTTATTGACCTTCATGGACGAGACGAAATCATTAAACATATTTCCAACATTTCAGTTAGATGGAAAGAACAAAATCAATGATTGGAAGTGATAGATGATTGATTAAGATATACGAATTTTGTGGCATAGGAGAAACGTGTAGAGCATGATTTCCTCTGTTGAACTTGGCTTAGAAAGACTATAATTGTGAACTTTTCTGCCTTGTAGCGACCTCATAAGAAGTGATGTTTGACTGATCTTCGATTAGATGGGGATTTAGGTTCAAGGGCCAATGGCACCCACTTGTTGAGAATAAGAAATTCTCCACTGAAGGATTTGGACAAATGTGAAAGCTAGTAAAAGTTTTGGTGCTCTCTCATGGTGCACGAATTGCTCTAGTGGTAGGGAAGACTTGGGTCACCTCTTGTTTTCTTGTCTTAGGATCATCATGACTTGGCACTTCCTCAAGAAGATCCTTTTGCTATGTCATCCAATTTATTGCAAACAAGATCTCTTGGTGGGGCAATCAATTGCTCATATGTTCTATGGAATACCATTAAGATTGAAGCACTCTCGAACATTTGGAAGGAAAGATGCATATATGTTGACCAAGGCTCTTGATGGCAATGCTACCCAATTCAAAACGTTGCATCAGCATTAAGGATTTAGGCTCAAGCTTAAGGGGATTGTTGGGAATTAAGGTATTGGTAGTGCTATTTATAGTGGTGGTAGTAGTAGTAGTAGTGATATGGTTATGAAAGAAGTAATACATTGATATTAGTTCTTCATATGGACATCTTGATTGTTTTGGGGATTTCATTTCTTCTATATTATATGCCCTTTGAAAAATAGACGTAAGCACATAAGAAGTATGTTGAAACTCAACCTCCATCCATGGAAGCATATGATCTTAATCTTGTGTTAACACTTTGCTCATCATAAAGCAAGGAGACAAGTATGAGAGCTCCTGCATTCAAATTTGAATAGGAATCCCCATCATGTCTCTCAATCAATCACGTATCACACTTAGGTGTGATGCATCCAATATTATAGGAAAAGATCATCCTATCATTTTAGGGAATCTTTTCAAGTCATATAAACACACCATGTACTTTTAATTTGTGAGCTTGTGCATGTGTTATCACTTTAGGGGTCTACATAAACTAGTAGGTCCCTTGCTTAGCAAGCCCCCTACTTGCCTGAGCGTTTTCCTCTCATTTTAGCTAGCCATAACTCATAGTATGTTTTAATAGTCAAGGAGCTAGATAGCTTTGAGTTTAAGAATAGAGTTGGGTCTTCATATCTTATCCATAACCTTTCACTTGTTAGAAAGATAATATAGTCTTCCAAATGTTTCTCAAATCTTTGGTCTGAACTTTGCATATTGTGTGAGAAATCTAGTCTAGAGTAAACAATGGTCTACGTGAGCATGTCTAGTGAAAGTGGTGAGTTGTTTTTCTTAGACGCATTGGTTGGAAAATTATAAGTATTTTAAGTGAGTGATAATCCATCAAAAATCTCTCATAGTCTAGTTTTAGCGAGTAAAATCTCTCAGGTTCATTCTATAGGAACTTAGAGAACCATTGATTTACGTGAATAGAGGTATCTCTAAGGATACCTATGAAGCCATTCTAGCTTCAAGCTATATAGAGAAGTTGAGTATTCTTTCATGAATGGTATTGAAACAATTTTGCCACACAACGACACTTAAAGAGAACTAGATGGAGCTATTGAAGGCTTTGAAAGAAGAAGAGCTTTTCATACGAGTTCAAGGGCATACATATAGCTCAAGAGAAGTCTGTAGTGAAGAAGTACGACATCTATCTCATTGCTTTTAGTATTTCTCGAGTACAGAGGTAAAATTCTTAATTATCCTCACTCTTCTTGCATCAAAGAACCTTACAAGATCAAATTAAAGTACACTTTGTCCGAATATAGAACCTAGATTGAAAATCTACATAACAAGAGATATCATCCATGGAAGTTTAGGATGTCTAGCTTTTGCATGGGCAAGTGTTTATGGATACTTATTAGTGGAGAGTTGCCAAGCCTAAATTCGTGGATAACCCAACTGCTCATCAGTTGAGGATCTTCAAATGATGGAATGAGTAATATAAGAGGGTTATCTTCATCCTATTGTAAGTGCAATGATAGGGGATACTCAAGATCTAGACACTTCAATGCAAGTGTGGCAAATTGCAAAGAGATTATACTCTACTTCAACCAAATTAAGGAGGATTCAGTTAATAATTAACTCAATAATCTCAAAGAGACACCTAGTAGAAACATCAAGGTTTTTTTGAAGATCAAGTAGGTGAGGGATGCATTGGGATCCATAGGTTACCACATAGATGTATAACTTCAAATGGACCTAGGAATGATGAAAAGTGCAATGCTTTCACCAATTTTGTAAATCTAAGAGATATTATTTTCAATTTTAAGGAATTAATGACCTTAATGGTCACTAAATATATGAACTTGGGAGGCTCAAAGGCAAAGAGCAATGAATCTCAAACATTATATGCAAGTAAAGGAGGAGGTAGAGGAAGAAATCAAGGTAGATCTAGAGGAAGGCAAGGATGAGGATCAAATAGAGACTCTGATCAAGATGAAGGGGGGCATTCTTTTTCATCAAAAGGAAGTGGAAAGTATAGAGGAAGAGGAGGAAGGTAAAATCAAGCTCGAGACAACAAAAGCTCAGATGGATGCTACATATGTCGCAAATATGGACATTATGTAGTGGGTAGACTTGAAGGAATAGTTGATTTTTGTTGATGAGGTTATACCAGATAGCTCACTTGTGCGAACCTGATTCATATCAGAGTTTTGCTTCTACTCTTCCTGATTCATATCAGAGTTTTGCTTCTACTCTTCGGTTGAGGATGAAAGGCAATCCAAATGCCTTATCATTGGAGGAGTTAGTCTCTGTTCTGTTGCAAGAAGATCAGTCTAGGCAAAACAGGTCCATTATGCGAGTTGCAGATCAAGCTTTCCTAGCTAGTCAAAAGGGCAAAGGAAAATGGATCTCTTCAACTAGTAAGCAGAAATCTGCTAATTCTGCATATTCGAAGAAGGAAGATAAAGATGAGAAGAAATCAAAAAAGCAGAAATTGTTTTGTAAGTACTGTAAAGGGGATGATCATATCATGGCTACTAAAGAGGCAAAGAAGAAAGAGGCTAGAATGGTTGTTGCAAAGGCCTCTACACCAAAAACAGAGTCTGCAAATCTTGTGCAGGAAGAAGAATGGGCATTTACTACTGTCTGCAGTTTTGACCCATCTTCTCATGAGCAGTGCATGTCTGTAGTAGACTTAGATGTTTGGTATTTTGAGAGTGGGGCGACCAAACATATTACCTCGCAACGTAGTTTTTTCTCTTCACTCGAGCCTACCCCTACACGAAATATTGTTACATGCACCAACAACTCCTCTTATCCTGTTATGGGGGTTGGTAAGATCATTTTGACTACTGCTGATGGTAGTACTTTCACTTCGTCAGATGCTTTATTTGTGCCAGGGATCAAAAAGAACCTGTTATCAGTTTCTGCATTAGCCAAGATTGGCTTGGTTGTGAAATTTGTTGATGACAGGTGTACAGTTCATGATGTGTCAAATAACGATGTGATTATTGCTTCTGGCATTTTATGTCGTGGGCTGTATAAGCTCATAGACTATGAAAGATCTGTAAATGATTTGGCATGTGCAGTAAATGATCCTCAGGCTATGTCAGATGCAAAGCTTTGGCATGCACGCTTTGGTCATCTCAATTTCGCTAGTTTACGCCTGCAAAAATCTGAAATGGTGTCCTCGTTGCCCAAACTTGAGGCACCTAGAAAACATGTTTGTGAAGGCTGTATTTTGGGCAAAATGCAACATTCATCCTTTCCAAAAGATGGTTCAGTTCGGGCTACTCAGAAATTGCAACTTGTACATAATGATGTCTGTGGTCCTATGCAGACACATTCTTTTGGAAATTATCTTTACTTCGTGACTTTCATTGATGATTTTTCCAGGCATGCATGGGTATATGCACTCAAAGCAAAGTCCGAAGTCTTCATGTGCTTTAAACAATTTTTCGTTTTGGCTGAAAAATCTGTCAGCATGTAAAATGGGCACCCTCAGTTCTGATCAAGGGGGGGAATATATGTCCTCTGATTTTAATGCATTTCTGGCTGAACGTGGGATAAAACACCAGTGTACAGTGCCATATACACCTCAAGAGAATGGAATTGCTGAACGAAAGAACAGGTCACTCATGGAGATGGCGAGGTGCATGGTCAAGAGTCAGGCTTTACCACATAGTTTCTGGCTTGAGGCTGTCATGTGTGCAACATATGTACTGAACAGGTGTCCTACTAAAGCACTGCAGTCTATCACTCCATATGAGGCTTGGCATGATCGCAAGCCATTTGTTGCTCATCTACGTGTTTTTGGTTGTTTGGAATACGCACTAGTGCCTGAACAACATCGTAGAAAATTGGATGATAAGGTAGTAAAATGTATTTTTGTTGGGTACAGTTCTGAAAGTAAAGGCTATCGTCTGTATCATCCACAGACTAAACGCATTCTGGTTAGCCATGATGTTGTCTTTGTGGAAGATGCTATTCAGCCATTGCTTTCATGTACTAAGGAGACATCTGTTAGCTCCAAAGACATGTATGATACTTTGATGCCTCTTTTTACAGGTGGACAGTCTAGTGCTGGTCCTAATGAGGCAACTTCTCAGCCTTTGCAGGTTTCATATGATGATGCACATCATTCCATTTCTGATGCGGATTTACATGATGCACTTGTTGATGAGAGAGCTGATATTGAGCAAGCAAAAAGTATGCCAAAATGGCTCGTGCAGACTTTGCGTGACAGCAAATTAGATGAACCTTTGTCATATCGTACTCGTTCACGCTCTCATAGTGCCTCCTTTGCATTGGATTGCTATGCTATGGCGGTGTCTAGTCTCTGTGATGAGAATGAGCCTGTTTCTTTTGATGAAGCACAGAATTCAGAAAATTGGATGGCTGCTATGCAATTTGAATATGATGCTATAATGAAGAATGGTGCATGGTCTTTATGTGACTTGCCTCCTGGCAAGAAGGCCATTGGCACTAAGTGGGTATACAAGTTAAAGCGTAAACCTGATGGTACAGTTGACAGGTATAAGACTAGGCTTGTTGCAAAGGGTTATGCGTAGGAAAGAGGCATTGATTTTGATGAGACCTTTGCACCTTATACATGCCGTATGACTACTGTTCGGAGCATTTTTGCACTTGCAGTGCATCATGGTTGGAATGTACATCAGTTGGACATTAAAACAACATTTCTGAATGGTGACTTGCATCAAGAAGTGTATGTTTTTCAGCCCCGTGGCTTTGTGCAGAAAGGACATGAAAACCAGGTGTGCAAGTTAAAGAAGGCTTTATATGGTTTAAAGCAAGCACCACGTGCTTGGTATGAGAAGATACATGCCTATCTGATTGCACATGGTTTTGAGAACAATCCAACTGAAAGCACCTTATATGTTAAGCATGTTAATGATGTGCTTCTGATCATTGTTGTCTATGTTGATGACATGCTGCTCACTGGTCCTATTGAGAAGCATATTTCTGATTTTAAGGCTGATTTGCATGCCTCATTTGAGATGTCTGATTTGGGGCATTTGCATCACTATTTGAGCATTCAGTTTATGCAAGTTGATGGTGGAATGGCTTTGTGTCAAACAAAATATATTGACACATTATTGCAGCGTTTTGGCCTTGAAGACTGTAAGCCTATTGCCACTCCTATGGAGACAGGTTTACGATTGAGTCTTCATGATGTTGGAGATGCATTTGATGCTATTCTCTATCAGCAGGCTGTTGGATGCTTGATTTACTTGTGCATTACTCGGCCAGATATTCAGTTTGCTATCTCACAAATGAGCAAGTTTATGCATTGCCCATGAGTCACGCATTGGAAGGTGGTTAAGCGCATCTTTCGCTACTTGAGTGGTACTCGACTACTTGGGTTGTTTTATCCCAAGGGGGGATCACTACCGCGAGATTTGCATGCTTTTTCTCACTCAGATTGGGCTGGTTGCTATGGCATTCGTGTGTCCACCAGTGGTTTTTGCTTCATGCTTGGTAGCTCATGTATATCTTGGTTGAGCAGGAAGCAGCCTATTGTGGCCACTTCCAGTTGTGAGGCTGAGTATAGGGCAGCTTTCACAGCGATTGTTGAGTGTGTGTGGCTCAGATGCCTTATGGCTGATTTGGGTGTTGGCTAGTGTCCTGCCACCACCATCTTCACTGAAAGTCAGAGTGCATTGGCAGTTGCGACAAACTCTATGTTCCATGCTTGCACTAAGCACATTGAGGTGCATTATCACTATGTCAGGGAGAGGTTCTCTGCTGGGGAGATCAGCTTGGCATATGTGCCCACGCAGGAGAACATTGCAAACCTTTTCACGAAGGCTCTACCTAGGGAGAAGTTTGAAGCTTTCCGCAAAGCTTTGGGCTTACTTCCTTTTGTGGAGTGATTTCCGCATAGCTTGGCACTTCCTTATACATGAGTGCCAGCTCCTTGTTCACGGCATCATTCCCAGGGGGGATTCGTTGATATATTTAGGTAGTGATGTGTGTGAACACACTAGGACCGTCGGGGCACTTTTTTCCCTCTTTAGGAGGTTTTTTTCCCCCGGCTTGTATATACGCATGTTGCCCTAATGGGCTACTTATCTTTGTACATTATCTAGTAATACATTCAGTATTGTGTGTTTGTGCTCCAAGATTCTTCCTCTTCCTTGTGCTGTTCTCGTGCTTCCGCAAACGCTATCTCCAATAGAATATCTGCTTAGAACTAGCTTTTCCTTGGGATTTGAGTCTTCAACAAGGTTCATTTCTTAAATTATTAGCATGCACACAAGATCAACAAAATTTGGAATATTCTTCTTGATCTCAATAGAAGTTCTTAACTTAAGTTCTTAACTTAAGTTCTTACCTTCTTATATGCAACTCCTAAACCACAAAGGAACACTTCAACCTTACACAGTTTATGGTGTCTCGACATGCAATTTACTCATTTCTGATCTTGCACGACAACTCGTGACCATATTTCACTCGTTTATAGCTTTGCGCTCATAAAATATGGCTCATATTGAACAACGCATCTGCTTAAAACATTGTGCGGAATACCACTTTAAAAAATGAAAACATAAGGCACCTAAATCAGATAGAGACCTACCTCTTCAAGACATCTAAATCAAAGAGGATATTTATTGTTGTTGGGAAAGATGGATGGACACTTCAAGTGATGAGTAGGTACAACCAAATCCTGCTTAGTACCAGCCCTTTGTGACTTGAGAGTTGATATGTGGGCCCTCTTAGCTTTCCAATGACACCATAAAAGTGTTTGTGTACTTTGGAAATGATGTATGAAAAGATTGAATCAAAACAGACTACTTCTAAATAGAGAGGTCAATCAAAACCTTCTATTTTTTATCATACAACTGCTGCTTCTAATGCTCAGTACTACCAGTACATTAAGAATTGGAAACATTCCTTTTCAAGATATCTAATTAGCTTAGTAAGCTAATGATTCCAAGTGGGATCACTTGAAATGATGAACCATACACAAAGCAATCAATTTAGCAAATAGATCTTTACCCCTGAATTTTTAGGACCTTTGCAGAGTTTGACCAGTGAGTGCTTCGATGCACTTTTCTCCAAATCGGCTGAATGGATTTGCTTCAAAATTTTGTCTGCATATAGATAACTTTGAGCTGATTCCAACAAGCTATAGATCATTGAATTTGGTTGAGAAATGACTGAGAAATGACCAGCACAATTCACTGGTTGTATGTAAATCTAACTTTGTATACAATAATCTAATCCATATGGCCTCTTGAGTAGCATTGGCCAATCCTCTATACTCTGCCTCTGTAGAAGATAAAGCAATAGTAGGTTGCTTCTTTGATAACCATGATATTGGCTTATCACTTGCAAATGATAAGTATCCTGAGGTACTCCTCCTATCATCTTTGCATCCTGCCCAATCTATATCTGAATAAATTTTAATGTCCAATTCTGAAGTATAAGGGAAATACAAACCATGATGTTGAGTACCCTTTGGGTACTTCAAGATTCTTTTGGCAGCCTCCAAGTGAGGTGCCCTAGGCTTGTGCATAAACTGACTTAGCACACTTACTCCATAAGAAATGTCTATCCTTGTCAAGGTAGGATAGTTCAAGCTTCCGACTATGCTTTGCTAACATGCAATGTTCTCAAGTAGATCACCTTCATGAGCACTTAGTTTTAGGTTTACCTCCATTGGAGTAGTTGCATCTTTAGCATCGTGCAAATGAAACTTCTTCAACATATCCTGTATGTACTTTCTCTGAGTAATGTAAATTCCTGAGTTAGTATAGACTAACTCAAGTCCAAGAAAGTATTTTAGTGATCCAAGGTCACTAATTTTGAACTCCTTCATCATCTGATTTTTTATCTGTTTGATGCCATTAGCATCATTACCTGTAAGTATGATATCATCAACATATACACATAGGTATATTACTTGTGAATTCCTTCTCTTAATGAATAGAGAAGTATCTGCTTTACTCATGACAAAACCTTGATCCTGAAAGTATGTGGTCAACCTATGGTTCCATGCCCTAGGTGCCTACTTCAATCCATAAAGAGCTTTGTTCAATTTGCATACAGATGTTACCTTGTTTGGATCTTCATAGCCAAGAGGTTGAGACATGTATACCTCCTCTAAAATCCAGCCATTAAAAAATGCATTTT
The DNA here is from genome assembly GCA_020310875.1 of Ceratopteris richardii. Classification (NCBI taxonomy): domain Eukaryota; kingdom Viridiplantae; phylum Streptophyta; class Polypodiopsida; order Polypodiales; family Pteridaceae; genus Ceratopteris; species Ceratopteris richardii. The sequence goes on from CM035422.1 coordinate 45,190,352, forward strand.
TTTACATCCAATTGATACAAGTTCCAATTCTTTGATTGAGCCACACTTACCAATACCCTAATGGTTGGCATTTTCGCTATAGGTGAGAAAGTTTCTTCATAATCAATTCCTTGGGTTTGTGCAAAACCCTTAGCCACAAGTCTAGCTTTGTACTTTCCTGTTGACTCATCAGAATTCCTTTTGATCTTATAGATCCACCTAGAACCAATTACCTTCAGAGACCCCTTCTTTGGTACTAGTTCCCAAGTATCATTCTCCGTGAGTGCTTCAATCTCCACATCCATAGCTTCTTTCCATTCTGCCTTGGCCTTTGCCTCTCTTCATATGTTGTTGGTTCCTCAATTGAGAGATCTTTTGCAAGATAAACATAGTGTTTAGTAACTAGGGAAGTGTCATACCCATATCTGATTGGATTTTTGCTCTCCCTTTGTGATCTTCTGATTGCTTGGTTGGATGATTCAGGTATATCCTCCAACTTCTTCATCTTGACTTTGCCTTTGAACTTCCATGCCTTGAACTCTTCAAGGTTAATGATGTCCTCATCATCTGAATTGGTATTGTCATTCTGAGTAGGTTCCTCCTTAGTGAGGTTTGGAAACTCCTCTTCCAAGTCATAAGGTAGTTTTACTTTCCTGCATTCACTATCAAACCAAGAATCATTTTCATCAAAGAAAACATCTCTACTGACCATGAATCCCTTGTTTGAAGGATTGTAGAATATGTCTCCTTTCTGATTTACATCATACCCTATGAAGATGCACTTCTCTCCCTTAGGTTCTAGCTTACCTCTTATCTGAGAAGGGATATGCACATAAGCTACACATCCAAAAATCTTGCAATGATCAAGTGACGGTCTTCTACCATGCCATGCTTCATATGGGGTCATCCTATCAAGTGATTTGGATGGAAACATGTTTACAAGATAAGTGGCAGTAGATCACTCTGCCCACAAGTAGTTAGGTATTTTTTTCTCATTCAACATTGACCTAGCTGTTTCAACAATTAATCTATTTCTCCTCTCTGCCACCCCATTTTGCTCAGGGGTATACCTTGTTGTGATTTCTCTCTTGATTCCTCTGTCTTGCAAGAATGCATCAAATTCATTTGAGAAGTACTCGCCTCCTCCATCTGACCTTAGCATTTTTAGATTTCTTCCTATTTGATTCTCAACAAGTGCAAGATACTTTTTAAAGCAGCTCAATACTTCATCTTTGTGCTTCATAAAGTACAATACAATCCACCTACTGTAATCATCAATGAAAGATACATAATACCTTGATCTAGAGATTGAGGGGTCCTTGCTTGGTCCCCATACATCTGTATGAACAAGTTCTAGGTAATCCTCATGCATGTAGCCTTTCCTTGAGAAGGGTAACCTGTGAGACTTTCCAAACTGACAAGCACCACATTTATAAATCATGTCTTGCTTGGATACATTAGGTATCCCAAGCACACATTGATCCCTGCATATTTTTTTCAAGGTTCTTTAACCTACATTCCCTAATCTTTTATGCCAAATTTCAAGCTCTGATAATGTTTGATCTTTATAACTATAAAGAGCAATGTTCCTTGTATCCTCAAGTTTATAAGTGAAAAGTCTACCTGTCTTTTCTCCTTTGGAAATTCTCTTGAACCCATGCTTAGGATCCTCCACAAATGATCCATATTGGTTGAATCTAGCCTACAAACCCTTTTCCACAATCTGTCCAACACTCATCAAGTTGTTGGTAATAGTTGGTACATATAGAACCCTAATCAACAGATTTTTGTTCCCATCAGAGGTCTTAACATTTCCAACTTTAATTACTGAGTGCTTGGTGTCATCACCTGTTTGTACCTGATGCTTACCCTTTGGTTCCTTAAGGTCAGAGAGAAGAGCTACATTGCCTGCCACATGATTTGAGCATACTGAGTCAATGTAGAAGAGATGGCCATCATTTATACCTGGTTTTGAAGTCATGTTCATAATCAAAAGAGAGTCTTCTTGCTCCTCTATGTGGTTGTTGTAATCCTTCGTGGATTTGGATCCTCCTTGGTAGTTGCTATTGTAGTTGTTGTTGTAGTTGTTGTTATAGTTGTTGTTGTAGTTGTTGTTGTGTCCTTGGTGGTGATTGAATCTGCCTCTTGATTGTGTATATCCACCTCTTTGATATCCTCTACCTCTCTGATTCTTGAAGTTCCTAAGACACTCATCTATAGTGTGATTTGATAAACCTCAAATATTGCATGGTGAGGAGTTATAAGGTCTCCCCCTACCTTGCTTACCTCCTCTGCCCCTTCCTCTTGATGATCTACCTCTCCCTGCATAGTTGGCTTGGGAGGTTCCTTCATCTTCTACCTTCTTGTTCTTGCCTTTCTCTTTAGAATTATTCTTATCAATGTATAGGGCAGAAGAGCTATTACCTCTTGATGAATCTCCATTCTTGTTGAGCTTGGCTTCATGGGTAAATAGTTGCCCCATGAGTGTGGTAAGGTCTGGAATCTGCATGTCCATGTACAAGTCCATGGCAATTGTGAAGCTCTCCCATTTGTCATCAGCTTGAATACCATTGATTACTTGCCTTACAATCTGCTCCTCTTCAATTTCTTCTCCTATGCTTGCCAATTGATCTGCTACATCTTTGACTTTGGTCACATACTCTGAGATAGCTTGCTTTCTTTGAGTGGTGAATTCAATCCACAATTGATTCTTCCTAGCCCTTGTGTTGGAAGAGAAATAAGAAGACAATGTTTCCCAAGTCTCTTGGGATGTCTTACAGTTCCTAATATGTGGAAGAAGAAAATCAGAGATTGAGTTAAGTAAGTAGGACCTTGCTAATGCATCCTTGGCACACCATGTGTTGAGTCTTTCATGCTCCTCTCTTGTAGGTTGTCCTTTGCTTCTGAATATGGGCATCTCCTCATCTCTTGAGATGTATCCATAGAGATTCCTTCCTTGTAAGTATTTCTTCATCCTTAGAGACCATGTGTGATAGTTTTTCGTGTCCAATTTATCAATGAAAGAAGGAAAACCATCTCCCATTTTACCTTAACTTTGCTCTGATACCACTGTTGGGAAAGATGGATGGACACTTCAAGTGATGAGTAGGTACAACCAAATCCTGCTTAGTACGAGCTCGTTCTGACTTCAGAGTTGATATGTGGGCCCTCTTAGCTTTCCAATGACACCATAAAAGTGCCTATGTACTTTGGAAATGATGTATGAAAATATTGAATCAAAACAGACTACTTCTAAATAGAGAGGTCAATCAAAACCTTCTATTTTTTATCATACACCTACTGTTTCTAATGCTCAGTGCTACCAGTACAGTAGTAACTGGAAAAATTCCTTCTAGAGGTATCTAATTAGCTTAGTAAGCTAATGATTCCAAGTGGAATCACTTGAAATGATGAACCATACATAGAGCAATCAATTTAGCAAATAGATCTTTACCCCCGATTTTTTAGGACCTCTACAGATTTTGACCACCGAGTGCTTCGATGCTCTTTTCTCCAAATTGGCTAAATGGATTTGCTTCAAACTTTTTCAGCATATAGATACCTTTGAGCTGATTCCAAAAAGCTATAGATCATTGAATTTGGTTGAGAAATAACTAAGAAATGACCAGCACAAGTTGACAGTTAAGAATGACTATAATAGAGATATCATAGATGAAGAATGTAGATGTATTGTATTAATGAACAATGTTGTACAATATCATAGGCTTAACAATCATAGCCTAATGATGGTGGATAGTGTAGGCTACAATGTAGTCCTTACACTCATATAAAATGGCAATGGAGATCTCGGAATGAGTGACTTCTACATGTGACTTTTTCTAGCCACCTTTTATAAGTCTTGCATTCAAATTTGAATTCGAATTCAAATTTTGGCTCTCTCTAAAAATAATCCTTCAATCTAGGAAATATTCCCTCAATGAAGTATATGCTTTTTTAACTACCAAATACACAATTTTTTGGTAGGTGATTACAAGTATTCTCTTAAGTCAAGTTAATGACTTTTACAAGTGTAAAAGGATAAAGTTCTCCTAGCAATGGTTTCCATGGAGCTTCATGTGTTTCTGGACTTCAAGCCAAATGTGTAGGCTTGTGATTTGCACCAACAAATATACACAAAGACCCACTGAAATCTAGAAATGATACCCATTACCTTTTACTTATTTTAATTCTTCTTATACCAGACAACAAAGATCTCAAATTTGTGGAAAGGACACAAGTTCTCGAAGAATATCTCCTATCATTCTCATTATTTATAGGAAGGAAAAGGTACACAGTCCCAAATTATAAACTCTTGTGCTATGTACATATTCTCATCAATAAAAATGGTATCAAGCAAGAACAAGGACCAAAAAGAAGGACCATGCCTATAGATTTTAGCTTCCATTAAAGAAAATAAATCCTTCTATGCGAAGGGTAATATATGAAAAGAAAGCAATACACCACATAGCATGATGTTACTACAGCATATGAGCCTCATATCGATGAAAATACACATGCAAAAAATACCAAGAATGTTGGAATAGCCATCGTTGTAAACATCGCCTTTTCTATTGCATCCATCACTAGAGCTCCATCTTGTATCTGGTACAACTTGGAATCATCATGATCATGAGCACCACAAGGTGTACATGGTGTATTGCATGGTGTTACTACATCTAAGGCACTAAGTCTAGGAATAGATATGGGGTGACACTATGTTCGTTGCACCACCTCCATTTGTTGCACCACCTCCACAACATCCACCTCCTCCTCCAAACCCACTGCCCACCCTAGACCATCCACCTCTAGAATGTGACCTCAAACTAGACCTAGAGGAACTAGATGGGCTACACATTCATAGATATGAAGCACAAACAAGGGATGATACTAAGCACAATGTGGAGAAGATTGGTAATTTCAAAGCATCCAATGGCAAGAGAAACATTCTGAGTAAGGTTCTCTGTGTACCCACTATCACTAAAAACCTAATAAGTGTAGGCGAAACCTAATAAATATGAAGTAATGGGGTGACACTAAGCAAAATGTGGAGAAGATTGGTAATGTCAAAGCATCCAATGGCAAGACAATAAGTGTAGGCCAAATAGTTGAAAAAAGATTGCAAGTTAGGCTCACAAAACATTAAGCTTTTATGGAAGATCCATGTCAAGGCTTCAAGAAGATAGCGAGAGGTGAGAATCATGGTAGGCTCTTTACTTTTGAAGTAGGATAAACCAAGAACATAGCTCTATTCAACTTTGGGTCTTAAACCCTAAGTATGCTTGAAGTGTGGCATAAGAGACTTGCGCATTGAATGAAAGAACCTTTAAGGATATACACAAGGATCAAAGTGTTCTAGGTCTTCCAAACATATCAAAGCAACACATGATCAGTAGAGGTGATGCATGTCAGATTGGGAAGAGAAAAGACAACCATTCAACCACAAAGGCTACATTCGACTTATTAGAAACTAACATGTGGAGACCAAGTCAAGAACCTTCATTGGTAGGATCAAGGTATTATGTCTCATTTATTGATGATCATAGTAGCTAGATTATTCTATACTCTATCAAAAGTAAGAATGGAGTCTTTGATTGCTTTAAAATGTATCTAGCACATGTGGAGAACCATACAGGTAGATCACTCAAGAGCTCACATCTTATGGATGGAGAGAATACCTCTCCAAGGAATTTGATGAATTCTTTCAAGATAAAGGTATCAAGATGGAAGTGACTACTAGGTACTCTCCTCAACTAAATGGAATTGCAGAAAGAAGAGACAAGAGATTGGATGGATCATCGAGAACAATGCTTGAAGAGAAGAGGTTGCTATATTATCTATGGGAAGATGCCATTTCAATTGTTGTGTACCTTGTCAATAGACTAACATCCAAATTACTTCAAGGTATGACTCCTTATGAAGCATGGCATGGAAGAAAATCTATTCTTGGACATTGCAAGGTGTTTGTTTGTTTGTTTAGCTTATGTCCATGTACCATCAGAAATAAGAGGTAAGCTAGATAAAAGGCCAACAAAGGAAGTGTTTATTGGGTATGAATCAACTCAAATGGGTTACAGGTTCTACAATCCTTCAACCAAGCAATTCTCTACAAGTAGGGATGTTGTGTTTTAAGAACACAGGTCTTGGTATGATAAATACAAACAAAAGGTAACTCTACCATGTGATCTTAATTTTGATTCTCACCAACTAGGAAGGAAACATGATACAAACGTCTAGGATCCAAGAAGTGATACAGATGATGACCAAGATGAAAGGGAAAAGGATTATAGACTATGGAAATCAAGAGACAAAGCAAAGATGTACTAGTATGGAGAATTCTCTAAACAAGCTCGTAGAAGATCAAAAAGGGAGAAGAAACAACTAGAAAGGTATGGATATGATTCCACATTTCTTATAAAGCATTCAATCTACTTGGAAAAAGACTCAATTTTAGAAGAAACCTCAACCTATGAGGAGGCCAAGGAAAACCCTAATTAAAAAAAGGCCATGAAAGAAGAGATAGATGATGAGCTCATGCATGCGTAATCACTTTAGGAGTTTGCATAAGCTTAAAGGCCCCTTGCTAAGCAAGTCCCCTACTTGCTTCAGCATTTTTGTCTCATCTTACCTAGCCATAACTCACAGTATGTTTTAATAGTCAAGGAGGTAGACAACTCTGAGTGTAGAACGGAATTGCCTCTTCATATCTTATCCACTTGTCATAATCTTTAACTTGCTAGAAAGATAATATAGTCTTCTAAAGGTTTCTCAAAGCTTTGGTCTTAACTTTTCATATTGGGAAACAAATCTAGTTCAAAGCAAACAATGGTCTATGTGAGCATGTCTAGTGAAAGTGATGAAATGTCTATCTTAGAGGCATTACTTCAAGTAGTTTAAAGCTCTTGCAAAAAAGAAAGGTGATAGGTACATCCAATGTTTAAGGTCAGATGGAGGGGACGGCTTCTTCTTTCCTATTCTTTCTCTTTAAGTGTGAAATATTATTTTCAGGTATATGTAGAATGTGATGGTTCCAAATAATTTAAGGCATGTAATGTTTAAAGTGGATCCGAAAATATCTTAATTCTCTATACCAAGATGTTTAATTCCATAATGTAGTGATATTCATGAAATGTGCTGGGTCCGAATTTCTATGTTATCCCCCCAACTAAGCTACACTATATGGAATCCAAGAAATAAATAAGGAATGGAAAATATTTGATTCCTCCTCTACTTGGATATCATAAGTCTAAAGTTTCAAAGGGAACAAGTAATGTTACTTAGTGGACTATTTTTAAGTGGGTGCGTTTGCTAGTTCACATGAGGATCAATGGGGAGACAAGGCGTTTTGGGTAAAATATTGGAAATTCAGAGTCTCTCTCTCTTATATATGTATGTGTGTATGTGTGTGTATGTATGTATGTGTGTGTGTGTTTGTGTGTGTAGTAATTTCCATTCGAAGGGTCAATTTATGTTACTTAGATCAAAATTCACCTTTTTAGGTCTTTGATACCGTCATAGGAAATTGTAAATAGGCGACACGTCATATATCATTGATTTTGCATTGTTGAATGTCAAAATCTCGTGGTACAATAGAAAACCGAAATAGTGTTAATAATCTTCTATTTTTTACCTTCAAGTCTGAGTCTGAAGGGCTTGAAGAAAAGTAGACCTATTTAGAAAGACGTCTTGATAACAAGATTTCCAATGCATATTCACATTGACTATGGAACTCCATTAAAGGAGGGGCCATATGGAAGATTTAAATGAATAAAAATGCGACTTAAATGAAATCTAGTCCTTGTCGAGAATCCATGGTGTTGTGGCCTAATATTAAGCCTCTAGAATGTGAGGGATAAGGGGGTTCCCATAGAGATCCACATGAGAGAATGAAAGGTCTACGTATCTCCTATATCCATAGAATTCAAAAACTCCAACTAAAAAAGAAGAAATTACTGCAAGTGATCCGAAAATCCCATTTGCTTGGATCACAACGGTAGACCTTAATGAAATTATCTGTATAATTAATTATAATGCGAGAGAGAGAGAGCTAGAGAGAGAGAGAGAGAGTGAGAGAGAGAGAGCTAGAGGGAGAGAGAGCAATGATTGGGGGGAAGAGAGAGAGAGAGAGAGAGAGAGAGAGAGATGACGCATATACAATGATTCTTGGATAGCTACGATTGTGTCAAGCATGGAGCACTTATCTGTTTATTGACATATTTGCATGTGATGGTTCCAAACAATTTAAGGCATGCAATATTTTTAATTCATGAAATGTATTGGGCCAGAATTGCTTGTTTAGAGGGAATATTCCTTCTGATATTCCTATTACACCAAGGCCACATTCGTATTAGGTATTCCTATTTCAATGACCTAGACATTTAAAAAAATTAACACTCAGAGCATATTGATCTTAACTGATTCAAAAATAAACTCCAATTCTTAAAGCATATCACACTCACGCATAGAAATCTAGAACAAAAAAAACAAATTTGTTTATCATGGGATTTGAATCCTTTCAAGACAAAAGCAAAAGAATACTAGAGCTTCATTTTGCATGTAATAAATTAAACAAAAAGAATGGAATATATTGGATTCCTCCTCTCCTTGGATATCATAAGTTTGAATTCTCAAAGGTCACAAGCAATGCTAATTAAATTTTATAGAATTCTCCTTTTTCTTATACCCTTCATAGATGAGGTGGTGAGATGCAAAGATTCTTTTTTATATGTAATTATGCATATCATTTCTGTACAAGATAATTTAAAGCTAGGGAGATACATTGAAATAAGGAGATCAAATATTGTGTGGGGGAAACAAAGATGATGCACTTGTGTAAAAAGGATTTGGAACATTTTTAAGTGAGGGGCGTTTGCTAATTCACATTAGCATCAATGGGAAGAAAGGGAATTTCTGGTGAAACATTGGAAATTCATCTCTCTCTCTCTCTCTCTCTCTCTCTCTCTCTCTCTCTCTCTCTCTCTCTCTCTCTCTCTCTCTCTCTCTCTCTCTCTCTCTCTCTCTCTCTCTCTCTCTCTCTCTCTCTCTCTCTCTCTCTCTCTCTCTCTCTCTCTCTCTCTCTCTCTCTCTCTCTCTCTCTCTCTCTCTCTCTCTCTCTCTATATATATATATATATATATATATATATATATATATATATATATATATATATATATATATATATATATATATATATATATATATATACGTGTGTGTATGTGTATGTACATACATGTGTGTGTCTTTGTGCGTTCGTGTGTGTGTTTATGTGTAGTCATTTCCATTCGAAGGGTCAATTTATCTTACTTAGATCAAAATTCGCCTTTTTACTCTTTGACATTGTCATAGAAAGTGGGAAATAGACGATATGTCATATATCATTGATTTTGAATTGTTGAATATCAAAATCTTGTGTTACAAAAGCTAGAAGAAACGGAAATAGTGTTAATAAATCTTCTATTTCTTACCTTCATGTGTGAGTTTTGAACGGCTTGAAGAAACCTAAACCTATTTAGAAAGACGTCTTGATAACAAGATTTCCAATGCAAGGTGGTGCATATTCACATTCATTATGGAATTCCATCAAAGGAGGGGCCCTATGGAAGATGTAAATGAAGAAAAAAGCGACTTAAACTAATCATAGTCCTTGTCGAGAATCCATGATGTTGTGAAGTCCACGGCTCAAAACATCGAGAGCATGACTCAATTCAATCTTATATGGAAGATGCCCCACATGATATAACTTCTAAGATTCCCCACATGAGAGAATGAAAGGTCTATGTATCTCCTTTTTCATTTCTCACTCATATTATTTATAGTTTCCTATATCAATAGAATTCAAAAACTCCAACTAAGAAAGAAGAAATTACTGCAAGTGATCAGAAAAACCTAGTTGCTTGGATCACAACCATAGATCTTAATGAAATTCTAGTGAATAAGAAACTCTAGTGAAGGATTTGGACCAATGTGCTCTCTTGTGGTGCAAGTAAATGCTCTAGTAGTAGGGAAGACTTCGGCCACTCTTGTTTTCTTGTCTTACCAGCATTCTAACTTGGCAGTTCCTCAAGAAGCTCCTTTTGAACTCGCTTTGTATGGTGAAGCAATGAATTGCTCATTTGTTCTGTGGAATGCCATTAAGAGTGATGCGTTCTTGAATATTTGGAAGGAGCGATATTTTTTGAGCTTCAACAATCTTTCCTAAGAATAATCCATTGAAAAATCCCTAGTCTGTGTAGGTAAAAGTATCCATGATTTTAAGAAAGCTCCCACTTTAGACACAATAGGCTATTCATGCTAGAAGAAACAACAAATTGAAAACCAAGTGGTTCCTCACGAAGAGAACGAAAAGGTTATACAATTTCTTTGCAATTCTCTCTAGCACTTTATAATTAAAGAGCACTTTACATAAAGAAAAAAAAAGACATGTTTCCAATCCACTTGAATCCTCTTCCTCCACTCTTCCTCTACTAGAGTAGAATATCTACTTATGGGATGTGAGTCTTCACCAAGGTTCTTTTCTTCACTTATTAGCATGGACACAAGATCGACAAAATTTGTCATATTGCTGTTGTTTTGAATAGAATTTCTTAACTTCTTATATGTAACTCCTAAACCACAAAGGCACACTTCAACCTTACATCATTTATTGTGTCTCTCCATGCAGTTTACTCATTTCTGAGCTTGAAAGGTTACTGGTGAACATATTTCACATGTTTTTAGCTTTGCACTAATAAAATATGGCTCATACTGAACAACACATCTTCTTAAAACATCGTGCAAAATACCATTTTCAGAAACAGAAACATAAAGGATCATAAGATCCTACATGTTTAAGGCACCTAAAATGGAGAGGGTCCTACCTCTTTAAGGCCCCTAAATCAAAGAGGATATTTATCCAACACAAAGATATATTGTGTTGTGTTTAACAATAATGCATTCCCAACAATCGTTGGAATGAACATTATATAGTAATTATATGTGAGAACTATGTGATGTGTCCATATCGTGAAAACTAAGAAAATCAGAAGCTCTAGTCTGCATTTGGAATACCAAAGTATGTCATGGAGAGAAAGAAACTGGAGAAGGAAATTTGACAAGTACTTTACAATCCTGAATTGCATCTATTATGTGCTAAAGAAAGGGTCGAATTTCATTTTACTTCACCAAAGGATTATCCTAATACTAAAATGTTCACAAACACTCAAGACTATACCATTATATTCTCAAGGAAGCCTAGAGCTACAATTCTCAATTGATGATCCTTGTAATCTAAGGGACAATTCTCAAAAGAAATGGAAATTATCTATGGGATACGGGATTAGTTCAATTAAATACTTCAATAGTCACTTGTGGAAGCACTCCATAGATATCCCACTTAAATCTACAAGGGAGACCCATTACCTTTTACTTAGTTCCATTCTTCTTATACAAGACAACAATGATCTCAAATTTGTAGAAAGGACACAAGTTCTTGAAGAATCTCTCCTATCATTCTCATTACTTATAGGAAGAAAAAGGTAGAGAGTCCATTAAATGAGGAAATCTTGTGCTATGTGCATTCATATTCTCGTTATTAGAAAGGATATCAAGCGGGAACAAGGACCAAAAGGAAGGAGCACGCCTACCCATTTTATAGCTGCATTTTGTAGCAAGCTCCATCAAAGCAAAGAAATCCTTCTACGTGAAGCAATACACGAGATAGCATGAAGTTGTAAAAGAAAAGATATAACAAAATAAAGAAAAGTTGAATCACATTCATTTACTACGTGCTAATTGTAATTCTACAAGGTTAAACCATGTGGTCAGCCTCATCTCAAAAGTTTGCATTGTTGACTCCAAGGCTTTGAAGAGCAATACAAATGTTGATTGGAAGCACTTCGAAGGGTGACATGTTATGGTAGTAGAATTATCAATGGGAAGCATTGTATAGTAGACCGCAACAAATTATTCAAATAATCACATTCATTATTCGCCTAATTATGAGAAGGAAAGAAGGATCATCATGTAAGGTGCTAAGTATCGTTTTTTGTGGAGTATTGCTAGGGCTAAGATCAGGTTACGTAAGGAGGTGGTGTCGTGAGCCCCCTTAATGGATGACATGGGAGTCTCACATATCACCAGATTAACTTAGGGTATCGTGGTTGTGGCTTAGGGTCTCAATTTGTTGAACTCCTGGCTTTTTTAGGGCAAGGTGGGGGCAAGAACTGATAGTTTTAAGGCTTCAGAGGAGTATTTTTTATGACTTGTGTTGGGTCTCCAGTGGCTTGAGTCTTTAATCTTTGCTTTCAACATTTGGCCAAAGCTACCAGAAGTGTGTGAAGCGGTTTTGATTGGTGTTTTCTAGCCATTATTCGGTTGTTTGGGTTCATAGTCTATTGGGTCCTCTAGTTTTTAGCAATTAGTTGGTTGAACCTCATGATCAGTTCCACCCTGTCTCTGGTGCAATACAATGTGGGGCCTAGTTTGGCACCGATAGGCTCTAGATATTCTTTAGAGCTCTTTGGTATGGTCTCCCCAATGGCCTCCCTTCTTAGGGAGGATGTCTTGCCTAAGAAGGAGATGTTGAAGAAAGTGTGCCACCTTGGCTAGCTCTTTGGCCCCAAACCCCTATGGAGTCCCTTTACCTCTAGTTAAGAAACGAAGGGCTCTTGTGAGGCCTTGTCATTTGAAAATCTCAAATTCTTTGTGCGAATCATTTTCTCCTGATTTCCGAAAATGAGGAGATTGCATTTCAAGTGCTACAAGCCCATGCTTGGAAAATTTTGTGCACTACACTTTGCCTCCTCAAATGGTTCCTAGGCTTTGTACCTAACAATTTGAATCCTCTAGGTCATCCACTCTAGGAAAATCTTGCTCCCATTTGGTGGGCTTTGCCATCCAAGGTTGACGTAGGCGGCTTAATCTATGAAGGTGCAAAACATACATTCAATGAGTGGTGGCACCCACATATTTGCATCAAAACAGGGTTAAACTAGGATTTGCTTTCAAGAATAATAATTAACCAACCAAAGAATATGCAAACTTTTAAAAAATAAACATGAGAGGGATTCCATTGCTTACACGATTAACAAGTGTTGCAAACCATTTCTCTCAAATTGTAGGAGTTAAATCTCCTCTTTCTCCTAATAGGAAGCATTCTATGGTGTCGCCATTAGAGTTATATCCAAAAGCATTCCCCACAATATGGTGCATCTATTGGTCTCCGTCATCTTCGACATGGAAATCCTTGAAGCTATTGAATCCCTTCTTAATGGTAAAAGCCCTAGCTGGGATGGCCTAACCAATGAGGTCTTCAAATCCTTTAAGCATTTCTTGGTGACTCCTCTGTGTCTTGTCTAGCAGAAGGCCGTGCATTTTGTCACATTGCTAGGCTTTCTTAATGAAGGTGTTACCAAATTAATTCACAAAAAAATAGAAAAAATAGAATTGAGAACTAGAGACCTATTACGATGTTGAAAATGGGACACAAGATTTAGGCAAAATTCCTTGCTAATCACATTTCTTATCATCTTCATTCTTGGCTCAACATTGACCAAAAAGGCTTCATTAAGGACAAGTCCATTCTAGAGAAAATTATGAATGTTTGGTAGGGCCTTGAATTTTTCCAAGCAATCATAGCAAGATATTATATGTCTCAAAAATGGACTTTTACAAGGCTTATGATAGACTTGAATGGGACTTCATTCTTGAATCCATTAAAGACATGGGATGCACCTCAAAATTTGTAAGAATGATCTGAACCCTTTGGGGTAATGCCATTGTCGCATAAATATCAATGGCTAGCTCTCCTAATCTATTAGATTGAAATGCTGGATTAGACAAGATTGCCCCTAGCTCTGCTTGTTTTTGCCATTGACATCAATGGTCTATGTTGCTTGCTCAATCACTATTCCATAGTTGGATCCATTTGGGAACTAATGTTACCAAACAACAAAGTACAAAGTACTATGAGACTATTTGTTGATGACAAAAATTCTTTCTTATGGAATGACTTGGATAGCATAGTCTCCTTTTGGCACTGCATAAATACATTCTATATTGCTTCGGGATTCAAAATTAACCATGTGAAAATTGCATTCAGGGCTATCCATGGACACCAACTGCAATTGGACAAGGATGTGAGGAGATTCTTAACGGTCAATTTTTTTCCTTTCTAGCATATTATTAGGATTTGATGTCATGATTGGTTAGAGATGAGATTAGGTCCTTGCAAAGATTAGTAGGAAGTTGCATTTTTGGAGGGGTATGCAAATTAACATGGCGGGCACACCATGGTGGTCAGTGCATTACTTATAGCCTCTATTCTACACTTTATTTCATGTTGGAGAACAAAAGATACTAAATTGAACTAATTGGTGTTGATATATTTAGGTAATGATGTGTGTGAACACTTTAGGACCAGTGGGGCACTTTTTTTCCCTCTTTAGGAGGTTTCTTTCCCCCGGCTTGTATATACGCCTATTGCCCTAATGGGCTACTTATCTTTTGTACATTTTGGTGGTAATACATTCAGTATTATGTGTTGTGCTCCAAGCTTATTCATCTTCCTTGTGTTGTTCGTGTGCTTCGGCAAATGTCTAACTTCAACAATTGGTATCAAAGCTTGTTGCCGCTTCATCTAGGGTGTTGTTGGCACTCCTCCGGTTGCACTCTCAGAATTGCCCAAATTTTGGTGAGCATACTCAGCCTATTTCAGAGATCAAAACAACTTCGATGTGTCGTGCCAAAATCGCGATTTGAGCTCATTTCAGCCTCTGAACACATTATCACAGTGCTTGTGCAGGCTATTTCATCTCTTTGTGCCAAAGGTATATACCACTTTCGGTTCGTTAGTATAAGCGTCTCAAAGTCTACTACAACTTTAGCAGATTTGTCTAGGTAGTTCTGTTCAACTTTTTGAGATAAAGTCAATTTTTTGCATCAAGGTATTTTAGCCACTGGCCATGGTTGAAAGTAGTGATGTATTCCATATGTTGGCTATTGAGGATAACTTGGATGGTACCAACTACCTTTTATGGGCTTATATGATGCGACATGTATTGATTGCAAAAGGACTGTGGAATATTATGGAGGGTGTTGAAAGATGTCCTGTTACACCTACCACTGCAGGTACTGCAAATACAAGTGTTGGTGTTGATGGAGATGGTATCGAAGATGATGATATTTTGCAGATTCCTATTCGTGAAGTTGTTTTGTTGCTCCTACTACAGAGCAAATTTCTTGGGATGGCGGAGATGCTCAGGCACATGCATTGATAGCTTTCTCTATAAAATGTGCCATTATTCCTCACATTCGCTCTTGTAGAACAGCTACGGATGCTTGGGATACACTTAACACATTGTACCATGCTAGGAATGAGGCTCATGTTGCGTACATACGAAAACAATTAGAGAGTGAGCACATGAATGGAGATGATTCTATGGACAATTTTCACACAAAGATCAAGAATTTGAAAGAAGAATTGATTTCTGTTGATGAAGTTGTAGGAGATAGCTCACTTGTGTAGACCATCCTGAATGGTCTTCTTGACTCATATCAGAGTTTTGCTTCTTCTCTTCATTTGATGATGAAAGGCAATCCAAATGCCTTGTATTTTGAGGAGTTCGTCTCTGTTCTATTGCAGGAAGGCCAATCTAGGCAGAACAGGTCTATTATGCATGTTGCAGATCAAGCTTTCTTGGCTAGTCAGGTCTATTATGCATGTTGCAAAGGTAAATGGAGCTCTTCTACTAGTAAGCAGAAATCTGCAAATGCTACACATTCAAAGAAGGAAGACAAAGATGAGAAGAAATCAGAAAAGCAGAAATTGTTTTGCAAATACTATAAAGCAAATGATCATGTTATCAAGAGCTGCCCAAAACTAGCTGCTAAAGAGGCAAAGAAGAAAGAGGTTGGAATAGTTATTGCAAAGGCCTCTACACCAAAAACAAAGTCTACTAATCTTGTGCAAGAAGAAGAATGGGTGTTTACTACTGTTTGTAGTTTTGACCCATCTTCTCATGAGCACTACATGTCTACAGTAGAATCAAATGTTTGGTACTTTGATAATGGGGTGACCAAACATATTACCTCGCAGCGCAGTTTCTTCTCTTCACTCAAGCCTGCCCCTATAGGGAATACTATTACATGCGCCAACAACTCCTCCTATCCTGTTATGGGAGTTGGTAAGATCATTTTGACTACTGTTGATGGTAGTTCTTTCACTTTTTCACATGCTTTGTTTATGCCAGGGACCAAGGAAAATCTGTTATTAGTTTCTGCATTAGCCAAGATTGGCTTGGTTGTGAAATTTGTTGATGATAGATATACAGTTCATGATCTATCAAATGGCAATGTCATTATTGCTTCTAGCATTTTATGTTGTGGGTTGTATAAGCTTATAGACTATGAAAGATTTGTAAATGATTTGGCATGTGTAGTACATGATTCTTAGTCTATGTCAAATGCAAAGCTTTGGCATGTACGCTTTGATCATCTAATTTTTGCTAGTTTTCTATGCCTCTAGAAATCTGAAATGTTGTCCTCTTTGACCAAACTTGCAGCACCCAGTAAGCATGTATGTGAAGGTTGTATTTTGGGCAAAATGCAGTGTTCTTCCTTTCCAAAAGATGGTTCAGTTCGGGCTATTCAAAAATTGCAGCTTGTACATTGTGATGTCTCTGGTCCTATGTAGACACCTTCTTTTGCGAACTATCTTTACTTCGTGACTTTCATCGATGATTTTTCTAGACATGCATGGGTATATCCATTGAAGGCAAACTCCGAAGTGTTTATGTGATTCAAACAGTTTTTGGTTTTGGCTAAAATCTGTCAGCATGTAAAATGGGCACCTTCCATTCTAATCGAGGGGGGGAATATATGTCTTATGCCTTTAATTCATTTCTGGCCGAGCATGGGATAAAACATCAGTGTATAGTGCCATATACACCTCAACAGAATGGAGTAGCTGAATGGAAGAACAGGTCACTCATGGATATGATGAGGCGTATGGTCAAGAGTCAGGCTTTACCACATAGTTTCTAGCTTGAGGTTGTCATATGTGCAGCATATGTACATAAGAGGTGTCCCACTAAAGCACTCCAGTTGATCACTCCATATGAGGCTTCGCATGGATGCAATCCATCTGTTGCTCATCTACGTGTTTTTCATTTTTTGGCATATGTATTAGTGCCTCAACAACATCGCAGAAATTTGGATGATAAAGTAGTAAAATGTATTTTTGTTGGGTACAGTTCTAAAAGTAAAGGCTATTGTCTATATCATCCATAAACTAAACGCATTTTGGTTAGTTGTGATGTTGTTTTTGTGGAAGATTCTATTCAACCATTGCTTTCATGCACTAAGGAGACTTTTGTTAGCTCCTAAGACATGTATGATACTTTGGTCCCTCTTTTTTACAGGTGGACAATCTAGTGTTGGTCCTAAAGAGGCAACTTCTCAACCTTTGCAGGTTTCATGTGATGATGCAGATCATTCCATTTTTTATGCAAATTTACATGATGCACTTCTTGATGAGAGAGCTGATATTGAGCAAGAAAAAACTATGCCAAAATGGCTTGCGCCAACTTTGTGTGACAGCAAATTAGATGCACCTCTGTCATATCATACTCGATCACGCTCTCATAGTGCCTCTTTTGCATCAGATTGCTATGGTATTACTGCATCTTGTCTCTATGATGAGAGTGAGCATGTTTCATTTGATGAAGCACAGAATTCAAAAAATTAGATGGTTGCTATGCAATCTGAATATGATGTTATGATAAAGAATGGTAGTTGGTCTCTATCTGAAGCGTAAGCTTGATGGAACAGTTGACACGTATAAGGCTAGGCTTGTTGCAAAGGGTTATGCACAAGTAAGAGGCATTGATTTTGATGAGATCTTTGCACCTACATGCCGTATGACTACAGTTGGTAGCACCTGTGCACTTGCAGCTCATCATGGTTGGAATGTACATAAGTTGGACATTAAAATTGCATTTCTAAATGCTGACTTGCATGAAGAAGTGTATTTTTTTCATCCCCTTCGCTTTGTGCAGAAAGGGCATGAAAACTAGGTGTGCAGGTTAAAGAAGGCATTATATGGTTTAAAGCAAGCACCACATGCTTGGTATGAAAATATATATGGCTATTTGATTCCACATGGTTTTGAGAACAGTCCAACTGAAAGCACCTTATATGTTAAGCGTTCTAATGATGTGCTTTTGACCATTGTGGTATATGTTGATGATATGTTGCTCACTGGTCCTCATGGCATGCATATTGCTGATTTTAAGGCTGATTTGCATGCCTCATTTGAGATGTTTGATTTGGGGCGTTTGCATCACTATTTGGGCATTCGGTTTATGCAAGTTGATGGTGGAATGGCTTTGTGTCAAACAAATATATTGACACATTATTGCAACATTTTGGCCTTGAAGACAGTAAGCCTATTGCCACTCCTATGGAGACAGGTTTACAATTGGGTCTTCATGATGTTGGACATGCATTTGATGATGTTCTCTATCAGCAAGTTGTTGGATGCCTGATTTACTTATGCATTACTCGGCGTGATATTCAGTTTGTTGCGTCACTGATGAGCAGGTTTATGCATTTCCCAGTAGTCAAGCATTGGTACATGATTAAGTGCATCTTTCGCTACTTGAGTGGTACCTGGCTACTTGAATTGTTTTATCCCAAGGGGGGATCACTACCGCTAGATTTTCATGCTTTTTCTAACAGTGATTGGGCTAGTTGCTATGACACTCGTGTGTCCACTAGTGGTTTTTGCTTCATGCTTGGTAGCTCCTGCATATCTTGGCTGAGCAAGAAGTAGCCTACTATGGCCACTTCTAGTTGTGAGGCTAAGTATGAGGCAACTTTCACAGCAACTGTTGAGTGTGTGTGGCTCAGATGCCTTATGGCTGATTAGGGTGTTGGTCACTCTTTTGCACCACCATCTTCACTAAAAGTCAAAGCGCATTGGCAATTGCGAGGAACCCTATGTTCCACGCTTTCACTAAGCACATTCAGGTGCATTATCATTATGTTAGGGAGAAGTTCTCTGCTAGGGAGATCAGCTTGGCATATGTGCCCATGTAGGAGAACATTGCAGACCTTTCCACGAAGGCTCTGCCTAGGGAGAAGTTTGAAGCTTTCCGCAAAGCTCTGGACTTACTTCCTTTTGTGGAGTGATTCCCACATAGCTTGGCACTTCCTTATACATGAGTGCCAGCTCCTTGTTCACCGCATCATTCCTAGGGGGAATTTGTTGATATATTTAGGTAGTGATGTGTGTGAACACTCTAGGACCACGGGGTTACTTTTTTCCCTTTTTAAGAGGTTTTTTCCCCCAACTTGTATATACACCTAGTGCCCTAATGGGCTACTTATGTTTTGTACTTTCTAGTGGTAATACATTCAGTTCCGTAGACATCTAACTCCAACAGTTGGCTAAAGGAATTTTCTTTTGATGACCATAACAAAAGAGGTATTACCAAAATTAAATGGATTTGTTGCTCAGATAGAAATGAGTGGGGTGTGCATGGCTTGCTAGAAATTGAGGGTTTAGCTGGTGAGATAGCATCCAAGTGGATGATAAGATTTTGGAAGAATATGGACACCTCTTGGACCAAACTGACTTTAAGAAATAAAAATGATGCAAGGTGGAAGGGGCTGGACATACTTAGCTTGTTGTTCTGCCCCTTTTCTATTTTCTCCAAAACGATCACCAATTACTTGTTCATTTTGGAAAAGCTGAAAAAAATGAGACGCTACATTAAGATCATTGAAGAATTTAAATCAACAAAATTACTCTATCTAGCTCCTTATCAAGGAGATCAAAGTTATGGACTTAAACAATCTCTAGAGAGTAAAGAAATTATTGAATGGAGCAGATATGGAGTCAACATAGAAGATATTGCATCAACTTTATTGACATTAATCTAGATTGGTGGGTTGATTATGAAGAGTTTCTCCTACTATGAGTGAGAATGCTAGTTTGGGACTTATTGAAGTCCAACCTTCCTCAAGAAAATGGCCCCCTCGATTACAAGGTATAAACATTGCATAATGGTAAAAGCTTGTTAAGATCTCTAGCATTCAAAAGAATCTCGATCTACACTCCATCCTTAATAGGAAATAGAGTCAAAAGAGGTATAATATCATATGGGAATTCAAGTTTTGTGATCTTTAGCATCCTCACATTCAGAGCAAAAAATGAGTGCTTGTGTGGAAATTTATCCATCATGGAATTCGGATGAATGTGAAAGCAAATAAGATTTGTGAGGCCTCTCCTTGGTGTAAACGATGCTCCAAGGCTAGAGAAGATTTGGGACACTTTTTCTTCTCACTTCCCAAAAGCCATTTGGTTTGGATCACTATTCGGAGGGTTCTAACTTTACTGTTCGAAGTTCACTAGAATGAAACCCTAATTAGTGAAGCGATTGACTATTTGGCAACATTGTGGAACACAAGTAGAGGAGAAGCCCTATGGAAAATTTGGAAGGCAAGAAGTGTTGCTAACTTTGGGAGTAATCCTAACGAGTGTTGAATTGACGAAACACTGAACTTGTTAGGAAGAAGAATTAGTAATCATAAGAAATATCTACCCTTTAGATGTCACAAAATTCTTGTATTAGAGAACAACAAGATCCGAAGTAGATGGGATCCCCATAAAGGAGATGAAAACATTATTAGCATGATCAACAAGTAAAGATGCTAGCCTTGTAGCTGCACTCTATTATTCGCCTTAGTGCATCATGAGATTAACATCAGGACTGCCCTCAGGTCGTCAATATGAGGTTGCCCTGCCTTGTGGAATAAAGGGCATCCCTTGGGCACTATGCTCCCTTCACTTGTAATTCTTTTTTCTTTCTTGATTGATGCATGCCCGGAAGACTAGGTTGTCCATGAACTTCCTCTTAAAAGAAAAAGGTTTATCCAGTTCCTATATTCTTTCAGAGATAGTTCCATAGTCACTATATCATTATATTCTCCACCAAGAATGTAACCAGTTTACGAAAGCCAAAATGTACAACCATGAAATGAGTTCTCGCCCACGAATGAGCTGATGCCAGAATAGCTTCCTAAAAGAAATGTCACGTGCTGTGGAGCTCATATTTGTCCGATTATAAGCTTTCGGAACACCGCATGGTCGATGGAGTTCGTGGCGACCAACTGATGAGAAATCACAACAATGGATGCTACACTCTCGGACTCCAAATATCTATAGGATTTATACAGACCAGCATGTTCCAGCGAGAAATGTAGAGCCAAAAACTATGGAGCTGTCGATGCACGTGCTGTGGGAATCTCCATGAATAATCAGGAGGACCATATTTGTCGGATTATAAGCTTCAGGAACTCGTGTCTCAGACCGCATGGTCGATGGGGTTCGTGGCAACCAGTTGATGATGAGTCACAACAATGATATGTAGTTACGTCCATCTTGGTGTCTCGTGTAGCGTCTCTGTGTGATGTCGTCTTCCCCAAGATTTCATCATCATCAGGTTCCAAATATCTGCAGAGTTTATCTTCACCAGCATGTTCCAAAGAGAAATAGAGCGCCAAAAAATGGAGCTGTGGATAGCAACTCATTTTGTAAGTGATCAACGTCAACGTGGGACGGAAGAAAGCAAACATGAGGACTCAACCTGTGAGCTGTCTGATTGCACGGAGAAAAGAAGGTCGAAAAAGTCTGCGGAACACGACGCGATCTCAGAACAGCTCGTTCACGACGATTGATCTGTACAATCTAGAAGAAACATCAGTTTCATCATCTCACTGCTGTGAGGTGTGCCTTCATGTAGTCAAAGAGAAGGATAAGGATCAACAAGGACATGCGTTCAAGGACATGGCGTCCATGAAAAACGCGTCTGGATAATGTCGTACTTACTGCTGGTCGACTGTCGCGTATCAATATATACTGCCTATTATTACGATGATGATGATGATGAGAACTTATGATGATGATGAAGATGATGACGAGAACTTATGATGATGATGATGATGAAAACTCTGTTCTTGTTTCTGTTGTTTTTCGTCCCCTTGCTGACAGACTCTCTCCGAGCCCACCTTCATGCCATCTCCGTGAAGAACAAGAACGTATGAGGGGTGAAATGTAGGCCTACTTTTACAGCTGAATCATCTTCTACAGCACACAGGGGAAACTCTCTGTTTAAGGATTTTTCGGATTGTTTCCTTTACAGAGTTAGTTATGTCTCTTGTGAACCCAATATTTTTCTCCCGTTGTTCCATGATGTAGTTGAGCACTTGATTGTTCTTCCAAACTATACTAGTTGACAACAGGTTTTCTTATCTTCCTGAGACACTCTATTTCATGTTGTCTATAGCTTAATGTTTTAGAGGAAATGAGAACAAGTGATGTCCTAGCCCCTCTCAACTTTTCATTTGCAAGTCACTTATTTCTACATAACAACAAGGAGTTTGGCTAACCAATTCAGCGAATATAGATTTTTTACAAATCACATGGTGTAGAATATTCCAAAGGAAAATAAGGTTGCCATAAGCATAGATTACAAAGTTCTTATATAATTTTTCACCATAACAACTCCTATTTCAGATCAACACTTCTTTAAATGTGAACACCAGTGTTGTACCAAAACAGGACACTATAGTGTCCTTTTTTGTAACAAATAAAAAAAATTCACACATACTAATCAAATAAATTTTTGAAAGACCCTTAAAGCCCTATAAAGACCTATACCTAGATGTTCTATAAAAATATAAACTTTAAAAAATAACCTTTTTTGATAACTCAAAATATAGAAATGATTGAATATGGTTAAAAAAAAACAGTTTTTTTGTAGAGTTATATATAAGGAGAAAGAAATATACCATCAAAAGATTTTTCCTCCTATTGGAGTCATTTTTCTAATGTTAATATATTGTCATCTAATCATTTAAGACAAGTCTTGGGAACTAGAAAATCCATTTTTATAATAGAAAATTACTACAATATGGCATGTTCATTATATAGTTACACACTTTGCAGCCCTCTAAATTATATTGATTCAAGAAAACACTAAAATGGTTGGTGTTTCATTTCAAAAACCATCATATAGTATCATAAAGATATGCTACATGTCTTTGAACCAATAATTTTTATATGTATCTCACATACCACTAAAAATCTCAATATTTCATTCAATAGCCATATTTCGCTCTACGGAGAATAAAAATTCATCTTAAAAAATTAGGTTTCCTCAATGATATAAGGTATATATTATCAATCAAAATAAATCTATAAGTATTATAAACTACTTCATATAGCATACTCACTTTGATCATGTAGCATATGCAATATTTCATCATAAGATGCCCTTTTCTTAGCGTAGAAAAACAATGGTATTGTTTAACTTGAAGAAACGACATAGAAATTTGACTCCTAAGGTTTGCAAAAAAATATTTCTATCTGTAATAATATCAAGTAGTATTTTGATAATAAATAATGACATATATTCATACCATCACTTTGCAAAATAATTCTTAGCTGATAACAGTATCATATCACATATGAGATCAATTTTATGCCATAAATCTAGTAAAAATCCTTCTCAATCTCTAATTATGGATAGAAACATGTTGAAATAGATAAAATAAGAGATTTTATTGCATTTATGCTAATGAAAATTATGTGATCATGATTTTAATTAAAAATAACCACTAACTTACATCATTGTGCTTTTTACACCCATACTGAAATTAGCATCATAAAATAACTGAATAAATACTAGATTTTATATCCTTTAATTAAAACTATATTTTTCTAAAAATATTCAACCCTTATGCTAACATGTTGCATACTGACATTTATAAATGGCTCCTTCTAGTAATCTGAAAAATTCATCAAATAATATCTCTTTTTTAGACCAAAGTGTCCAAGTACAATACTAGTGTTAACAGTTTGATGAAGATAAGAAATAGCCTCCCTTGCACAAAAACCGCTTTTTTTTATTAAGAAAACATATATACTACTAACACCAAGACTAATAGTAGTAGTAGTAGTAATAATAACAACAAAAAAATTAATAATAATAATAATAATAGCAATTATCATCATCATCAACAATAAGATCATAACAATAGTAATAGTAACAATAGTTACAAGTAAGCAACAACAATAATAGTAATAGTACTAGAAGTAGTGGTAGTGGTAGTGGTAGTGGTAGTGGTAGTGGTAGTGGTAGTGGTAGTGGTAGTGGTAGTGGTAGTGGTAGTGGTAGTGGTAGTGGTAGTGGTAGTGGTAGTGGTAGTGGTGGTGGTGGTGGTGGTGGTGGTGGCTGTGGTGGTGGTGGTGGCGGTGGCGGTGGCGGTGGCGGTGGGGGTGGGGGTGGGGGTGGGGGTGGGGGTGGGGGTGGGGGTGGGGGTGGTGGTGGTGGTGGTAGTGGTAGTGGTAGTGGTAGTGGTAGTGGTAGTGGTAGTGGTAGTGGTAGTGGTAGTGGTAGTGGTAGTGGTAGTGGTAGTGGTAGTGGTAGTGGTAGTGGTAGTGGTAGTGGTAGTGGTAGTGGTAGTGGTAGTGGTAGTGGTAGTGGTAGTGGTAGTGGTAGTGGTAGTGGTAGTGGTAGTGGTAGTGGTAGTGGTAGTGGTAGTGGTAGTGGTAGTGGTAGTGGTAGTGGTAGTGGTAGTGGTAGTGGTAGTGGTAATTGGAAAATAAGTTTTGTGCCATCCATTTTAGTTATTAAAAGGTCCTCAAGATAAAGCTATCCAATTTAGATACTCAAGTATGATTACTTTAGAAAATAATTATTTCTATGTGATCCAAGTGATAGTTTGTGAGAAACACACACACACACACAAACGCATACACACACACATACATACACACACACATATACACACACACACACACACACACATATATATATATATATATATATATATATATATATATATATATATATATATATATATATATATATATATATATATATATATATGTTTTGAGGCTCTCATGCATGTGTGTGCATCTCTCCTCTCCTCTCCTCTCTCTCTCTCTCTCTCTCTCTCTCTCTCTCTCTCTCTCTCTCTCTCTCTCTCTCTCTCTCTCTCTCTCTCTCTCTCTCTCTCTCTCTCTCTCTCTCTCTCTCTCTCTCTCTCTCTCTCTCTCTCTCTCCTCTCCCTCTCCCTCTCCCTCTCCCTCTCCCTCTCCCTCTCCCTCTCCCTCTCCCTCTCCCTCTCCCTCTCCCTCTCCCTCTCCCTCTCCCTCTCCCTCTCCCTCTCCCTCTCCCTCTCCCTCTCCCTCTCCCTCTCCCTCTCCCTCTCCCTCTCCCTCTCCCTCTCCCTCTCCCTCTCCCTCTCCCTCTCCCTCTCCCTCTCCCTCTCCCTCTCCCTCTCCCTCTCCCTCTCCCTCTCCCTCTCCCTCTCCTCTCTCTCTCTCTCTCTCTCTCTCTCTCTCTCTCTCTCTCTCTCTCTCTCTCTCTCTCTCTCTCTCTCTCTCTCTCTCTCTCTCTCTCTCTCTCTCTCTCTCTCTCTCTCTCTCTCTCTCTCTCTCTCTCTCTCTCTCTCTCTCTCTCTCTCTCTCTCTCTCTCTCTCTCTCTCTCTCTCTCTCTCTCTCTCTCTCTCTCTCTCTCTCTCTCTCTCTCTCTCTCTCTCTCTCTCTCTCTCTCTCCTTGCTCCTCTTGTAGCCCACCAATGGCCTTCATTGGTATTAGAGCATGTTGAAGTCTATGTGTTGAGCCCATAAAAGTCATATTGGTCAAAGTCAATCGTAGACAAAGTCAATCATAGTCAAAGTCAAAAGGCCAAAGTCAAACTGATCAAAGTCAACAAGGTCATGGTCAAAGTCAACAGGGGCAAAGTCAAAGTGTTCGAAGTTCAGTTGTCAAAGTGCATAGGTAGTGCACAATTAATTGTCCACAAAGGGTAAATTAGAGAACGTTGGTTGCAGGTTGCAGAGGTATTTCTCTAATTTCCGTAAGGTTCAAAGTGTTTTGGAAGGTTCAGGTGAGCCCTCTCTCAGATGCACAAGTGAAAAATTAAAAGGAAAATGTGAAGGTATGTGAAGCGGCAACGTATGCAGAAGTGAAAGTATGTCCCCCCAATTAAAATTTTTGTTTTAGTCTAAAGTCACTATAGGACAAAACAGGGATTCGTTGGCTGCCCACTTTAGGAGCCAATCTTGGGACATCAAAGTAAGCACCAAGATACTCTTGCAGTTAGGAGCGTACGTGAACCGGCACTCAAATCAAAGCAAGTGTAAGCAAGAGTGAGCATAGTCTAAGCGAGGCAAGAGAGAGAAGTGCATGAGACACACAGTGTGCTACACAGAGAAGTGAAGTGCAAGGTGTGCATGAAGAGTGACTAAGGAAGTGTGCAGAGAAGTGCTAAGCTAGTTCCCCAAGGATCCCAAGGTCTCATGGCAGTGTGCCCCTAACGACAGAAGGTGGCCATCCCTCCCCCTTATTGGAAGCTTGGTGCAAGGTGTGCACAAGTGCAGGCTTGGAGAAGGTGGAGGTCTGGTGCAAAGGAGGCCAACAACAACAAGACCTTGGGTATTTGGTATTTTGTAATCGAGCACTCTGTGGGATTTTGCTATTTGGATTGTATTGTGCATAACCATTGTATTCGTCTTATTATAATCAATCGAAATAGGCTTCTAGTGTGTATCTTTCTTCTTACATTTCCCTTTTTCCTACAAACACTCAAATCCCTTCTTGTCTGAGAATCCCCCAACAAAATTTGGCATGCCTGGTGGGACTCCAAGGAGATTTGAGCATAGGAGAAGAAATATTGCAGTGTGAAGAAGCACTATTCAAGTGCCGACACTACTACTTCATTGGGCTGAGAGGTACATATTCTTATCAATTATCTCATACTAAGAGGATTATGAACAGCTCATGATTGCAACCCGGTCCCAAACATTGAGGGTCACCTACAAGCAAACGAGAAGGAAGGCTGTTAGAAAATCCTCTAGTCCACTTTCGTCAACTTCATCACTAAAGAGCATGGCTGGTCAAGTAGACTTGGAAACCCTACCATCAAGATTAAATATAAAATTTCCTTCCTTCAAACGCCTAGCTCAGGAAGATCCGGACGAGCATATTAGAAGGTTTTTAGCACTATCCAAAAATAGAGGCTTAATGGGAAGAGAGGATGCCTTTTTGATACTCTTCCTTGCCACATTAGAAGGATTAGTAGATAAATGGTTCAGCAAGTTTGCTGAGAACCATTTTACAACTTGGGACTTAATGAAAGATGCATTCAAAACCCAATTCCAGCATGGAAATACTGCAGAGATCATCATAGAGGAATTAGAAAACTTGAGACTGGATCCAGGTGAAAAATTTCCAAAATTTGTAACTAGGGCTAAGGCACTAATGGCTAAGTTGCCAGATCCTCCACATGATTTTCTTGTTAAGAAATGGTTAGCAAAGCCACTTTCAGTGACCACCCAATGTAAAATCAAGGAATTAGTGTTGCCTACAGCCACCATAGAGGAGTTCATCAACACAGCTACACGATTGGAGTAGATAAGGCAACATTATGGAGATTTTCTTCTCAACTACCCTATTCTATAGAAATGGAGGATCCAGTAATCCAGCAAAGGAAAGAGCTAGAGGGCTTAAAAAGGAATAAGCCCCACAAAGAGGAGGAGAATGTTGTTACTCAGTTGAGGAGGGAGATTGAGGCTTAAAAGCTCCAAAAGGAGGAAGAAGCCCAAGCAAAGGAATTGGCTCAGCTGCGATAGGAGTTGCAGGAACTCAAAGGGGGTAGCATCAAGAGTGGACTTTGGTGTACCATGTGCAGCAAGCAAGGTCATATAGTAAGTGAATGTCCTCTCTTAAGTGTGAGTTGCCAACTATGTAGGAAAGCTAGTCATGAGGCCCAGGAATGCCAATCAAGAGGAATGCCTGCAACAACATATCGAACACAAGGAGGACCCCTACCACCAGCAAATGTGATGGCGGCTGCACCGAATCAAGGTAACAATTAGAACCCTAGACATAGGGATAACTTTGGAAGTGAGCCAAGGAGGCCAATTATTTGTTTCAGATGTGGAGAATGTGGGCATTATCAAAGTAGGTGCACTCTACGAGAAAATGCCCCTCCTTCCAGGAACTTCCTAGAAGCTAGAGACCACTATACTAATTGTTGTCCTGAGAACCAAGCATCTTTATCTGGGCCCAACATTCAAATGATTTCTGTGTGCAAAGAAGAAATGGTAAATCAAGCCACAGTGCCATCACCATCTACCAGGGTGGTGCAGTTAGAAGAAATTGAATCTTTTACAGTGCAGACAAGAAGCAAGGGGAAGGCTCAAGTGGAAATAGGTCAAGAATCAATTATTAATGGATTGAACAAAGAAAAAGTTGCATCTGAAGACAAAGCCACCACATATGCAGTTACAAGGCAAAAAGAAAATTTCATAGTTACCAGCGATGTCATTGGACATGCATTCAACAGGGCTCATGAGGAGTTGGATAAGTCAATTGGAGCCCATGCTCTTAAGGAATCAGAAGCTTCCAGACTACTCAAGTCCATGAAAAAGGAGGTCAATATTTTTTATTTAATAAAGATGGATGGGAAGTTCAGGTCAGAACTCTTGCAGATAATTGATGAAATATCCACAACAAGTTTAGTGGAAAAGGTTGTTGTTATGCATAAAGATAAAGGTCTAGGGGAAACACCCCTCACAGATTACAAGAGCCCTTGGCTAATAGTCTCTATTAAGGGTCATAAGTTTCAAGAAGTTATTGTGGATGGTGGTTCTGGCGTTAACTTGATGGCTAGATTGGACTATACCCTTCTAGTCCTGCCAACCTCACTGTAACACCACTGGCAGACCAAAGCATAGTTAAGCCTATGGAGTGGTCCCTAGAGTCCCATTCAAGATACAAGGTACCATCTTTAACTTGGACTTTGTTGTTTTAAGGTAGCCATAGGTAGAAGGAAGTTCCCCCTATTAATTGGGAGACCTTAGTTAAGGCATGCCAATGTGCTGCATGACTAGGGCAAGGACACAATGTGGGTAAAGCAAGAGGAAAAAGAGTTGCAGCAGATAATTTTAGAAGAAGGACCAGACAATCAAAGACATACCATCATGATGCAGACAATTGGTATTTGTATGGAAGAAGAATTGTTGGACAACCCAGAAGCAGATCTATTTGAAGGAGCCAATTTATATGAAGATGAAAACATGTTGGCTTGGCTCCAAGCAGAAGACCCATCTTCCTGCTATGGAATTTTTTCAAACTCAATTAGAGAGGAAGCATATGAAGAAAATGAGGACATCATTCAGGTTACCGAGTCGAGTGAGACAGTCTCAATCAAAGTCCATATAAGAGAGAAGATAAGAAAAGCCCTTAAGTGCAATAGTGATGAAGCTACTTCAAATCATATGTCAATGGCCACTTTTTATGGATACTGGTATGGCTATCATCTATTAGGTCAATTTTTATGATAGTAAGTGCACGTCTTCACAAGGATATGGAAGGAGTACCTGCAAGTCTTTGGAAACAAAAGATGCAGTATGGAGGAGATAATATTTTACTTGTTGGAGATAGATGTCTGCGGAAGCACGTGAACAGCACAAGGAAGAAGAAAAAGCTTGGAGCACAAACACACAATACTGAATGTATTACCAGAGAATGTACAAAGATAAGTAGCCCATTAGGGCAATAGGTGTATATACAAGCAGGGGGAAAAAAACCTCCTAAAGAGGGAAAAAAGTGCCCCGGCGGTCCTAGTGTGTTCACACACATCACTACCTAAATATATCAACAAATCCCCCGTGGGAGTGATGCGGTGAACAAGAAGTTGGCACTCATGTATAAGGAAGTGCCAAGCTATGTGGAAATCACTCCACAAAAGGAAGTAAGCCCAAAGCTTTGCGGAAAGCTTCAAACTTCTCCCTAAGCAGAGCCTTCGTGAAAAGGTCTGCAATGTTCTCCTGCATGGGCACATATGCCAAGCTGATCTCCCCAGCAGAGAACCTCTCCCTAACATAGTGATAATGCACCTCAATGTGCTTAGTGTGAGCATGAAACACAGGGTTCCTCGCAACTGCCAATGCGCTCTGACTGTCACTGAAGATGGTGGTGGCACAAGACTGGCAAACACCCAAATCAGCCATAAGGCGTCTGAGCCACACACACTCAACAGTCGCTGTGAAAGCTGCCCTATACTCAGCCTCACAACTGGAAGTGGCCACAGTAGGCTGCTTCTTGCTCAACCAAGATATACATGTGCTACCAAGCATGAAGCAAAAACCACTAGTGGACACACAAGTGTCATAGCAACCAGCCCAATCTGAGTCAGAAAAAGCATGCAAATCTGGTGGTAGTGATCCCCCCTTGGGATAAAACAACCCAAGTAGCCGAGAACCACTCAAGTAGCGAAAGATGTGCTTAACGGCCTTCCAATGCGTGACTCCTAGGCAATGCATAAACCTGCTCATCTATGAGACAGCAAACTGAATATCTGGCCGAGTAATGCATAAGTAAATCAAGCATCCAACAGCCTGCTGATAGAGAACAGCATCAAATGCATCTCCGACATCATGAAGACTCAATCGTAAACTTGTCTCCATAGGAGTGGCAATAGGCTTACAGTCTTCAAGGACAAAACGCTACAATAATGTGTCAATATATTTCGATTGACACAAAGCCATTCCATCATCAACTTGCATAAACTGAATGCCCAAATAGTGATGCAAATGCCCCAAATCAGACATCTCAAATGAGGCATGCAAATCAGCCTTGAAATCAGCAATATGCTTCTCAATAGGACCAGTGAGCAGCATGTCATCAACATAGACAACAATGATCAGAAGCACATCATTAGCACGCTTAACATATAAGGTGCTTTCATGCCCTTTCTACACAAAGCCACGGGGCTGAAAAACATACACTTCTTCATGCAAGTCACCATTCAGAAATGTTGTTTTAATGTCCAACTGATGTACATTCCAATCATGATGGGCTGCAAGTGCACAAATTCTCCGAACAGTAGTCATACGGCATGTAGGTGCAAAGGTCTCATCAAAATCAATGCCTCTTTCCTGCGCATAACCCTTTGCAACAAGCCTAGCCTTATACCTGTTAACTGTACCATCAAGTTTACGCTTCAGCTTGTATACCCACTTAGGCCAATGGCCTTCTTGCCAGGAGGCAAGTCACATAAAGACCATGTACCATTCTTCATTATAGCATCATATTCAGATTGCATGGCAGCCATCCAATTTTCTGAATTTTGTGCTTCATCAAAAGAAACAGGCTCATTCTCATCACAGAGACTAGACGCAGCCATAGCATAGCAATCTGATGCAAAGGAGGCACTATGAGAGCCTGAACGAGTACGATATGACAAAGGTGCATCTAATTTACTGTCACTCAAAGTCTACACCAGCCATTTTGGCATAGTTTTTGCCTGCTCAATATCAGCTCTCTCATCAACAAGTGCATCATGTAAATCTGCATCAGAAATAGAATGATCTGCATCATCATATGAAACTTGCAAAGGTTGAGAAGTTGCATCATTAGGACCAGCACTAGACTGTCCACCTGTAAAAGGAGCCATCAACGTATCATACATGTCTTTGGAGCTAACAGATGTCTCCTTAGTACATGAAAGCAATGGCTGAATAGCATCTTCCACAAAGACAACATCACGGCTAACCAGAATGTGTTTAGTCTGTGGATGATTCAGATGATAGCCTTTACTTTCAGAACTGTACCCAACAAAAATACATTTTACTGCCTTATCATCCAGTTTTCTGCGATGTTTTTTAGACACTAATGCATATGCCAAACAACCAAAAACACGCAGATGAGCAACAGATGGCTTGCGGTCATGCCAAGCCTCATATGGAGTGATAGACTGCAGTGCTTTAGTGGGACACCTGTTCAGTACATATGCTGCACACATGACAGCCTCGAGCTAGAAACTATGTGGTAAAGCCTGACTCTTGACCATGCACCTCGCCATCTCCATGAGTGCCACGTTCAACCGGAAATGCATTAAAATTAGAAGACATATATTCCCCCCCTCGATCATAACGGAGGGTGCCGATTTTACATGCTGACAGATTTTCAACCAGAACCAAAAACGGTTTAAAGCACATGAACACTTCGGACTTTGCTTTGAGTGGATATACCCATGCATGCCTGGAAAAATCATCAATGAAAGTCACGAAGTAAAGGTAATTCCCAAAAGAGGATGTCTGCATAGGACCACAGACATCACTATGTACAAGCTGCAATTTCTACGTAGCCCGAACTGAACCATCTTTTGGAAAGGAGGAACGCTGCATTTTGCCCAAAATACAGCCTTCACATACATGTTTTCCAGGTGCCTCAAGCTTGGGCAAAGAAGACACCATATCAGATTTCTGCAAGCGTAGCAAACTAGCAAAATTCAGATGACCAAAGCATGCATGCCAAAGCTTTGCATCTGACATAGCCTGAGAATCATGAACTGCACATGCCGAATCATTCACAGATCTTTCATAGTCTATGAGCTTATACAGCCCACGACACAAAATGCCAGAAGCAATAATCACATCGCCATTTGATAGATCATGAACTGTACACCTATCATCAACGAATTTCACAACCAAGCCAATCTTGGCTAATGCAGAAACTAATAACAGATTCTTCTTGATCCCTAGCACAAATAAAGCATCTGACAAGGTGAAAGAACTACCATCAGCAGTAGTCAGAATGATCTTACCAACTCCCATAACAGGATAAGAGGAGTTGTTGGCGCATGTGACAGTATTCCCTGTAGGGGCAGGCTCGAGTGAAGAGAAGAAACTACGCTGCGAGGTAATATGTTTGGTCGCCCCACTATCAAAGTACCAAACATCTGAGTCCACTGCAAACATGCACTGCTCATGAGAAGATGGGTCAAAACTCCAAACAGTAGTAAACGCCCATTCTTCTTCCTGCACAAGATTAGCAGACTCTGTTTTTGGTGTAGAGGCTTCTGCAACAACCACTCTAGCCTCCTTTTTCTTTGCCTCTTTTGCAGCCAATTTTGGACAGTTCTTTATGATATGATCATTCCCTTTACAGTACTTGCAAAACAATTTCTGCTTTTCTGATTTCTTCTCATCTTTATCCTGGTTCTTCGAATGTGCAGCATTTGCAGATTTCTGTTTACTAGTAGAAGAGCTCCATTTTCCTTTACCCTTCTGACTAGCCAGGAAAGCTTGATCTGCAACACGCATAATGGACCTGTTCTGCCTGGACTGATCTTCCTGCAACAGAACAGAGACTAACTCCTCAAATGATAAGGCATTCGGAACGGTCTGCACAAGTGAGCTATCTGGTATAACCTCATTAGCAGAAATCAACTGTTCCTTCAAATCTTTGATCTTCGTTAGGAAACTGTCCATAGAATCACCTTCATTCATGTGCTCACTCTCCAACTGTTTTCGGAGGTACACGAGCCTCATTCCTAGCTTGGTACAATGTGGTAAGTGTATCCCAAGCATCCCTAGCTGTTCTGCAAGAGCGAATATGAGAAATAATGGCACGTTTGACAGACAAAACTATCAATGCATGTGCCTGGGCATCTCTGCCATCCCAACGAATTTGCTCTGTAGTAGGTGCAACAGAAACAGCAACACGAACAGGAATCTGCAGAATATCATCTTCGACACCATCTTCATCAGCTCCAGCACCTGTATTTGCAGTATCTATCGTTACAAGTGTAACAGGACGTCTTTCAACACCCTGCACAATGTTCCACAATCCTTTTGCAACCAAAACATGTCGCATCATATAAGCCCATAATGGGTAGTTGGTACCATCCAACTTATCCTCAACAGCCAACATACGGAATACATCACTGCTTTCAGCCATGGCTAGTGACTAAAATACCTTGATGCAGAAAATTGACTATATCTCAAAAAGTTGAACAGAACTGCCGAGACGAGTTCTGCTAGACCTGTAGCAGACTTCGAGACGCTTAAACTCGCGAACAGAAACTGGTATATACCTTTGGCACAAAAAGACAAAATAGCCTGCATAAGCATTGTGATAGTGCGTTCAGAGGCCGAAACGAGCTCAGATCTCGAAAACACGCTGAGTATGCTCACTAAAATTCGTGCGATTCTGAGACTGCAAACGGAGGAGTGTCGACAGCGCCCTAGATGAAGCGACGACCTGCTCTGATACCAATTGTTGGAGATAGATGTCTGCGGAAGCACGTGAACAGCACAAGCAAGAAGAAGAAGCTTGGAGCACAAACACACAATACTGAATGTATTACCAGAGAATGTACGAAGATAAGTAGCCCATTAGGGCAATACGCGTATATACAAGCCGGGGGAAAAAAACCTCCTAAAGAGGGAAAAAAGTGCCCCGGCGGTCCTAGTGTGTTCACACATATCACTACCTAAATATATCAACATTACTTAAGGATTTAAGGTGGCCCTATCAAATCGTCAATAAGCCCAAAATAAAGAAAAAACAAATGAAGTGCAGTACAATTGGAGATTATGAAGGAGTTTCTCTAAGTCAACATATCAAGATCAAGGCTCAAGGCCTATCATCAAGCGAACTAAAGATTCATGGATCACCTAGAACCTGCAAAATTGGTCCAAGTTGTACATAGCCCTCTCAAATTTTCTATCCATTTCATGCTTTTTCCTTGAGTTTTCAGAAAATTTAGCAACCCTTTCATAGCCCTTTGCATAAGTATAATTTTTGGGAATTTTTCGAGACTTTTCAAGCATTTTTAGAATTTTTCTAGCATTTTTTATCTTTTCAAATGTCATTTTCTTGCCAAATTGGAGGAATAAAGGAAGCTCTCTGTGGTTTTGAGTGAGGAAATTAACCTAGACCTGTAGGGAATTTTCTAAGAATTTTTTGAATCTTTTTGATTTTTTTTTGGATTATTTTTTTATTTTTCTTGTATTTTTCTTTATTTTTTGGATATTTTCAAAAAAAAAGGCCTGCCCTTAGGATTTTTTTCGGAATTAAAAAACCAAAAAAGGGATTTAAAAAAAAAAAGAAAAACTCTCTCTCTCTCTCTCTCTCTCTCTCTCTCTCTCTCTCTCTCTCTCTCTCTCTCTCTCTCTCTCTCTCTCTCTCTCTCTCTCTCTCTCTCTCTCTCTCTCCTCTCTCTCTCTCTCTCTCTCTCTCCCTCTCCCTCTCTCTCTCCCTCTCCCTCTCCCTCTCCCTCTCCCTCTCCCTCTCCCTCTCCCTCTCCCTCTCCCTCTCCCTCTCCCTCTCCCTCTCCCTCTCCCTCTCCCTCTCCCTCTCCCTCTCCCTCTCCCTCTCCCTCTCCCTCTCCCTCTCCCTCTCCCTCTCCCTCTCCCTCTCCCTCTCCCTCTCCCTCTCCCTCTCCCTCTCCCTCTCCCTCTCCCTCTCCCTCTCCCTCTCCCTCTCCCTCTCCCTCTCCCTCTCCCTCTCCCTCTCCCTCTCCCTCTCCCTCTCCCTCTCCCTCTCCCTCTCCCTCTCCCTCTCCCTCTCCCTCTCCCTCTCCCTCTCCCTCTCCCTCTCCCTCTCCCTCTCCCTCTCCCTCTCCCTCTCCCTCTCCCTCTCCCTCTCCCTCTCCCTCTCCCTCTCCCTCTCCCTCTCCCTCTCCCTCTCCCTCTCCCTCTCCTCTCCCTCTCCTCTCCCTCTCCCTCTCCCTCTCCTCTCCTCTCTCTCCTCTCCTCTCCTCTCTCTCTCTCTCTCTCTCTCTCTCTCTCTCTCTCTCTCTCTCTCTCTCTCTCTCTCTCTCTCTCTCTCTCTCTCTCTCTCTCTCTCTCTCTCTCTCTCTCTCTCTCTCTCTCTCTCTCTCTCTCTCTCTCTCTCTCTCTCTCTCTCTCTCTCTCTCTCTCTCTCTCTCTCTCTCTCTCTCTCTCTCTCTCTCTCTCTCTCTCTCTCTCTCTCTCTCTCTCTCTCTCTCTCTCTCTCTCTCTCTCTCTCTCTCTCTCTCTCTCTCTCTCTCTCTCTCTCTCTCTCTCTCTCTCTCTCTCTCTCCCCTCCCTCCCTCCCTCCCTCTCCCTCCCCCCTGCCACCCCCCGCCCTCCCCAACCCGCCCCCCCCCCCCCCCCCGCCCCCAATTTTATTAATTTTAATTTTATATATATTTGTTTTATTTTTTATTTTGTATTTTATTTCTGTTCTTTTTTATTTATTTATTTTCATTTTATTTTATTATATAAATATTTTTTTTATTTTCAACTTTACCACAACATGCATGTGCGATAAAAAAAAAAATCTTTTTAATTTATAAATATTCTATATATATATATATATATATATTTATTTATTTATTTATTTATTTATTTATTTATTTATTTATTTATTTATTTATTTATTTATTTATTTATTTATTTATTTATTTTTTATTTATTTATTTTTTTATCATGGTCCAAAGCTTTTGGCTTTGGATCGTGCCTCGGATGGCCATTGTTTTCAGAACTGGGGTCATTTTCATGTATTTTGGAACCTCTGGATTCATGTTTTGCCTTAATTTTTCCAAAATTCCAACTTTTCTCTACCTTTTGTCAAAGCCACATGTTTTGAGCACATTTTTCACATGTTTTAAATTAACCACATGGTCCTCATGGTCTATTCTCACTTTGTTTTATCATATGCTTCACATATGCACCCTCGGTAGCTCTACTATTTGCTCATTTCGGCCCTCTCCAAACCCCTTAATCCTACTCCCTCACCCTCCCTTTACCCTTCTGCCGAGCCCCATCCTTACCCCTCCCTGTCCTATCCATCGCAGCCCCCTAAGCCCTCCCTTTCACCTCCTTTCTACCATCCCATTGCCCTCCATTGCTTTTCCATGCAAAAAACTCCAATTTTTGGTTCTTTTCTGGTGCTTGTTCTCTCCTGTTTATGATGGACTTGGTAGCTGGTCAGGTGTCCTGTTGAAGATTTTGCAGCAAAAGTATCATGGTTTCCTAGCTGCTTAGAGTTTTGGCTATAGCTCTCCAGGACAGAGAGCACATTAGGTGGTGGGCAACTGTTGAGCCCATAAAAGTCATATTGATCAAAGTCAACCGTAGTCAAAGTCAATCATAGTCAAAGTCAAAAGGTCAAAGTCAAACTGATCAAAGTCAACAAGGTGAAGGTCAAAGTCAACAGGGGCAAAGTCACAGTGTTCGAAGTTTAGGTGTCAAAGTGCACAAGTAGTGCATAATTAATTGTCCACAAAGGGTAAATTGGAGAAAGTTGGTTGCAGGTTGCAGAGGTATTTCTCTAATTTCCCTAAGGTTCAAAGTGGTGTTTAAAGTGTTTTGGAGGGTTCAGGTGAACCCTCTCTTAGGTGCACAAGTGAAGAATTAAAAGGAAAATGTGAAGGTATTTGAAGCGGCAGCATACGCAAAAGTGAATGTATGTCCCCCCAATTAAAATTTTTGTTTTAGTCTAAAGTCACTACAGGACAAAAAAAGGATTCGTTGGCTGCCCACTTTTGGAGCCGATCTTGGGACATCAAAGTAAGCACCAAGATACTCTTGCAGTTAGGAGCATATGTGAACCGACACTCAAATCAAAGCAAGTGTAAGCAAGAGTGAGCATAGTCTAAGCGAGGCAAGAGAGAGAAGTGTAAGAGACACATAGTGTGCGACAGAGAGAAGTGAAGTGCAAGGTGTGCATGAAGAATGACTAAGGAAGTGTGCAGAGAAGTGCTAAGCTAGTTCCCCAAGGATCCCAAGGTCTCATTGTAGTGTGCGCATGTCGATAGAAGGTGTCCATCACTTCCCCTTATTGGAAGGTTGGTGCAAGGTGTGCACAAGTGCAGGCTTGGAGAAGGTAGAGGTCTGGTGCAGAGGAGGCCGGCATCAACAAGACCTTGGGTATTTGGTATTTTGTAATTGAGCACTCTATGGGATTTTGTACAGAAGCATTGGATTGTATTGTGCATCACCATTGTATTTGTCTTATTATAATCAATCGTCAAAGGCTTCCAGTGTGTATCTTTCTTCTTGTCTTTCCCTTTTCTCCTACAAATAGTCAAATCCCTTCTTTTCCAAGAATCCACCAACACTATGTGCGCAAGGAGCTTCAATGGAAGATTAGGTACAAGAGGTTAATGTGGAGGTTAGCATCCTCTTAACAACACGTTGGTAGTTTGGCCATAACTCGAGCTATTAAGCTTGTATTGATGCAATTTAAAGTTCTTCGTGTAGCTTGTGGAGAGGGACCCAACTTCATATGAGGGTGAAAATTTTGGTTTGGAGTTTTAGTCTTTCAAAAATTCAAAGAACATTGAGTGATGTAGAAGTCAAATCTTCAATCACTTTGATAGAAGGTCAGAATTTTGGCTATAACTTGAGTTATACCAATCAGATTGAAGTTATTTGAATTGTTTTGGATAGGATGGCAAAATATCTACTTGTTTGTGGGAGAAGATACTCAAGATTTACAAGTATATGTTGTCAAAAACACAAAATAGAGAGAAATATTATTGCAAGTAAAGATGAAAATGATACTAGATGTTCATTTTCCTTGTATCTTGAGGTTCGCACCCCTGATTGAAGTGTTCTAAGTGTAGTTGCATAGTGAGAAAATTTCTTGCAGTTTTATGGAGACCGAAATTTGTGATCTAGAGGTTATCAACCCTAAAACAACAAAATATAGAGCATTCAATTTTCACCATAGAAAGCTTAATTTCTTTTGGAGGTTCATTTTGCTTTGGAACCTCTATTAAAGAGATTTTTGGGGTGTGATCTCTTAGTCTTAGAGCATGAAGGCATTGAATATGTATGATCTATGTGAAAGAT
Organism: Ceratopteris richardii; assembly: GCA_020310875.1. Lineage (NCBI taxonomy): Eukaryota > Viridiplantae > Streptophyta > Polypodiopsida > Polypodiales > Pteridaceae > Ceratopteris > Ceratopteris richardii. The sequence continues at coordinate 45,228,997 of CM035422.1, forward strand.
TCTCCATATGAAAGTATAGTGGCTTATGTCAAGTTTTGACATGTAAATGGCATTGTGGTATTGTTTTAAGTTTATTCCATTTTATCTCTTATTTGAGATCATGGTTTTGTTAATGCATGCAAACTGGCATTATATTGATCATATTTTGTTTATTCCACTTGGATATGGGCTTATTGCACACATTCTTATGAGGGATTCATTTGATCTTGGTTGGTACTTGTATTCATGTTTTTCTTTCTAGGTACGTGATATGAGATAGAACCTTAGTTGCACACCCATTTGTCACCTTGATTGACCATTCTATTAGCATATGGTCATTGATTTGATATTTTATTTTCCAATGTGATTCCTTTCTTATATGGATGTTGATTCGCACATGGTTATTTTGTTCTAGAGTTCATTTTAGAGAGCAGATGGTGCCAAAATATTGTTTGTATGTATGTTAGAAGGGTACCCTAGTGGATGCTCATGTGGATCACACTTTCGATTATCATTTTTATGCTTTAGAGCATAATATGGATGATCAATTTGAGCATTATGATAATGTTCACTTAAAGTTAGATCATTAGTTTGACCTTGGTGCTGATGTTTTGGAGTTAGCTCATATAGAGCATGATGATACACATAGCATGGTAGAGCAGGATAGATCTTTTGATACATAGTGTGTGATAGAGCATATCAACTCTAAGGGTGCACAACTGTACACATCTTTGGTTGATAGGATGGCTGATTTGGATGTTGTAGAGTCAGCAACAATGTAGTAATTCTTGAATTCACTCATGCCACATGGTGGCCTGGATATGTCAAGATATGATAGTCTTGATGATAGTGCTTTGGATGCCTTGGATATAGGCATAGTTGACATGCTTAGGTTATCTAGGATTGCATAGGTTTCCATAGCATTCAAGTTGTATACAAGTTGTTATGCTAGAGACTAGACATTGTAGTTGCTATTCAATTTGGAGAATTTCCACTTGGGATTGTCAATCACTTGATGATTGACACTAGCATATAGCAAGTGGCAAATTTTGAGGACCTTCATTACTTCTTGCATCAATCACATGTGAGCTTGACTCTTTTTTATATGCATCTAGACTATTTTGAGGTGCATAGATACACCTTGTTTGAGGTAGTTGGCGTAGGTTGATTGGTATGGGTTGAGATCTGCACTCTTTCTTTACACTATTGTATAGTCCTACATCATTATTTTTATGTGTTGGACACTTATGGTCAAATTGACCCTTAATTGGGAGATTTTTGGTAATGTAATGGTGTTTGGGCATTAATGTTTACTATAGGCTCACAGTATCCCAAATGATAGGTTTAGGAATGGGGATTTACAAATATATAGTACTCGTCAACATGTATTTATGTTCCACACCGCTTACGTAGAGAATTACTATAAATGTAAATCTTTCATACCGCACAATATAGATAGAGTCGTAATAACACAACAGCAAGTAGATTCCTTGATTACAGATAATGTATTATTGCAATATAGTATCCTCTTACAATGGAATCCTTTGGATACTATAGACTTCACTAACTTCCAATCTTTGCACATCTGCTCTTTTCATACTCGTCACTTCTGGAATATCCCCTACCAAATCTCATCGTATTTTGTAAATGCTACACCGTTCCGTACTTCCGAAATATAGAATCACCAAAATTAACAACTCCAAAAACTCCTAGTATCTCCGTAAATTCCATTCCTATTACATTGTAATGATAGTTTTTTACAAAGAAAGTGGTCGTCTCACCGGTTGCTAACACTGGCATGCACGATGGATCCGAACCCATTGATTACAAAGTATTAATGTTACAAATCATCATCCTGGTTTTGCATTTTTTGGACACATAATCCTCTCTATGTCATACTGCAATGCATTAAACATTTCTCTAATATTTTTCCTCTACTAAGAGTATCTCTCCTTCAAAACATTCTTTCGTATCTAAAAGCTACTAACTAGAGCTTCGGTAGCTGATGGCAGATGCTTCTCATTGAGGGATATGCTCTTGAAATCCCTCTAATAATTTGTTGAAAGCTACAGTAACATCCCACAATTGAGTTATATACTCCGTAGTTTTCTTCACCATTTATTCTAACTTCATTTTACAAGTTAACTCGAAAACTCTTGCCTCTTTTCTAAGTCACTCCACCTCAGCTTGCTTCTCTGCCAAAACTGTATTTGCATCCTCACATTGTTGCTCCCATTGATTGACTTGTCTTTCTAGCTCTAGGATCCTTGCAACATGTGCCATCACTATATCCAAACTTTCCTGCATAGTTTTCTTGCACAGTCCGGAGCTTCTCTTCTAAGGCCGTGAACTCTGAGTTCTGGACCGCCAATCTCTCTTCTACTTGTGTGATTGATATACTTTCTCTCTTCATTTCCTTGCTCTGCTCCTTGACTTTCTCTTTCAACCTCTACACTTCATGCTCCAGCTTCTATAACTTAGCAGTTAATTCCTTATTGGTTTTCTTCATCTTATTCTCAGTGTGCCCAACTCTTGCTTGTAACCTCGCTATGATTTTTTATTTTTCTTCAATTATTACCTTCAAAGTATTATTCTTGGTGATAGATTTGTTTAATTCATCCATGATTTCTTCATGAACTATGCTTTTTCGAGCAACACTCTCTGTTTTGGTAGCTTCGATCTCAGTCCGGAGTCGATTATTTTCTTCCATCAGTTGATCTCTCTTCGTAAACCATTTATCCTTCTCAAAAATCATCGAATTATACTTATTCTAAATTCTTCTAACTTCACCACACTCCACGACAATCCTAAGTAACTCCAGTCGGACTCTTTCATTATTTTACATCCAAGGATAAAGGATGTCACTACACCAAAATACGGGCAACTGTACCTTTCCTTCTTCCGTCTTCCACTTATCTATAAGTCTGCAAGAACTAAATGTGTGTAATACCGGAATTTTTTGGGAGGAGCCTCCCGAATGATCTCCTTGTTCTTGCTGTTGCTTCCGGCATCTTTCATCCTCAGTAGCCCCCTTTTTTCCTTTCTTCCCCTTCTCTTCTCCGGGCTTCTTCTTCCTCCTATTGCCAATGCCTTTCTTCTTCCTCTTGCTCTCATGCTGCCTCTTCCTCTCTTGCTTTTCTCTCTGCTTCTTCCTTTGCTTTTTGCTCTGCTTCTCTCCATTGATTCTCCTACTTGTCATCCCCTGGACTCCTCCTCCTCATATCTCTCAGTTTCTCTTTGCTCATGAGAAGTGTTACCCATTGGCTTTGGCTCTACCGCTCTCTTCTTAAGGATCTGTAGAAAGACTTTTAATCAACATACTATGTATTCTCAAGGTATGTATGCCAGTGTGTCCTTTAAAAGGATAGAAAAACTACTCCCACTTTAGAATACAAAATTGTGATTACTGCTCGGTCAGTACGTCTCAAGATTCTACGAACCTCCTTCTTCAATTTTCAAAAAATAATCTCCGCCCAATTCACCTGGGTCTTTGCAAATTCCTTCACCAATGCATAAAGTTATTGGGAGACTCCATATTGCTTGGCTTGTAGCTTAGGATCATTGTCATCAATAACAATCCAAGCTTCAAAGGGTTATCATCAGGGAGTTGTTCAAGTCTATATTCACCCGATCAGGGCTTACTGAGCAACATGCAAATCTCTGTTGCATCTACAGACTGTGTGCTTGATGTAATCCTGTCATTTGCCACATTAGACTTTTCGGCTATTAGTGCAGCAGACAACTGATAAACTTCCTGCCCGATTTGAATACTTATTTCATACGAGTTGATATCATTACCGTCGGTCTATCGGGCGATCTCCATTGCTATATCCTTTGCATGCGGGTGGGGTTGTATGCTTCTCCAATCTACCATGGCACATTGTAAAAGACCTTTGCATTTGAACCAATCTTTCTGCTCTTGAGATAGCTTCTCTAGGATGTACAGCAAGTGGCAATCCAAGAAAGAAACAGTCATAGTTGCACTACTGCTTTTTTGCTTCACTACTATAACACTCTGATAGGTTGATTGTTGTAGTCGGTGTGTGTGCAAAGGTTTATTATGGATTTTCTATTGGAGCATCTATCAATATTTAACTCCCAAGAATAACCACATAGCCACGTGCCCCCTTCATCATCGTTGGAGCAAGGAAATCAACATCAAAATAAGATCTTACTCACAAATCATCTTCATATAGATACAAGAGGGATTTATTCACTCTTATGCTCAAAGCATCTTAACACCCTTTCCTTGTTAAGAGCATTTTGGAGCCTTGGATGCTTGCATATATTATGATTAAATACCAATATATATGTAAATTGTTTCTTATGATGGTCATATATAGTAATGATCCAAAATTTGAACTATAAAATGTAAGATCCTCTACTTTATCTCCTTCATTTCCATTTACTTCTAAAATATTGATAATAGGCTTGTAATTACACATTCCAAACCTAAAAAATAAACAAGTATATGTATTTCCTTTGCATAAGGAATAAAACATCCTCCTTGTAGATGTATGATTCCAAAGATGTATTTGAGTTGTCCAAGATTTGACATGTTGAAAACTTAAACAAGATTATTCTTGGTGTCCCTTATACTAGCTTCATCATTACCTATTACAATTGGATCATCCACAATCCAAGTTGACCATTGTCTTTCTTCATGCACAGGCAATGGTGTGCATCCTGGGTCATGACATGTTGAGCTTGATATCTCAACACCCCCCTTCAAGATCAATGTCATGTCATATAATCCAAGCATCTTTCCAAACTTCTTCAACCTCTCAGCTCCATGTGCTTTATTGAAAATACCAACAACCTTCTCATCTATGCTCACATAAACAAGGTCAATATCACCTGCTTATACCTTTTCCCTGATGAAATGATAATGAGTTTTGATATGCTTTGTTCGAGCATAAAAAATAGGATCTCATGCTAATTGTATGCTACTACGATGATCACAATAGATGCTAATAGGCTTTTGCACTTCCACACCTAAATCTGCAAGTAGCATCTCTAACCAGGATGCTTCACATGCTTCCATCATAGCACCTCCATACGCAGCCTCTGTACTTGACAAAGCAATAGTGGTCTTCCAAGTGATAATAGAAAGCCACTAGTAGATCTTCTATCTGGAATACTACAAGCACAATCTGTATCGGTCTATCCATGAACCTACAAATCTACACCAGCTTCATCAAACAATGCATAATCCAAAGTAGCAGTCGCATAACATATAGTTCACCTTAGAGCATCTAAATGTGGCTTCCTAGGAACCTGCATTAATTGACTTTCAAGTCTAATAGTGTAGCTTAGATCAATCCTTGTAATTGTGAGATATATCAAACTTTCCATAATTTTCCTCTACATAATAGCATTTTCCAATGCTTTACCTGTAGTATCCAACTTCGAATTCTAATCTAATAGCATAGAAATTGGCTTTCCATCAGCCATACCATACCTTTGCAGCATACTTAAGGCATATTGCCTTTGCGACATCCATATACCTGTTTTTGTATGTATAACCTTAATGCAGAAGAAATAGCACAACACACCAAGATATTTCATGTCAAATTCCTACATAAGGAGATGATTTACCTCTTTAATGCTTTCTTCATTATCACCATCTACAACTAAGTCATTAACATGAATATCCACAATCGTGATGCCTTCATCAGCCTTCCTTGCATATAGTGAATGATCTATATCACACATAGAAAACCCAATGGTGGTTAAGTAATCAGCAATCCTTGCATGCAAAGCACGAGGGGCTTGTATAAGCCCAACAAAGCCTTTTGCAAGCTACAAAAATATTTTGAGTGCATTGAATCCTCATATCCTTGTGGTTGCTCCATGTATACTTCTTCTTGTAACTCACCATGTAGGAAAGCATTCTTCACATCTATCTGATGAAAGGTCAATCCTTTTGTTGTAGTTAATGCAACAAGTGCTCTGATAGTAGACATTTTAGCTACACAACTGAACATTTCTTGATAATCAATGGCATATTTCTGTGCATATCTCTTTGCTACTAATCATGCTTTATACCTATTTATGCTACCATCAGCATTGTGCTTTACCTTGTAAACCCACTTGTAGCCTATGGTTTTCTTTCCTTGTGCCAATGGACCTAGCTTCCATGTGTCGTTTCCATAAAGTGCATCCATCTCCTCATCCATAGCTTTTTCCCAATGTGCATTTTGAATTGCATCTTCAAAACAAGAAGGTTCAACATCTTGTATTACCTTCATCATGTGGGCACAATAATGAGTCATGTAACTATCATACATCAATCATTGCACTGAGTTCTGCATTCTCCAAGATCTTTTAAGTCCTGGATCACTTCTCCTTGTTTCATTTGCATGTGCCTTTCTTACTCTTGGAGTCTTCACAGAGGGCAATCCAAGTTCTTCATCAAGACTCTTTTCTGAACCGCTTATATCTCAATCAATGTCTTTAAAACCTGTAGATGTTTTACTACCAACGGAAAGCTTTTCTTTACCTTTCTTGGATGTATTTTATGTTGATATATTTAGGTAGTGATGTGTGTGAACACACTAGGACCGCCGGGGCACTTTTTTCCCTCTTTAGGAGGTTCCCCCCCCCCCCTTGTATATACGCCTATTGCGCTAATGGGCTACTTATCTTTGTACATTCTCTAGTAATACATCCAATATTGTGTGTTGTGCTCCAAGCTTCTTCTTCTTCCTTGTGCTGTTCACGTGCTTCCGTAGACATCTAACTCCAATATTTGATGACTTTGTTGGACTGAAATTTCCATGCAATCTTCCACTCCATGCATTTGAGTTGGAACTATTGCTTGGTGATGCATCTGGTCCACTCAAAACTTGAGATTCTCCACTTGCTTTTTAAGCATTTTCTTTGTCATTTTCAAGACGGTCCCTCTATGACATTGGCATAGAAGCTAGATACTTCATCAAATACCACATCTCTGCTTAGCTTCACCTATCGTGTGAGTGGTTTATAACATTTATATCCCTTTTTCTCAAGGAAGTATCCAATGAGGATACATTTTTTTTGCTTTTGGATCAAGCTTCATCCTCAACTCATCTCGAATATGTACATAAGCAATACAACCAAGAACTTTCATATGTGATAAGTTTGGCTTTTTACCTATGAACTCTTTAGGTGTAACTTGATGTACAACAACAATTGGAGTTCTCTTCATGATGTATATAACAGTATGCACAACGTTTGCCCAATAAATGAGGCATATTCTTCTCGGCCATCAAGCCTCTTGTTATTTCTACAATATGTCTACTTTTGCATTCAACAACACCATTTTGGTTTGTAGCTACATGAAAACGTATGTCAAATTCCATGACTTTTTAGAAGATTACTAAATGCATTTGGCATGTATTCAACCTTTTTCATTAGATCTTAATGTCTAAATATACTTCCTTGTCTGTTTTTTCACCATAGCTTTAGAATTCTAGAAGTGAGTGAACACCTCACTCTTCTCTTTCATAAAATATTCCCATACTTTTTTTGTATGTTCATCAATAAAAGTAACATAAAATCTACAAACACCCATAGATGCGGTCTTTGCAGGACCCCAAACATCTACATGTACTATTTCTAGCACATTCTCACTAGAATGCTTGTCATGCAGAAACCATGATCTTGATTGTTTACCAAATTGACATGTTGCACATACCTTTTGCATCCCTACACCCTTGAAATTTCGTTGTCCATTGACAATCTTCTTTGACTGCATCAACTTCACCCTCTAGAAATTTGCATATCCAATTAGTTTGTGCTAGATATCTATATTAGCAATAACTCTTGCTCCTTTTGCAAACGTGGCTACATTCATTTCACGAATTCTCACATTTAAGGTGAACATCCTATGCACTTTGTTTCCTTTGACAATCAATCTTCCATCCTATTTTTAATCTTCTACAAAACCCATCAGCATTGAACCTGACTTGTAATCCCTAGTCAACCATTTGTCCAACAGAAACCACTTTCTTTGTTATATTTTGAACATGTAGCACATCAGCAAGATGTTTTATCTTCCCATCCTCCATAGACAATGCTATGTTTCATGTATGCTCAATAGAGGGTGATGTGTCATCACTTGTTTCAATATATCCAAGAACTGGTAATTTCTACAAACTACTAAACCATTCTACATGACTAGTCATGTGATTTTAGGCACCTGAATCAAAAAAATACCAAACATTACCATTCGATTTTGAAAGTAGACATCATACTCATCATATGATGTTGACCATGAACAACTTCTTAGAATTATTTGTACTTACGGTTGCAAAGTTCTCTTGCTGCCTTTTATTATTTTGATTCTTCACCCTGCAATCACATTCAAAGTGTCGAGGCTTACCACAATTCCAACATCCTTTACTATCATTACTTGAATGATTTCTTTGGAGAATTATGTAGCCTCTTTGGCCCCCTGCCTCCAAACTTTCCTCTTCCTCCTGCATAATTCTATTGTTGACCTTGGTCTTGGTTACTGTGTCCTCTTTCACTTTTGAAGCATCTACCTCTATCTCTTCCTCTATGAGAGTAGAATACCTACTCAAAACTAGGTTTTCCTTGGGATTTTGAATCCTCATCAAGATTCTTTTCTTCAATAATCAGCATGGATACTAGATCAACAAAATTCAAAATACTTTCCCTAGTCTGTATAGAAGTTCTGAATTGCTTATATGCAACTCCTAAACCATGAAGGCACACTTCCACCTTATCATCATCATCTACATTCATGCCAATATATTCAAGTGACTCACATATGCTTTTGGTTTTCAAGGTGTAGTCACTTACCGGCATGCCCTTTTTTCCAATGTATGGAGCTCGTTCTTGAATTGTAATTTTCATGCCTTTGTATTGGTCTCATTCAATGTGACCAATGTTTTCAAAGCCACTTTGAGAGTCTGGGCATCATATATGTGCCCAATCATGCTATCTTGTATGCTAATAGATAGCCAATACATTACCTTGCATGCTCTTTTATAACCACTCTTACTCTTACAACAAGAGATAGAGAAGTTACATTTGAAAAGTTAGAGTTCTTATTACTTCAAGATGAAGATCAGTTGAAGGGAATGGAAGAGAATGAAGAAGCACTTTTGTCTTCATCAAAGGGTAAAAAGAAGAAGAAGGATAAGAAGGAAAAGGAATCCAAGATGGAAAGTAAGTCCATTGCACCTTCTACTTCATATTCTTTTTCTACTACATCTAAAGAGAAGTCTTCTAAGAAGAAGGAAGCATTGTGTCACTATTGCAAGAAACCTAGACATTTCATAGCAGTTTGTCAGAAAACGATTGGAGTAGAAAGGAAAAAGGCATCAAGTAATCTTGCAAAAAATGATTAAAAAGGGAAATATCAAGGTGATTCTTATGCATGTATCACCATTGAGGAAGTAGCTTTTGATCAAGCAGCTTTACAAGTTCTTTCAGCAGATCCTTGGATATTTGATTCAGGTGCTACAAAGCATATGACAGGTTGCGGAGGAGTATTTTCTTCTCTTTCCTATTCTTCAAGTAGAAGAGTTACTATTGCATATGGCAATGAGGATGTTGTGGGAATAGGTACACTAACCCTAAAGTCAAGACAAGGTGGTAATTTTCAGATTTCAGATGTTTTATATGTACCTAACATGAAGAAGAATCTACTATCTATGTTTGCATTTTTAGGAGATGGTTACAAAGTTGTATTTGAGAGAGACCTTTGTAAGATCTTGTCACACAAAGATGAAAAGGTTATTTTTCAAGGCTAGCACAAAGGAGGGATTTTTATTTTGTCAAAAATCATTCAGGCATATGCTGTCAAATCTTCATCACCAGTGGAAGATATGAAGTTATGACATGAAAGATTTGGACATATTAGTTTTGGAGCTCTCAAGAGTATCAAAGACAAAGGTATGGTTGAGAGTTTACCCTCATTCGAGCAACTAGATGATTCAGATATATATGAAGGTTGTCTTGAAGGTACGATGCCTAAACTACCTTTCAAGAAACATGGTCATATTAGAGCCACCAGAGAATTGCGGATTATTCATTTAGATTTGAATGGACCTATGAGAGCAGACTCTATTCAAGGTTTTAGGTATTTTGTCTTATTTGTTGATGATTTTATGAGATACTCATGGATCTATGGTCTTAAGTTGAAGTCACAAGTCTTTCCTATGTTCACGAAATTTGTAGCTATGGTTGAAAATGAAAGTTAGATAACTATCCAGATTCTCAGAAGTGATAGAGGTGGAGAATACTTGTCAAATGAGTTTCAATGATTCCTCTTAATTTCAGTCTTTTGTGTAGTTATTGAAGTCTCTTCTTCCCCTATTGCCTCCTTGATAGTTTGAATGGTTGTAATTGTTGTGGTTGCCATGGTAATTGTTGAACCTTCCTCTTGAGTAGCCATAACTTCCTCTATTGTAGCCTCTGCCTCTTTGATTTCGGGAATTCCTAAAGCAATTTTTAGTTGTATGATTAGTTAATCCACAAAAAGATCATGAGTTAGATTTTTGGGATCTCCCCCTCCCTTGCCTTCCTCCTCTGCCTCTACCTCTACTATGTCTTCCTCTACCTGCATAGTTAGCTTGATGTGTACTTGCTTCATCATCCACTTTCTTTCCTCTTTCTTTGTTTTCTTTGGACTTTCCTTTATTAGTATACAAGGCAGAAGATTGATTACCTTTGGAGCTTTCTCCATTCTTGATAATCTTGGCCTCTTGATTAAGTAGTTGTCCTATGAGTGTATTGAAATTTGGTACATACATATCCATGTATAGATCCATAGCTGTGGTGAATGCTTCCCACTTGTCATCTACCTTCAAGTCATTGATGACCTACCTTACAATTTTCTCTTCCTCTATTACCTCTCTAATTCTTCCCAATTGATCTGCTATGTCTTTGAGCTTTGTGACAAAATCAGTCACATTTTGTTTGTGAGCTTTCTTGAGAGGTGTGAAATTCAGCCATAGTTGATGCTTCATGGCCTTTGTACTTGAAGAGAAGAAGGCATCAAGTGCATTCCACACTTCGTGAGATGTTTTACAACTCCTAATGTGAGGCAAAAAAAAATTTGAGATAGAGTTGAGGAGATAAGACCTTGCAAGTGCATCCTTGGAGCACCATGTGCTCAATCTTTCTTGCTCTTCTTGTGTTGGTTGACCTTTGTTCCTGAAACTTGGCATAACTTCATCTTCGGCTATATAACCATATAAACTACTGCCTTGAAGATACGCTTTCATCCTTAATGACCAGGCTGAGTAGTTACCTCTATCCAATTTTTTAATTGATGAAGGAAATCCATCTGTCATGTTGTCCAACCTCGCTCTGATACCACTATGAAGAGATGGATTTAAACTTGAAGAAGATGAAGTGGTGCTGCAAGAAAATTTGGACTACACCGGCCAAATGAACTCAAGAGACATGTGGTGAGCCCTTTTAGCTTTTCAAAGGATGTATTCGACACCCTATGTACTATTGGAGAATTCCTCTCCTATTCACAGCGAAAAGTGTAGAAGACCTTCTCAGGATCAAGACTTTTGCCAAGAGCTGAACCTTCAAATGAAAATTCGTACCAACTAAAAAATCCAATGAACTTGAAACTTTGCTCACTCAAGACACTTATAGCTTTCAAATGAGTTATCAAACACTCAATTTGGAGTAGTTTTGAGTTGGCAACTCTTTGCCTCAAAACAGGCTACCTGTCCACTCACTTAAGCTGAAAACTGGACTTCACTAAAAACTGAATACCTCACAAGGCATATAGAATTTAATAAACTTATTCTATACAAAGGAAGTAATCAAGATAAGCTTTCCAACGAATGTTTAAACTCTAAAATTGGATACATATATTGAGAGATACGACTCTCACAAGTAGGCTACCTAAAAATGGGTATGCGGCTCGACATAGTCTATGAGAGTGAAGTGAACGAAATGACTCAAACCAAATGAACTAGCTACACGGGGACTTCCACGCCTTCTTTCTCTGTTCTTGAGTGTCCTCTCTTGCCTTTTTTGTATCCAAGTGACCAAAAACTCTCATGATGAGTTTGAGAGCTCTTCTCCATAACTTCTCCACTACTTTGGACAGCCACTCCTCTTACAGTTCAATTTTTGGATTTGATTCTCTTTTGATTGATTCTCTTTTGGCCTCCACTACTTGCTGAAGTAAATTCTTCCATTTTTCATTTTTGTATTTTCCTTCTATTTGAAGAAAATCCTTTTTGCAAAAATATATACGACCTTACTTCTTTATTTTTAACACCCCCTCAAGCTCACATGTGAGCTTGCACCTTCAGCCATATCCTGCAAGTTGATGTCATCCTTGAACCTCTTTAGCTTAGAAGCATCTAAGGACTTTGTAAACATGTCTACAACCTGGTCATTAGTTCCAATGAACTTTATATCCACATCCTTGCTCAAAACTTTTTCTCAAACATAATGATAATGCACTTCTATGTGCTTGCTTCGTGCATGAAACATTGGATTGTTTGTCAATTGAATGCTTGACATGTTTTCACCATAAATTGGAATGGTCTCCACCTACACATGAAGATCAGCCAAGAGCTTCTTAATCCACATAGCTTCACAAGTTGCAAAGGCTAATCCTCTATATTCAGCTTCTGTAGATGATAGTGCAACAGTAGGTTTCTTCTTCGAGCTCCATGTGATAGGTTTGCTACCTATCATGAACACATAACCTGAAGTGAATCTTCTATCTTCCCTCAAACCAGCCCAATCGGCATCATTGAAGCCCTTTACCTGCAATTCTTCATCATATCTATAAAACAAGGCATGATTGACTGTGTGCTTCACATATCTTCGCACTAGTTTGGCTGAATTTAAATGTTCACTTGTTGGAGCTTGCATATATTGAGAAAGAACTCCAACAATATAACACAAATCTGGTCTTGTGATCATAGCATAGATCAATGAACCTATAATACTCCTGTATGTAGTTACATCATGTAACTTCTCTCCATCGTTTGAGCATAGCTTGACATTTGTGTCCATAGGTTGAGTGAGTGGTTTGCATTCACTCATTCCAAATCTGAAAAGAACATCCAACAAGTACTTTCTTTGCATCAAGTAGATGTCATCTTTCCCATAGATTATCTCAATGCCTAAAAAGTATTTCAGCTCACCAAGATCCGAAATTTTAAACTCCTTACCGATTTTTCTTTTTATCTCTTGTATACATGTAACATTACTTCCTATTATGATGAGATCATCAACATATATGCAAATATATACCTGCTTGCCTTCTTCTTTCTTCATGTAGAGAGAGGGATCTACACTAATTGGACTATACCCACACCTTGTGAGGTACTCGACCAATCTTTGATTCCAAGCACATGGTGCTTGCTTCAACCCATACAAAGCTTTCTTCAATCTACAAACAAAATTTGGATGCTTTCTATCTTCAAATCCAATCGGTTGACTCATGTATACCTCTTCTTGAAGTTCACCATTGAGAAAAGCATTTCTTATGTCAAGTTGGTACAATGGCCATCTCCTTGCTACACTCACCGCAATCAAGGTTCTAATTGTTCCCATCTTTGCAACCGGGCTGAAAGTCTCTTCATAGTCGATGCCGTGCATTTGCTTGAATCCTTTTGCTACTAGTCTAGCTTTACGCCTAGCTAGAGAGCCATCAGCATTTCTCTTTATTTCAAACACCCATTTATTTGGAACAATCTTCATACCTTCAGCCTGTGGAACTAGCTCCCATGTGTGATTGTCCTTGAGAGCTTTTATCTTCTTGCATAGCTTCTTGCCATGCTTTTTGTGTACATGCTTCTTCATATGCATTCGGTTCTTTGTCTTTGACCATCTGTTTCATATATGCAAAATGCTTTGCAATAAAACTTGTTGGTGCAATTCACAAGCCTACACATTTGGCTTGTAATACATACACATATGGAGAAGCATGTGAACTAATGCTAGTGGTTAATTACCACTTTACTCTTTTGTAAAATTCACATTTGACTTGGAATCTTTGTAAACACCTACCAAAAAGAATTTGTGGAAAAGTTAGCTTTGATTGATGGAATATCTCCTAAGATGTAGGAGCATGATCATAGGGAGCCAAAAGTTTGAATTCAAATTCAAACTTTGAACTCAACTACTATAAAAGTGATCATCAAAAAGTCGCGGGTAAGACTCATCAATCCCGAGCTTCTCATTACCATTTCTGAGTGTGTGTGTGTGTGAGGCCTAAAACGTGCCATTATTCCTCACATTCACTCTTGTAGAACATCTAAGGATGCTTGGGATACACTTACCACATTGTACCAGGCTAGGAATGAGGATCGTGTTGCTTACCTTTGAAAACAATTGGAGAGTGAGCACATGAATGAAGGTGATTCTATGGACAATTTTCTCACAAAGATCAAGGATTTGAAAGAACAATTGATTTCTACTATTGAACTTATACCAGATAGCTCAATTGTGCAGACCATTCTGAATGGTCTTCCTGACTCATATCAGAGTTTTGCTTCTACTCTTTGTTTGATGATGAAAGGAAATCCAAATGCCTTGTCGTTTGAGGAGTTAGTCTCTGTTCTGTTGCAGGAAGACCAATCTAGGCAGAATAGGTCTATTATGTGTGTTGCAGATCAAGCTTTCTCGGCTCATTAGAAGGACAAAGGTAAATGGAGCTCTTCTACTAGTAAGCAAAAATCTGCAAATGTTGCACATTCGAAGAAGGAAGACAAAGATGAGAAGAAATAAAAAAGCAGAAATTATTTTGCAAATACTATAAAGCAAACGATCATGTCATCAAGAGCTATCCAAAACTGGCTGCTAAAGAGGCAAAGAAGAAAGAGGCCGGAATGGTTGTTGTAGAGGCCTCTACACCGAAAACAGAGTCTGCTAATCTTGTGCAAGAATAAGAATGGGCATTTACTACTGTTTGCAGTTTTGATTAATCTTCTCATGAGCAGTGCATGTTTGCAGTAGACTCAGATGTTTGGTACTTTGATAGTGGGGCGACCAAACATATTACCTCCCAGCACAGTTTCTTCTCTTCACTCGAGCCAGCCCCTACAGGGAATACTATAACATGCTCCAACAACTCCTCTTATCCTGTTATGTGGAGTTGGTAAGATCATTTTGACTATTGTTGATGGTAGTTCTTTCACTTTGTTAGATACTTTGTTTGTGCCAGGGATCAAGAAAAATCTGTTATCAATTTCTGCATTTGCCAAGATTGGCTTGGTTGTGAAATTTGTTGATGACAAATGTACAGTTCATGATCTGTCAAATGGCGATGCCATTATTGCTTCTGGCATTTTATGTCATGGGCTGTATAAGCTCATAGACTATGAAAGATCTGTAAATGATTTGGCATGTGCAGTACATGATTCTCAGGCTATGTGAGATGCAAAGCTTTGGCATGCACGCTTTGGTCAACTGAATTTTTCTAGTTTGCTATGCTTGCAGAAATCTGAAATGGTGTCCTCTTTGCCCAAAGTTGAGGCACCCGGTAAACATGTATGTGAAGGTTATATTTGGGCAAAATGTAGCATTCTTCCTTTCCAAAAGATGGTTCAGTTCAGGCAACTCAAAAATTGCAGCTTGTGCATAGTGAGGTCTGTGGTCCTATGCAAACACCTTCTTTTGGGAACTATCTTTACTTCATGACTTTCATCGATGATTTTTCCAGGCATGCATGGGTATATCCATTGAAGCAAAAGTCCAAAGTGTTTATGTGCTTCAAATAGTTTTCTGGTTTTGGCTTAAAATCTATCAGCATGTAAAATGGGCACCTCTATTCTGATCGAGAGAGGGAATATATGTCTTCTGACTTTGATGCATTTCTGGTTGAATGTGGGATAAAACATTAGTGTACAATGTCATATACACCTCAAAAGAATGAAGTTGTTGAATGAAAGAAGAGGTGACTCATGGAGATGGCGAGGTGTATGGTCAAGAGTTAGGCTTTACCACATAGTTTCTAGCTTGAGGTTGTTATGTGTGCAACATATGTACTAAAAAGTTGTCCCACTAAAATGGTGCAATCTATCACTCCATATGAGGCTTGGCATGGTCGCAAGCCATCTGTTGCTCATCTGCGTATTTTTGGTTGTCTGTCATATGCATAAGGTCCTCAACAACATCATAGAAAATTGGATGATAAAGTAATAAAATGTATTTTTGTTGGGTATAGTTTTGAAAGTAAAGGCTATCGTCAAAATCTTCCACAACCTAAATGCATTCTGATTAGCCGTGATGTTGTTTCTGTGGAAGATGTTATTCAACCATTCCTTTCATGTACTAAGGAGACATCTGTTAGCTCCAAAGACATGTATGATACTTTGCTCCCTCTTTTTATAGGTGGACAGTCTAGTGCTCATCCTAATGAGGAAACTTCTCAAACTTTGCAGGTTTCATGTGATGATGTAGATCATTCCATTTGTGATGCAAATTTACATGATGCACTTGTTGATGAGAGAGCTGATATTAAGCAGGCAAAAACTATGCCAAAATGGCTGGTACAGACCTTGCATGATAGCAAATTAGATGCACCTCTATCATATCGTACTCGTTCAAGCTCCCATAGTGCCTCTTTTACATCAGATTGCTATGCTATGCCTGCCTCTAGACTCTGTGATGAGAGTGAACCTGTTTCATTTGATGAAGCACAAAATTCTAAACATTGGATGGCTGCAATGCAATCTGGATATGATGCTATCATGAGAAATGGTACCTGTTCTTTATGTGACTTGCCTCTTGGCAAGAAGGCATTGGCACTAAGTGGGTATACAAGCTGAAGTGTAAACCTGATGGAGCAGTTGACAGATATAAAGCTAGGCTTGTTGCAAAGGGTTATGCGCATGAAAGAGGCATTGATTTTGATGAAACATTTGCTCCTACTTGTTGAATAACTATTGTTCATAGCATCCGTGCACTTGCAGCTCATCATGGTTGGAATGTACATCAGTTGGACATTAAACAACATTTTTGAACGGTGATTTGTATGAAGAAGTGTATGTTTTTTAGCCACATGGCTTTGTGCAAAAAGGGTATGAAAACCAGGTGTGTAGGTTAAAGAAGGCATTATATGGTTTAAAACAAGCACCACATGCTTGGTATGAAAAGATTCATGCCTATCTCATTGAACATGGTTTTGAGAACAGTCAAACTCAAAGCACCTTATATGTTAAGCGTGCTAATCATGTGCTTCTGATCATTGTGGTGTATGTTGATGACATGCTGCTCATTGGTCCTCATGACATGCATATTGCTGATTTCAAGGCTGATTTGCATGCCTCATTTGAGATGTCTGATTTGGGGCATTTGCATCACTATTTGGGCATTCAATTTATGCAGGTTGATGGTGGAATGATTTTGTGTCAAGCAAAATATATTAACAAATTATTGTAGTGTTTTGGCCTTGAAGATTGTAAGTCTATTGCCACTCCTATAGAGACAGGTTTATGATTGAGTCTTCATGATGTTGGAGATGCATTTGATGTTGTTCTCTATGAGCAGGCTATTGGATGCTTGATTTACTTATGGATTACTTTGCTAGATATTCAGTTTGCTGTCTCACAGATGACTAGGTTTATGCATTGCCCAGGTGTCAAGCATTGGTTAAGCACATCTTTGGCTTTTTTTGATAGTGATTGGGTTGGTTGCTATGACACTAGTGTGTCCACCAGTGGCTTTTGCTTCATGCTTGGTAGCTCATGTATATCTTGGTTGAGCAAGAAGTAGCCTCCTATGGCCACTTCCAGTTGTGAGGCTGAGTATAGGGCAGCTTTCACAGTGACTGTTGAATGTGTGTGGCTCAGACGCCCTATGGCTAATTTGGGTGTTGCCATCACCATCTTCATTGATAGTTAGAGCACATTGGTAGTTGTGAGGTACCTTGTGTTCCATGATTGCACTAAGCACATTGAGGTGCATTATCATTATGTCATGGAGAGGTTCTCTACTGGGGAGATCAGCTTGGCATATGTGCCCATGGAGGAGAACATTGCAGACCTTTTTACAAAGGCTCTGCCTAGGGGGAAGTTTGAATCTTTCCACAAAGCTTTGGGCCTACTTCCTTTTGTGGATTGATTTCACATAGCTTGGCACTTCCTTATACATGAGTGCTTGCTCCTTGTTCATTGCATCAGTCCTAGGGGGGATTCGTTTATATATTTAGGTAGTGATATGTGTGAACACTCTAGGACTGCTTGGGCACTTTGTTCCCTCTTTAGGATGTTTTTCCCCCCGGCTTCTACATACAACTATTGCCCTAGCGGGCTACTTATCTTTGTACATTGTAGTGGTAATACATTCAGTATTGTGTGTTGTGCCCCAAGCTTCTTCTTCTTCCTTGTGCTATTCCCGTGCTTCCATAGACGTCTAACTCCAACACTCTCCCCCAATTTATGATTGGTTAAAAGCTTGAAGTGCCTACTCCATGCTCTTGGAAAGCTCATTTCTATTCCATGTGATTCTACCCATCTATTTGTCTATTCACTTTGAATCTCACACACGCATTCAATTATTTAGTACAACTTTCTTTTCATTTTGCTTCTACATGGTATCTTAACATCAGTTCAAGTTCTTGGTGGTAATTTTGGTAGTGATTGTGGAGATTTGATGGTGGTAGTGCTTGAATGTTGGTGGTTTGATTTTTTCCTCATTGAGAGAAGCTTTCTCCATTAAGTTTACACTCTTTTTGGGCCCCAACCTTCTTGTTCGTTTTGAAGGTGCAAGAAGCCAGTCACTTTTGAATCTCAAGTTATAGAATTAGCTCTCTTAGCTTTTGAATTCATGTTATGTAATGCACATGAAGAAAGTTTTCTAAATGCTCCTCCTATTCAAGGTATTTGTGCATGACTCTGAATTTTGCTCTTAAGATAGTTCGACAGAGAGAATCTCAATATAGAGGCATCCAAATCTTAGAGTGAAAAGGTGTGCAGCAAAATAGAGAGTGATCAAGGTTTCACCTTACTGTAACTTGAAGTGCGTGTAGAGAGTTGTGTACATCTCCTTAACTTGAAGTGCGTGTAGAGAGTTGTGTACATCTCCTCCTACTTCCAGTAGCACCACTCCCTCCATGAGAGATAAAGAATGAGAGAGAAAGCAAGAGAGAGAGATAGAGAGAGATCTATACATGCTATTATCTAGCACTCACAAGAGGGATCGCAAAGAATACTACACACAGAGTGGTAACCCAAAATTGATGTGCTAAGAGAGCAAAAAACAAGCAAATGTGAGCCTCTACAATTTCCTTCTAGTACACTCTTGTATTGGCCATAGTTGTTGCATCAAGGGCGTACCCCTACTGTCCGATCCAAAAATTTACTTCCAAACAATAGAGAGTCCAAGTTGAAAGGATTAAAGATATTGCTGCCGCTAATGAAGAAAATGGAGTGAGTGCCATACTATGGAACAAGTGTGTACAGAAGGTTGCCTGTTCACCTTCATTTGGTAACAAAGGTGGCGAGAGAAGTACTATAGTGAGTCACGAAACCTTTGCATGAGAATAGCATGAGGAAATCAATTGTGCATACACATGAGTCTGTTTAGCCACTCGTCTCTCAATATCCTTCTATTTGTTTGTGGTACATACACACCATGTTCATTTGCTTCCTCTACGATTGAGTAGGAGAACCAAAGAATGAAATTTTCTTTGCACTTCTCTCACGCAAGAGAGAGAGAGAGAGAAAGAGAAAGAGATTCACTAACCTTTCTCTATTCATCTCCCATAACTATTGAGCGCATGGATTTTCCTCATTTCAAATTGAATGATGGAGAGATAACTCGGATATGAATCTATCATGTTTGTGCTCTATTTAATATGACATATGCAATAATGTGATATATGATGTGTGATCAATACTTATATCATCACATCAAATCTATAGGGTACATGGATTTCACTCGAGGAGATCATATAGATTCAACTTCCATACTCACTGCTCAGGTCTTGCCCTAAGAATTAGGAATTTCTTAAACTAACATTTTTGCATTTTTCATGAAGAGTGAGAGAGAAATATCTTGCCTTCATCATAAATCATAAATTTTGTGAAAATCATGGATTTTCCTCCACCTTGGCTATAACTCATTTGAAGTCCTTAAAGGGGAGCCTTAAGCACAATATACCATTTTGGTGCTTTTGAACCCATACAATTCAAAGTCCATAGTGGAACATACTTTAATTTTCACATACTTAATAAAGCCATAAATCTTTAGCAGCTTCACTTACTCTCTCTTCCATTCACTTTGTACCTAGACAATATCTCAATAAGTCCTTGGTTTGTGCTCTCCAAGGACTAAATTGACCTCATTGTAAGGCATTATATTGTATTCTCCCAAGGGTTATAGACCTCATATTTTGGTTCTAATTGGCAATAAGTTTCCTATTCTTCTAACCTCAAGAATATAAGAAAGATTCTAGTTAGTGTGTGCTTTGGAGGCTACTCTAAGCCCCCAATTTGTGTTTGTAAGTGTATATTTTGGGCTATTCTAAGTCCCCCCAAGATTGAACGTGCAAAGGGATACTCTAAAAAATCCCCCTCAACACATCTCAACTTTAGTACTAACTTCATTTTTGCAAGACTCCCTCTATGATGATAAGACTCCCTCTAGAATCTACACCTTAGACATAAACTTCCATAACCTCTCCATTAGATCCTAGGATCCCATTACTAAATTCATTGCCACTTTTGAAGATTACTAATGCAAACTTGCCTTGTGCGGGAGATAGGTCTCAAGTAAGGATATGGCTATTAAGCTTCTAAATAATCTTCCTAGGTCATATGAAACCTTTTTTCACAAGACTTTACAATCATGGACAAGTGTTAACCTGGGATGAAGTACAAAAATGTTTGCTCCTCTTTGATTGAAGTCTTCAAAATCACAAGAAACCCCCATGAAAGCTAAAGGTCCATTGGACAAGGAAAAGAATGCTATTGAAAACTCTAGCAATGCTCCTAAAAAAGGCCCCAACAATACATCCAAGAAGTTAACCTACAACTATTGTGGTAAATCAAGGGATATCGAGAAGCTCTCCTATATAAAGAAGAAAAACTCTAAAGCTTCTACTTCTGAGAATAAATATAAGCGTTCTCAACATTGGTCTCATTTCTCAAGTGAAGATCTCTTTATCTCCACAGAGGCAAATGCACTAATCACTTCTAGCTCCTCATAAGATTGGATCTTCGATAGTGGTGCAGCCTCTCATATGTGCAAAGATCACGGAGTTAGAAGATCACACTTGTGAAATTTATGTAGGAAACAACAAGATTTGTCCAATAGAAGGCAAGGGAAAAATACAAATTACAAATCACTCATGAGAATGCAGAGCATTAACAAATGTACTTTTTGTACCAAACTTATGTATGAACTTCATCTCTATCAAGGCATCAATGATCATCACAAGCAAGTTCTCTTTGAACACATCAGTGAAGGTGACTGATCCTAGCAATAAGGACATCAAACCCCAAGTAGTTGAGGATAAATGATTGTGCAAGATTTCATGCTTTCTTTCTAAGGAGTCGATTTCTAGGCTATGTCACCAGAGATATGGATGCACAGCTTACTTAATGAAGAGCTCAACATCTCAATTGGTTAAGGGCTTACCCAAGATTGGGAAAGTACAAGATATCTACCAAGATTGGACCCAAGGCAAGCAACACAGAGCTCTTGTTACTAAAGAGGCTTCAACAGGAGCAAGTAACCCTCTAGCTCTAGTCCACATGGATCTCTATAGACGAATGAATACCCCATCACTTAGTAGATCACTCTACTTATTTCTCATAGTAGATGATCACATAAGATAATATGGGTCTTTAATCTCAATTCTAAGGTAGATACATTTTCAAAGTTCAAAGAATAAGTCAATCAAGTTGAGAACAAGGCATCGAGTTCAATCAAGATCATTCGATCAGATGGAGCTAGTGAATTCATTAACCATGACTTTGATAACTTTTTGAAACGAAAGGGCATCAAGAGGTAAGTCATGCAACCTCACATGCCATCCCAAAATTGAGTGGCTAAAAGAAAGATATGTAGCATCATAGAAATGGCATGCATTATGCTTCACAAAAAAGCCTTACCATTCAAGTTTTGGGCTGCATTTGTATACATTGTGGTTCACATCATCAATAGAGGCTTCACAAGTGAATTACAGAAGACTCCATTTGAAGCCTACTATGGATGCAAGGCCAATGGTAACTACTTTCAGGTATTTGGGAGTGAATCTTTTGTACATGTGCCAAAAGAAGATGGACATAAGTTGCAATCTTAATCCAAGAAGCATCTATTCATTGGCTATAGTGAACACTCTAAGGCATAAAGACTATATGATCTTGACAACCATCCCATCACCATTTCAAAAGATTTCATGTTTGATGAAACTTCAAAGTACTCAACTACAGTTCCGAGTTCAAGTTTGAGTCCACCCATATACACTTAGAGAGGAACACAATTATTTCTAAGAAAACATAGCAAGTACTTCTTATTAACCCAAGAAGTCTCAAAGGTTCATCGAGAAGAAGCAACATGAATGAAGTCAGTATGTGAATTATGCACTTATGCACCTCATTTAGCAAATTCTAGAGCCTTCCAAATTTAGAGAAGCTCAAGGTCAACCTCACTAGGAAGAAGCTACACAAAAAGAGATGAATGCAATAAAAAATAACAACACTTGGAAACTTCTTCCAAATCCTTCAAATCATCAAGTTATTGGATTTAACTGGCTACACAATGTCAAGTACAAACTAGATGGTACCTTGGACAATTACAATGCAACAATTGTAGATAAGGGATATAAACAAAAGCATAACATTAATTATGAAGCAACCTTTGCTCCTAGTACAAACTTTACAACTATAAGAGTTATTGTTGCCTTAAGTACGCACTTCAAGTTGCCCATGTACCAATTTGATGTCCAAAGTGATTTCCTAAATGATGATCTTAAAGAAGAATTATAAGTCAAACAACCTAAAGTTCTCAAGATCAAAGGCAAGGAAGATTATGTATAAAACGTTCACAAAGCTTTTTATGAACTTATGCAAGCTCCTTGGGCCTAGTATGAAAAGATCCACAAGCTATTTGAGGGGATTTCAAAGGAACACTATGGATGCTAAGTTATGAATATATCAAAAATTTTCCTTACTTGCCATAATCATCCTCTATGTAGATGACTTGATCCTTATAGGTTCATATGATGACACATCCAATTCATCATCACACAACTTCACCTTGAGTATTCCATGATGAATGTTGGTCTAATTCACTATGTCTTAGGAATGGAAGTATTGCAAAAAAAGATGGTCTATTGCAAGCTCATACTGGAGGAATCCTCTTCACTTGTGGATGTCCATGCTTATCAATAACTAGTTGGCTCTTTACTTACCTAGCCAACACTATACCAGATATTGTCTATGTAGTTGGTATACTTAGTAAATTTTCAAATAAGCCTCATCAAACACATTGGGATGTTGCTCAAAGACTACTATGATAGCTTCCCCTTGATGGTGGAACAAATAAAAGCCCTTATGCAAGTTTGGAATGCTTTAGGCCCTCATAGTTTGTTTTGTATGTTGTAGTGAGTGAGGCTTGTAAGAAAGCATTGTCACTTTCTCATCTTGCTTATGGTATGGGTCTACCTCAACATGCACCTTATTTGTTAAGTGATGGTTAGAGTTCTAGTACTTTAACTAAGAGTCCGGTCTATCATGCAAAGACCAAGCACATTGAGGTGAGGTATCAATTCATTAGTGACTTCTTAGCGAGTGAGCATGCTATGCTGAGAAGGTTAATACTTGAGATAATGTTCCCAATGGTTTTACTAAAGCTCTACCACAAGATAACTTTAGATAGTGCTGTCATTTGATGGGAGGTACCTGGATTCTTGATATTGTGCAATCACATGTATGTTCTGTAACATGTCCATGAGGTGGGAGTTTTAGTTTGTATACTTACACTTGGGTATTCTTTATCATTATTTATTTTTCGCCCCTAGTCTCTCTCTCCATATTGGCCTTTAGTGGGAGATTGTTACCGTTAGCATCCATGTGAAAGGCCAAATGGCTATTAGACACTTTTGTATATGTTCTTTAATAAAAAAATAGTGGTATGGTCAACCAGAGACTCAATGTTTGACTACATTTGTAAAACCTAAGAAATTTGTGTTCATGCTCTTTGTGTACTATGTTTTTTTTTTCATATTCCACAGGTCCCATGCAGAATATCATGTGTAGCACCACGAGATTGATTTTCTATTGTGAAAGTATCATATTGAAGCTCATGTGAAGGGGAATCCATTGTGTGCATCACCATTGCTCCACTTCACATATCAATTTTACAAGAAGAGCAATCAAAAGAAAGAAAAGTGTGGGACAATAATACATGGGCCCCCTTCATTCTACTTAACCGAACAAAAGATGAAGACACTTTCGACTTTGATGATCTAGGACCTGATATTGACTTCAAATTTGGGGACGAATTGGACAAGACTCTATAAGAATTTGATGCAACATCACTAGCAAAGCACTTTAAAAATCAAGAGGTTGTACCAAAGAAAGTGAAAACAGTGATTCATAAAGAGGAAGAGACCATCCTTCAAATTTCAAAGGAAAATTGTCATCACGACAAGAAGGGGGAGATTTCATATCTTCATAGTCAGCCACCCAATAGTCGAACAAACTCCCCTAGATGCATTTGAGAGTTTTCAACGACCACTCAAGAAACTTTCTCATGAACATCGAGCCAAATGAGAAGATCAAGAACCTCTCCTAATCAAGATTTTGAGCCTATATTGCTATAAGCTACTTAACATTTGGGCTATTCTATGGGCTATTGATAGCTTTCCCTATAAGAAGCCATTCTACCAAGTAGCTTGCAATCTTAGCTAAGAGTCTTGGTGTGTATCAAGAGTAAAATCTATGTAAATACTTCATCTCAAAAGCAACATGATAATTGCTCTACCAAGGAAATCACCTTGGGGATCGAATAAGCTATTAGACCATCATAGTGAAATAAGAGTCTTCATGTGTATTGAGAGTAAATTCCATCTAAATACATCTCAAAACAAGATGATGAATGCTGTATTAGGGCAATAACCTTGGAGATAGAATATGCTATTGGACCATCAAATCGTTATGATGTCATCCATTAAACTCTTGAAATGTGAAGGGATAAAGTTTTCAATAAAAACCTTTCAACAAAGGCTTAGGTTTCCATTAGTCAA
Source organism: Ceratopteris richardii (assembly GCA_020310875.1). NCBI lineage: Eukaryota > Viridiplantae > Streptophyta > Polypodiopsida > Polypodiales > Pteridaceae > Ceratopteris > Ceratopteris richardii. The sequence continues at coordinate 45,254,174 of CM035422.1, forward strand.
ACTCCAGGTTTATTTTACTGGGCATACTAAAAGCATTGAAATTCAAGTGAGTCCTTAGTTGTGGTAGGGACGTTGAGTCTTTAGTTGTGGTAGGGCATGCTAAAAGCATTGGAAATCAAGTGAGTCCTTAGATTTGGTGGGGCTATTGGACCATCAAATCATTATGACATCATCCATTGGGCTCTTGAAATATGAAGGGATAAAGTTTTCAATTAAAACCTTTCAACAAGGCTTGGGTTTCCAAATCAGATTGTCGTCCATTAGTCAAACTCGAGGTTTATTTTAGTGGGCATACTAAAAGCATTGGAAATCAAGTGAGTCCTTAGTTGTGTATATCAATGTCTTAGCGAGTACATGCAAGATCATCCAAATGCTTTTGTGAGTGTTAGTAAATTTCATATAATTATTTTATTTTTATTGATGTTTTACATGTTTTATTTATTTATGTTTATTATATGTAATACACGAGTATTATGGAGAGGTAGATATGGATGAGGTGGAGATAGAGACATAGGTAGGATGATCTTGATCATCACAGAGTGCTCACACCTCTACCCATGAAGCCACTACAAATACATCAGATCATGCAAATGATCATGATCAGATGAGGACTTGTAGGATGATCTAGATGAGGATGATCATGATGACTGATATATTACATTGGATATATATTTTACATTGATATACTTACACTATATATATATATATATATATATATATATATATATATATATATATATATATATATTCTCATTTCAGTTATGTTTTGAATTGTGTCTGTGGTACTAATTAATGAAAATTCGTGTTTTAATGATTTTAATTGTTTTTTATATTAAACATGTGATTTACTACTTTAATTATGTAATTCATTCATATTATATGTGTGTTTGTGTATATATGTATGTATTTGCATGTTGTTTTGTGTGTATAAAATGTATGTATGCACATCTAGGTATAGTGTGTCTATATGCATGTATATGCATGTATCTATGTGTGTATATATGTGCATATAGATATGTTTTATGCATATAAATGTGTGTATGTGTATGTGTATGTGTATGTGTATGTGTATGTGTATGTGTATGTGTATGTGTATGTGTATGTGTATGTGTATGTGTATGTGTATGTGTATGTGTATGTGTATGTGTATGTGTATGTGTATGTGTATGTATATGTGAGTGTGTATGTATGTATATGTGTATTGGTAAGTGTATGTGTGTGTGTGTGTGTGGATATGTATGTGTATGTGTGTGTACATGTGTGTATGTGCATGTGTATGTGTATAAGTGTATCATGTATGTATGTGTATGTGTATGTGTAGGTATATATGCAAGTGTATATGTGTGTATGTGTGTGTATGTGTATGTATATGAGTGTGTATATGTATGTATGTGCATGTGTATGTGTAAGTGTATATGCGTATGTGCGTGTATGTGCATGTGTATGTGTGTTTATATGTAAATATGTGCATGTGTATGTGTAAGTGTATTTGTGTATGTGTATGGATGTGTGTGTATATGTATGTATGTGCATATGTATGTGTAGGTGTATGTGCATCTGTGTATGTATGTGCATGTGTATGTATGTGCATGTGTATGTGTGTGCATGTGTATGTATGTGGATGTGTATGTATGTGCATGTTTATGTATATGCAGTGTATATGTATGAGCATGCATGTGCATGTGCATGCATCTCCATTTGCATCCATGTGTATGTGCATGCATGTGAATGTGCATATGCATGTGTATAATTATTATGTGTTAATGTGTGTATGTGTATATGTAATAATGCATGCATGTGTGTATATGTGTTAATAGATATGTTTGTGCATACGCATATGCATGTGTATGTGTGTGTATGTGTATGTGTGTGTATGTGTATGTGTATATGCATGTGTATGTTTATGTGTATGTGTATGTGTATGTGTATGTGTATGTGTATGTGTATGTGTATGTGTATGTGTATGTGTATGTGTATGTGTACGTGTATGTGTATGTGTATGTGTATGTGTATGTGTATGTGTATGTGTATGTGTATGTGTATGTGTATGTGTATGTGTATGTGTGTGTGTATGTGTATGTGTATGTGTATGTGTATGTGTATGTGTATGTGTATGTGTATGTGTATGTGTATGTGTATGTGTATGTGTATGTGTAAGTGTGTGTGCATGTATGTGTGTGTATGTGCATGTGCATGTGTATGTGTGTATGTGTGTGTGTATGTGCATATGTATGTGTGTGTATAAGTGTGAGCGTGCACGCAAGGTGCATAGCAACAAGACTGCTTTCATTTCATTATCCATGTCCAACCTATAGCTGGGAGAATATAGCATCAAACTTACTTAGATTAGCAGCAACATTGTTTGTATCCTTCATATGAATACCATATAGCTTTCTCATGAGATACGCTTTGTTTGATGCCGTTTCTTTTTCATATGTATTGCATTTCTTCCAAAGCTCCTCTACACTTTCATAGTCCAATATTGTAAAGTAAACATTATCTACTAGGTGCAATCGAATGGTAGACCTAGCCATTTCATCTAACTCATCCCAATCATCTTCATCCATGTCAACAGGCTTCTTTGAGATTCCATCTATTGGCTTCCATTGCCTCCTTTGAATTAGCACATCTTTAATCGGATTCATCCATAGAGCAAAGTTTGAGCCATCAAATTTTTAAATCTCAAAATGGTCTTTGCCCTGCAAGTTATAGCTCCTCTTTGGAACACTAGCACTAGACCCTCATCCACTAGATGTGCCTGAGACCTCTAATGCCATGATGATAGAGAACTGAATAGAATGCTAATGGAGATAGAGGAATCCAAAAACACCAGTAAAGCTCAAAAAAGGAATGAACAAGTGTGAGATTCTAGGAAAAATTCAGCAAAGTCTTCCTAGCAAAATGAATAAATGGATAGTAATGGCCGACCAAAAGTATTATGTGAGAATAAATATGCTCACACCAATAAGTGTATGAAGGATTAAATTGAACACTCTAAAACTAAAAAATATAGAAAAATTTGCTACAGTGTCCTATGGAAAATGAGCATATGACAAGTGTCAATCTCATAACACTACAAGTACTGACATGTTTACCTGCATAGTGAATCACTAACTCCACTGCATATAATGAGTTACCCAAAAGAAGCCAACTAGGCTTATCGAGAACCTATAAAAAACTATCATTTATCTCCTATGACAAGGTTGGGTAACTCTTCCACTTGCATCATCAAAGAGAGCCCGACATCTGGGTGTCTCCCAGTTAAGAAAACCTCACCACAATCTTCTTTATCAAACGTAAAAGGCTTATGCAAAAACGTAACCACTATATCATTAACCACATGGATGTACATAAATGATAGCCATAGAAGTGTACATAGCATGTATGTGCTCAATATATGCAATAAAATGGCATTGAAAGGCTGAATTCACAGACCAAACACTCACAACAACACCTGCAAGTGTCCATCAACTCTGTTCTTTAGGCTCAAAAAACCTGTATAGACTTGTGGTGGCTGCTCCCACCACAACTAAAACCTTTCAAGATTCAACATATTCTATGGATACCTTTTCAATCAAGAGGCCGACAATAATATGAAGGAAGGTAACTCTTATCAAAGTTATAAAAAAAGTGCTCTTTATGTAGATAAGAAAGACAAGAAGCACAAAGGCAAGACAAAGGAAGATGATGATGAGGAGATTTCCCAAGCCAACTATGCAAGTAAGAGCAAGTGGAGAGGGAAGAAGAAAGGAAAAAAGCATGAAAAATCAAAATGAAAAGATTTTAAACCTTATGTCATCTTTAGCAATTCCAACCACACCATTGGAATTGTTGGTTTAATGGAAGGACTTAGATTGGAGGTGGTAGAGGTTGATTTGGCAACACTAGAGGCAAACGTGGAAACAATTTCAGCAACAAAAATAGAATTCAAAGTAGAAGGGACTTCAAAAACTACTCAAAAAATCAATCTCATGAAGATTCATTGCTTCTAATGAATTTGAATCACAAAGAAGGTAAAGAAGATCAACATCTATTCTATATGGATTCTTGTTGTTCAAACCATCTTGTAGGTAATGTTGCTCTTCTATCTGAGTTGGAAAGTCCAAAGCATAAGCATGAGCTACAAACAAGGGATGATACTAAGCACAATCTCGAGAATATTGTTAATGACAAAGCTCCCAATGACAGGACAAATATTTTGAGTAAGGTTTGTCTATGTACCCACCATCACGAAAAACCTAATACATTTAGGCCAAATAGTTCAAAATGTTTTGCAAGTTAGGTTCACCCACCATGGAGCTTTTGTGGAAGATCCATGTCAAAGCTTCAAGAAGATAGTCAAAGGTTAGAAGCATGGTGGGATCTTTACTTTTGAAGTAGGAGATATTGGAAGAGATGGTGGATAATCACAAGAGATGAGATATGTAGCTAAAACCTACTTCACACCTGCTATACATGATGGCTAGAGAGTTCTATGGGCATTCTTAGCTAGCTAATAAGCATAAATGATCATATATGTTGCTTGGAAGATGATGCAAAAATGATAGAATCAAAACAGATAGGTAGGCATATGATTCAATGCACAAAACTTGCTATTTTGGTTGAGACACCTGTTCAGTGTTTTACTCAATTCATTGAGTATAGAAACAATTAGTAAAATTCCTTTTGGGATATTTAATTGGCTTAACAAGCTACCATTCATGAGTTCAATGATCTAATATGATAAACTATATGCAGAGAATTATGTTTAGCAAGTAGAGCAACACTCCCGACTTTTACGGGCTTACACAGTCACACACCAGTGAGTACTCTTTGATTAATACTTGATGAGTGAGTGAGCCATTATAGATGAAACTTTGTAGGACTAAAGTAGATAGTATGCAGAAGATTTCATGCTTTGAATCGTGCAAAATGATCCACTACATAATGAGAAGCAGCTCAGTCAAAATCATTGTTTTGATGGAGTGTGATAGAGATATGAGAGTAGGAAGTAATGAACATGTATTGACTAAATCATGTAAAATTACAAAGTCATTGGCAATAATTCATTGCTCAATGAGTGCAGAATTAGAGAGCTATGAGGTGAGCTCCTCTTCTCAAAGAAGGTACATGGAAATGATCTCAGAACCTCGAGATACACACGAGATCTTCTTCTCAACTTTTATATCTTTTTGTTGGAGCCAAGCATTTGAGTTCAAATTCAAATCCTCACCTAAAAGTAATCCTAAAGTATAGGATTGATTCTCTCTTGACTTTAACTACTAAATGGATAGGAGTTAGATGCTTCCTAACTCCTCATGGGTCTACAACATTTTTATTATGAGTAATTAAACTCAAAGTTACAAGAGATTGTACATATGATACTTCACAAGTGATATGCTAATACATCAAGATTATGTGTGTTCATCAAGTATGTAGGCTTATGCTTAATTGCACCAACAGCTCCCCCTCAAGCCTAACATGCTTGATCTTCATTGCTCCTTGATCTCTTGCAGTCCAAACATCAATTTGAATATGTTCATCTTTGTTCCATCCAATTTCCAATTCCTTGAAGTAGCTATACTCATGAGAACTCTGATTGTTGGCATCTTTGCCATAGGAGAGAAGGTCTCCTCATAATCAATTCCTTGGGTCTGAGCAAATGTGTTAGCCACAAGCCTTGCTTTATACCTATTTATTGAACCATCGAAATTCCTTTTTACCTTATAAATCCACCTAGATTTAATGATTCTTGGGAACTAGGTCCCAAGTGTGATTCTCTTGGAGTGCTTGTATCTCTTCCTCCGTTGCTTCTTTCCACTCTGATTTCTTGTTTGCTTCTTTAAAGGTTGATGGCTCCTCTAAGTTAATATCTTGAGCAATATATATTGAGTGTTTAGTGACCAAAGAAGTCTCAAATCCATACCTTTCTGGCTTCTTCTTTTTCCTAGTTGATCTCCTTATTGTTCGTTGAGAGGATTCTGCAATATCCCTCAAATCTTGCATCTTCTCTATACCTTTGTTGTTCCATACCTTGAAATTCCTTCTTGGTGTCATCTAATCATCATCAGAGTGACTTGAATCTTCATGTTGTTGATCATTTACCTTTTAAAGTGTTGTAAAGTCCTCCTCTAGGTCATAAGGTAGCTTGACTTTTTTGCAATCATCTTCAAACCACGAGTTGGTTTCATCAAAGACAACATCTCTACTAACTATAAAGCCTTTAGTACTTGGATTATACAACCTGTACCCTTTTTTATTTAGATAATATCCTATAAACACACATTTCTTTGCCTTAGGATCCATTTTACCTCTGATTTGTGATGGAACATGTGCATAATCTATGCACCCAAATATTCTGCAATGCTCTAAGCTAGGTCTCCTTCCATTCCAAGCTTCATATGGTGTCATCCCATGCAATGCTTTAGATGGGAGCCTATTAATGAGATAAGTGGTTGTAGATAGAGCCTCTGCCCATAGATATTTGGGTAATTTTTTCTCATTAATCATGGACTTAGCTGCCTCCATATTGGTCCTATTCCTCCTTTCTGCTACTCCATTTTGTTCTGGAGTATACCTAGTAGTTATCTCTCTTTTGATGTCTCTATCTTGGAGATATGCATAAAACTTATGGGAGAAGTATTCTCCCCCTCCATCTGACCTTAGCCTTTTCAATGTTTTCCCTATTTGATTTTCAACAAGAGCAAGATATTTTTTGAAACAATTGAACACGTCATCCTTGTGCTTCATAAAATAAAGTATAGTCCATCTACTACAATCATCAATGAATGATATATAGTACCTGGATCCTAAAATTGAAGGGACTTTGCTAGGTCCCCAAACATCTGTGTGGACTAGCTCCAATAGATCACCATGAATGTAACCTTTCTTCATAAAGGGTTGTCTGTGAGACTTCCCAAATTGACATGCACTACACTTATATATCATGTGTTTCTTGGATATGTTTGGCAACCCAAGCACACTTTGATCCCTGCATATTTTTTTCAAACTCCTTTCTCCTATGTGAGCTAATCTTTTGTGCTACATTTCTAATTCTAATAAAGTTTGTCCTCAATAATTGAAAAGTGCTATATTTCTAGTATCCTGTAACTCAAATGTAAAGAGTCTACCTGTCTTTTCTCCTTTTGCAATCCTCTTCAATCCTTGTTGAGGATCTTCAACAAATGCTCCATTTCTTGTGAATCTTACTTCCAATCCTTTTTCTACAATTTTTTCCAACACTTATCAAGTTCTTAGTTATGGTAGGTACATACAATACCTTGCTGAGTTGATTCATATTTCCATCTGGAGTCCTCACATTTCCAATCTTTTCAACTGAGTGCCTTGTGTCATCTCCTGTTTGTACCTCATGCTTGTTCCTTGGATCCTCCAAGTCAGATAATAATGCCACATTTCCTACTACATGATTTGAGCAACCAGAATCTATAAAGAACACATGCTCATCTACTTTACCTTGCATCATGGTCATGTTCATCAATAAAAGTGAGTCCTGTTGTGTCTGATCTTCAGTGTAATTGTTGTAGTTTCTTCTTCCTCTATAGCCTCCTTGGTTATTGTAGTTGTTGTAGTTGTTGAATTTTTTTGATCTTCCTCTTCCATTGCTTCCTCTATTGAAGCCTCTTCCTCTCTGATTTCTATAGTTCTTGAAACAATTCTCAGTTCTATGGTTAGTCAATCCATATATGGCACATGGAGAGGTGCTTTGGAATCTCCCCCTCCCTTGTCTACCTCCTTTGCCTCTTCCTCTTGTACCTCTACCTCTTCGTGAAAAGTTAGCTTGGGAGGTACTAGCGTCATCATCAAATTTCTTGCCTTTACCCTTACTATCCTTACTCTTGTTCTTATCAGTGTATAGGGTAGAGGATTGATTACCTTTTGAGTTGTCATTGTTCTTCACAAGCTTGGCTTCATGAGTGAATAGTTGCCCCATTAGAGTATTGAAGTCAGGTACCTCCATGTCCATGTATAGATCCATTGTTGTGGTGAAGGCTTCCCATTTATCATCTGCCTTGATTCCATTGATCACTTGTCTCACAATTTGCTCCTCTTTAATGACTTCTCCAATGCTTTTAAGTTGATCAAATAGGTCCTTGATTTTAGTGACATAATCAGTCACATTCTGCTTGGGCATCTTTTTGAGCGTTGTGAACTCCATCCACAGTTGGTTCTTTCTTGCTCTAGTGCTTGAAGAAAAGAATGCTTCAAGTGCACTCGAGGTTTTTTGTGATGTTTTATAGTTCCTAATGTGTGGAAGCAAGAAATAAAAAACTGAGTTGAGAAGATATGACCTGGCCAAAGCATCCTTTGAGCACCATGTTGATAATCTTTCCTATTCTTCTTGAGTAGGTTGCCCTTTGCTTCTGAGTATTGGCATTAACTCATCTCTAGATATGTAACTATAGAGATTTCTACCTTATTGATATTCTTCCATTCTAATATACCAAGCAGAGTAATTACCTCTATCCAATTTGTCAATTGATGATGGGAATCCATCTCCCATGTTGAGTTGATGATAGCTCTGATACCACTGTGAGGAGATGGTTGGATACACTCCAGAAATGAGGTGGTGCTACACAAATCTTGCTCTACTCCTGTCAATATAGCTTCCAAGTACCTTAGTAGAAACCTTTAGCTTCCCAAATATGCATTTGGATCCATAATTTACCTCGGAGCATCACCCTCAAATAGTTATGTCAAAACAAACTACTTCCAAAATTGAAGACTTCTAAAAACTTGCTATTTTAGGACTTGGTCCTGCTCAGTAATTCACCTAGTGCTCACTCACTGATTACAATTCACCCATGAGCTTTTAGAAATATCTAATTAGAGTCCTAAGCTTGCTATAGGAATTTATTTAAATAATTTAGGAGGAGTATATGATGAGAAATCACATTAAGAAGTTAGGGGTGTAATCTTGACTTTTTAGGAAGATGACAGTGAGAAGAAATAGGTGACTTGCAGAGAACGTATCTCATAGAATACGAAATCAAATGATATGAAAATTGCTAACTGAGCACTAGAAGGTCTAAGCTACATATCCCAAGTTGAATCACAGCGATTGGATAAGGATTAGCAGAGAATTCCTCAAAACAAATTTACTAAAATGAGCGCTTAGTAGCAGACAACAATAGATACAAAATGACTTGCATAAACTCAATCAAATATATAATATTATGAATGTATGATACAAGGGAGATTATGTACCCTTATGCATACATGTGTGAGCTAAGTGTACCCACAAGCTTGAAGCTCAATGCGTCCTTCTTCTTGCTCTACTACCCATGACTAAAAGTCAGGGTCTATTATAGATGTTTCTTCAATTTGAATTTTGAATCTGCCACACAAAAGTGATCCTACCTTTTAGGATTCTAATTTATTTGATTCGAACCATTTAGTTGGTATGAAGTACAACTCGTAAGGTCATGGGATTCTCTCTATTGTGCTCTTTTACAATTATCTTGAGTTAAACTCATAGATTTTACAAGAGGTGTTCATATGTGACTTATGGATAGTCACACCCAAGTTGTGAAGTAAACCTTTGGTATTTGGTCAAGCATCAAGGCTTTCCAAATGTACCAACAACAAGCCTAATTCCACTTTATCCAAGTCCTTATAGAGGAATTTCATACATAGGTTTGAATAGCCAAAATGCACAAGATAAGAAATTATTACCAACCAATGTTTTAGCAATGAGCCTAACTTTTAATGGTGGTAGTCTCAACTTTTAGGGATGTGTAGAGATAGACCCTGAGAACTTAATATCTAGATCTATCACAATGGACTACATTAAATTCCAGAAAGCTTTATATACATGAGTTAGACACTATCACCTTTCTAATGAATGCTCATTCATAATGTTTGGATCATTATAGAGAGAGAAAAAGCCTCTACAATTTGATTGTAGTTGGATATGATGATCAAAAGATTGAACTAGAGCAAATTTTGAAGATCAAAAGCAAAATTATATTGATCTAGATTATAATATAAGAGAATGTGAGTCTTTATATAGACTCTATGTGAATTCCACGACTCCTTTTACAATCATTTGAATTCAAATCAGATCAGTCGACTTGTTAGGTGTGATGTAGAAATCACTTCTTACTATCAAGGAAAAAATAGGAATCTAGTCTTGGTTTTGATTTTGGTAGCTAATTTATTACCAAAATCACCTACTTCCTTTATTCTTTTACAAGAATAAAAACTAAAAAATGTTTTACGTGAATAAGAGATTCATAAAGTGTTCTTATGTGATACCATAAATGAGATTCTCAAGGGGTTATCCTATCACTATGACTTATTTCATACGTGAATTTAGCACTACATAAAGTCCTCATCAAGCATGATGCAAGCTTGATGATCTAACAACTCCCCCTCAAGCTAAAGCATGCTTGAGTCTTCATTCTCTAATAAGGTAGATGCCAATTATTGATTTAAATCTGCAAAGCTTAACTCCATCACATGTCTTTATCATCATATCTGCTACATGTTTTTTAGTTGGAACAAAGGAAATGTCAATCTCATTTTCCATGACCTTCCTCTTGTTGAAATGGTAATGAAATTTTATTTGTTTGGTTCTTGCATGGAAGACAAGGTTTGCTGCTAGGTGCATGAGCTTATATTATCTCCAAATATGTTAGTTTTGGAACTTAAAAGTCCTGAATCTATATACAAATCCTTAAGCCAAATCTATATAAAAATCCTTAAACCATACTCCTTCTTGCATTGCTATGGTCAAACCTCTATAATCGTCTTCATTTGAGGATAAAGCAAATGTTGGTTGCTTCTTGGAACTCCATTGAACAAGATTTGAGCTTGTAAATGCTAAGAATCTGGAAGTACTTCTCCTATCATCCTTGGATCTTGCCCAATTTGCATCTAAGTACAACTTGAGATCCAAATTTTATGGATAAAGATAGAATATACCTTCATTGATTGTGCCCTTGAGGTACTTGAGTACTCTCTTAGCTGCATCCATATGTGTTCTTCTTGGAGAGTGCATGAATTGGCTTAGCACTCCTACATCATAAAAGACGTTTGCTCTTATATGAGTAGCATATATCAAGCTACCTACAAATCTTTGATACTCTTTAATGTGTTCGATCTGCTCATCTTCATAAACACTAAGTTTTTGATTCATTACCAAAGGTGTACCTACAAGTTTAGCATTCTCCATCTTGAACTTAAGGAGCAGATCTTGAATATATCTTCTCTTAGTCAATTACATCCCTTGATCTTTGTAGATGACCTTCATACCTAAGAAAAATGCGATCTCTCCCAGATCACTGATTTGGAACTCCTCTTGCATAGGCTTTTGATCCTTTGTATACCATTCAAGTCATCTCATATCACGATTTGGCCTTCATTGTGAAGAGATGGATTTGAACTTGGAGAAGATGAAGTGGTGTTGTAAAAACTTTGCACTACACCAGCCAAATGAACTCTAGAGATATGTAGTGGGCCCTTTTAGCTTGCCAAAGGATGTATTAGACACCCTATGTACGTTGGAAGATCACTCTCAAAAAGATGAATGAAAACAGATAAGTTGGAGTAGATTCAAGAACAAAAAATTTGTTATTTTTGTTCATACACCTGTCCAATGTTTTGAAAAATTCTCTGGCCACAATAGCAATTAATTGAATTCCTTTTAAGGAACTCTACTAACTTAGCAAGATAACAATCATGAGTCATTTCATAAGAAATTATGGACTACATAAAGAGAAAAGTGTTTAGAAAGTTATAGCACCATCCCAATTTTCATGGGTTGGAGTAGTACTCAGACCCGTGAGCAGAGAAATGTTGATATCTTGAGATTACAAGATGCAATGCTTATGAACTTTTGCAGGCATATACTAGAAAATATTTTGATTCTATCAAGCTTTGAATCATGGAAAAGGATGAGCTACACAGTGAGAAAAAGCTCTAGGAAAATGACTATTCTGATGGAGTGTTGACAGAGAAGTAAAGAATGAAGAGATATAGTCAAATTCAAATTAACATATATCAAGATTGAAAAACCCAATTCCAGTGACAATTTTTGGCTATATATTAGACTTAAAGATCAAACGTTACCAACTTAAATCAGTGAAAAGCATGCACCAAGCTCAGAGAAATCATCTCTGCAATCTGGTTGAGAAAACTAAGAAATATGGCAGTGAATAGTACACTTGCAAAAGCATGAAGATATGGACACATATGATCATGAAAATGAATGTATATTGATTGTAGAGTACAATGGAGTTACCGGTACATATGTGTGCCTTGAAACCACACTTTGATATGGCATGAAGCCTTGCTATCTAAACCGCGACTAAAGGACCATGTATATATAGTGATCTTTGGAGCCCAGATTTGAATTTGAATCTTGCTCACCTAAAACAAATCTCCTAACTTTTAGTGATTGATTGATTCTCCAACCACTTCAATCACAAATTTGTGGCTTCTTTTTCCTTTTTTCATCAAGTGGACTCAACCACTTTAGATGATTTCACTTTTACATCAAGTAAAGGTTTCAAAAATTACAAGAGATAGTTCACAAGTGCACTCATATATTGTCTTCACTTTAAAACTTCTCCTATGACCTTGTGAGACTCAAGCCAATACTTAGGCTTGTCATAGATTTGCTCTAGCCGCACCCCTCAAGCCAAGTATGCTTGAGGTCTTCAATCTTGAAGAATTACCTACAACCCAGACATAGCCTTGAATTTGGAAAGCTTTGCACCATCCAATGCTTTGGTTAGAATACTTCACATTGTTGATGAGTGGACACATAAGTTAACTCAATTTTTTTGCACACGAAGTTCTGAACTGCTTATATGCAGCTCTTAAACCACGAAGACACACTTCCACCTTATCATCATCATCTACATTCACGCCAATAAATGCAAGTGACTCACATATGCTTTTGATTTCAAGGTGCAGTCACTTACCGACATGCTCTTCTTCTCCAATGTATGCAGCTCATTCTTGAGTTGCAATTTTCGTGCCTTTGTATTGGTCTCATACAATGTGACCAAACTGTTCCAAGCCTCTTTTGGAGTCTTGACATCCTGTATGTGTCCAATCATGCTATCCTATATGCTAACAGATAGCCAGTACATTACCTTTCGTGCTCCTTGATTCCATTCCTCATATGCTCTTACCTAATCTGCAGTCCGATTCCTTTCTGGTAACTGCGGAGCATTTTCATTCTGTCCTTTGATGTACTTCCAGTAGCTTTTCCCATCAAGAAATTCTTCATTCTGAATCTCCAAGCATGGAAGTTGTTCTTGTCCAGCTTCTCACTCATAAGCTGACTCATTCCATCTACGTTTTCCATTTATGTAGCAATTCACAACACTGCAAAACACTACAAGCAGCACTTCTACTTGAACACTGTTGCACTTTGACGTGACAGTTCGATCTCAGAAAAACACAGTTTTCGTGTATCAACAATAGACAAAGTCGCTTGAAATTTTGGATCTGGAATATATGAGTGTTTCCGAACACAACACAAGTTACAGTTTCTGAAACTGACCTAGTTTTTCTACAGGCCCCACCATGGAGCTCAAAATGGAGGTCGATATGGCGCTAAAGGGATAACACTCGAAAATATTTTGAGGTCTTCTACCTTCACGCCAATTTTTGTAGCATATGGAGGTCATCTGTGAATCGCATTTTCTCCATGCCTTGGTGCATACTCTTCACCATCGCCTTCTCCACGAGCTGTCTATAGCCACACTAGCTCTGATACCATGTCACGAGGAAGGAGATAAGGAAGAGAGCTCACACACACTCTCACTCTCAAGGACAAGCACACACAGAGATTGAGGCAAGGAAGAATGATCTTCTTCTTCTTCTTCTAATACATAAAAAGGAATGTACAAGAATGACCTAAAAACAAGAATACAACAAGTGCAATATATAAAGATCAGTGCATAAGGAAAAACCTAATGTCCGCGAATGAGTGAGCTGGCAAGGAACAAATGTGCCAACACTCCCAGTAGATAAATATAATAAAGCTCAATGAAGTATCCCTAACATATACGGGCGTGACCACTATATATGTCAGAGAAACGAAAAACTGGTACGTGTCATCCTGGATCATCACATGTTGAGCTTGATATCTCAATAGTAATTGGGTGCAAATGGATTGGCTTGTTCTACCATTTCATAGGTGCTTGCAAATTTCTTTTTGCATTTGCCATAAACTACACTAGAGTGGCATCCTCTTCTACATGAACACCTACAGCCTTTGTTGGGGATCCAGACATGTCAGAAACTGAGGCTGGGTTACAATAGTTTTGCTTCGAGGAGGTTTCATTTGTAGCATTCATTTGAAGAACATCTCTATTTGGACTCTGATTAGGATCAAAAGTTGGATTCTGCAGATGACCTTTGTTTGAACAAACAACAAGATCATTAGCAACTACAGAGGTGATTAGCTAGATGAATATTTGAGCTGCTAACTAGATCAAGAACATTCTCAATCATTCCATCTAGACCACTATGAAAGTCAATGCATGTGGACTCCGCATCATGCATGTTGTCAATTGGACAAGGATCAACACTATCATCCATTGCAGACGGTGTTTGAAGGAAGGATGGAATATTTTCTTTCTCTTTCAATGATGAAGATTGGGCAGAAGTCTTACTTTTAACAAATGGTGTACGTCCAACATTCTCACTTGTCCCAAGCTCCCAATTTTCTACAGCATCAACATTGTTGGTAATTGTTCGTATTGAGGTACGAGCAACTTCTTAGCACAATGAAACCAACTAGATTAGTGTTCCATTAGAGGGTTAAAGAGTAAGAAAGAGATAGTTGATGGATGACTTATTGCAAAAAACTAACGAAGAACTAAATCCTTAGTAATCGCAAATTAGTAACAAGCTCATTAGTAATAGCTAACTACTAACAACTATCGAACAATCAACTACTTATAAAAGCTAATTAGTAACAAGCTAATTAATAATAGCTAATTACGAACAACTAACCAAGAACTAGTTACTTCATAATAGCTACTTAGTAACAAGCTAATTAGTAATGGCTAATTCGTAATAGCGAATTAATAATACCTAATTAGTAATAGCTAATTAGTTATAGCTAATTAATAATAGCTAATTAGTAATAGCTAATTCATAATAGCTAATTCATAATAGCTAATTCGTAATAGCTAGTTCATAATAGCTAATTCGTAATAGCTAATCAATAATAGCTAATCAATAATAGCTAATCAGTAATACCTAATCAATAATAGCTAATTAGTAACAAGCTAATTAGTAATAGCTAATCAGTAATAGCTAATTAGTAATAGCTAATTCATAATAGCTAATTCGTAATAGCTGATTCGTAATAGCTGATTCGTAATAGCTAATTCGTAATAGATAATCAAAACTAGCTAATCAGTAATAGCTAATCAATAATAGCTAATTAGTAACAAGCTAATTAGTAATTGCTAATTCCTCATAGTTGATTAGTAATATCTAATTTGTAATAGCTAATTCGCCATAGCTAATTAGTAATAGCTAATTCATAATAGCTAATTTGTAATAGCTAATCATTCATAGCTAATCAGTAATAGCTAATTAGTAATAGCTACTTATTAATAGCTGATCAATAATAACTAATCAATAATAGCTATTTATTAATAGCTAATTCATAGTAGGTAATTCCTAATAGCTAATTTGTAATAGCTAATCACTAATAGCTAATCAATAATAGCTAATCAGTAATAACTAATCAATAATAGCTAATCAATAATAGCTAATTAATAACAACATAATTAGTAATAGCTAATCAATAACAGCTAATTGTAATAACTTATTCATAATAGCTAATTCATAATAGCTAATTCGTAATAGTTTATTCGTAATAGCTAATTTGTAATAGCTAATTCGTAATAGCTAATCAGTAATAGCTAATCAATAATAGCTAATGAGTAATAGCTAATTAATAATTGTGAATTTGTAACAAGCTAGTTAGTAATAGCTAACTACCAAAAACTATGGAACAATTATCTACTTAGTAATAGCTAATTAGTAACAAGCTAATCAGTAATATCTAATTACGAACAACTAACCAAGAACTAGTTACTTTGTAATAGCTACTTAGTAACAAGCTAATTAGTAATGGCTAATTCATAATAGCAAATTAATAATACCTAATTAGTAATAGCTGATTAGTAATTGCTAATTAGTAATAGCTAATTCATAACAGCTAATTCATAATAGATAACTCGTAATAGCTAATTTGTAATAACTAATTCATAATAGCTAATTGGTAATAGCTAATCAATAATAGCTAATCAATAATAGCTAATTAGTAACAAGCTAATCAATAATAGCTAATTAGTAATAGCTGATTAGTAAACTAATTCATAATAGCTAATTAGTAATAGCTACTTAGTAATAGGTGATTAGTAACAAACTAAATATTAAATCGTAATAGCTAATTCGTCATAGCTAATTAGTAATAGGTGATTAGTAACAAGCTAATTAATAATAACTTACTAATAAACTAACTAAGAACTAGCTACTTAGTAATAGTTACTTAGTAATAGTTAATTAGTAATAGCTATGACAAACAAGCTACTTTGTAATAGCTACTTAGTAATAGCTACTTATTAATAGCTACTTAGTAATAGCTAATTATTAATAGCTAATTGGTAACAAACTAATATATTAATTACTAATTTCTAGCAGCTAACTAATGACCAACTACTTAGTAATAGCTAATTGGTATCAATTTAATTATTAATAGCTAATTACTAACAAGTAACCCACAATTAGCAACTTAGTAATAGATAACTAGTAACATGGTAATTAGTTACAAATAACTAACCATAGCCATATACTTAGTAATAGCTAATTAGTAACTAGCTTATTAGTAATAGCTAATTAGTAAACAGCTTAGTAGTAATAGCTAATTACTAACAACTAACTAAGAACTAGCTACTTTGTAATAGCTAACTGGTAACAAGCTAATTAGTAATAGCTAATTATAAACAACTAACCAAGGATGAGCTACTTAGTACTAACTAACTAGTAACAAGCTAAATAGTAATAGCTAATTACTAACGGCTAACTAGGAACCAACTACTTAGTAATAGATAATTGTCAACAAGATAATTAGTAATAACTTAGTAACCTAATAATATCTAACTAGTAACAAGCTAATTAGTAATAGATACTAACAAGTTACCGAGAATCAGCAACTCAACCACTAGTAATAATCTAATTAGTAATAGATACTTAGTAACAAGTAACTAGGAACCAGCTACTTAGTAATAGGTAACAAGTAGCAACCTAATTATTAATATCTAGTTACAAACAACTAACCAAGAAGCCACAACCATGGATAAAAAGTAATATTATTAATATTAATCAACATGACAAGCTTACCTCTGTGAAAATTGAATCCACCATCAAAGAATCTAGAGATTGTTTGTTGCACATGTTGTGGTATTTCAACACCACATTCAGGTCCTAAACAGTTGATTGATACACGACAATGTGCTGCAAAACAAATATAGTGATATGCATGGTTGCATGGCATAAGGTGCACTATAAAATGCACCCTCTCCTCAATATTCAAACCACATGTTATGCACATGGATGAAACACTGAGTAAGAGGGCTGATGGTAACTCTTGGGGGAGGTAATGGTAATAATGGTGTCAATTCATTTGAATCCATCATGCTTAGCATGTTCTTTACAAAGGATAGATGTCGATTTGCACTCTTGAGCCGATTCTCATGCAACTTTTATTCAGCCTGAGTATATAACAATCCAATTGATGAGTATTGAAGCTTAGAAAAATGTTCCAACCAATGTCAATAAAGTTAAATTTTACCTCCAATTCAGGCACCTTTTCATTCTCATGTGGCTCAATCCCTAACAACTCCATATTAACAGTATATATCTAAATTTGCATCTCCAACTGAGTCCTTCTCTCAAGAGACATTCCCACATCACATTTCAATTCATCTATGGACACCTGTAAATTTTTTCTCATCTCAATGAGTGTTGTAGTCACTTTAGAATCAACAGCCTTTGATAGCTTGGCTTGATCCAAATCAAGGTTGACCCTATCCAACTTATTCTATTCGCTATCAATTAACAATTTTGAAGTACGTATAACCTTAGTACCCTCCACTCGCCTTATGGCGGTAATTGCCGTACCTTGTCGAGCATATAACTCAACATCTTCTTTCTATTCCTCCAAGTTTGCATCCAAAGGCTCTAAAAGTGGTGAAGCATCATCGTTCAAACGATTGTAAAACCTTTGGATCTTCGATTACAATGTACCCATCTTCTTGCATCTTTCAATAGAAGCTTCTGCAGCTACAACCCATGCCACTTGGTACATAGCTAGATTTTTTTATGTTTGAGCTGTGGTACAATTTTCAAATGCAAAGGCTCGAGCGAATTGTAAAAAAAATTCGTAGTTTGCTTGTACCTTCTGGTAGACTTTCTGATGTAACACCATCACTGCATCATAGAACTCTTGCCTCAATATGTTTGGTTCTAGCATGGTATACCGGATTAGCTGCTAGATGTAGTGAGCTTGTGTTGTCACCAAAAATATGAGGTGTTGAAGAATGAAGTCCAAGATCTGTGTACAAAGACTTTAACCACATGATTTCTTGAGTTGCATTAGCCAAACCTCTATATTCGGCTTCGGTAGAAGATAATGCCACGGTTGGTTGCTTCTTCGATGACCAAGAAATGATTTTTGAACCTGCAAATGATATATACCCTGATGTGCTTCTTCTATCATCTTTAGATCCGGCCCAATCTGCATCTGAGTAGACCTTTAGCTCAATATCTGAAGTATATGAGTAGAACAAACCTTCATTCATGGTCCCCTTTAGGTACTTGAGGACTCGCTTGGCCGCTTCCATATGGGGTCTTCTTGGCTTATGCATAAACTGACTCAATATGCTAACACTATAGCATATATCCACCCTTGTGAGTGTTGCATAGTTCAAACTTCCAACCAAGCTTTGATAGCTTGTGATGTCTTCAATTGGCTCTCCTTCATAAGCACTAAGCTTATGATTTTGCTCCATAGGTGTACCTCTACACTTGGTATTTTCCATCTTGAACTTGACGAGCATGTCATGGACATACTTCCTTTGTGTGATGTATATACCTGAATCTGTGTAGATCAACTCCAATCCAAGAAAATAAGTGAGTGGTCTGAGGTCACTTATTTTGAACTCCTCCTTCATTTGACTCTTTACTTGTTTGATTCCTTCAAGATCATTGCATGTGATAATAATATCATCAACATACACACATAAATAGATCACTTCAGATCCATTCCTCTTTATGAACAAAGAGGTATCCACCTTGCTAGCTTTGAATCCTTGGTCCTGCAAATAAGTCACCAATCTGAAATTCCAAGCTCTTGGAGCTTACTTCAATCCATACAAAGCTTTCTTTAGTTTGCATACATAGTTAGGATGATGTGCATCCTCATATCCAGGAGGTTGTGCCATATACACTTCCTCAGAAATCCATCCATTCAAGAAAGCATTCTTTACATCAAGTTGATAAAGATTCCAATTTCTAGATGCAGCAAGACTAATGAGAACCCTAATTGTAGGCATTTTTGCAACAGGAGAGAAAGTCTCCTCATAATCAATACCATGGGTTTGAGCAAACCCTTTTGCAACTAACCTTGCTTTGTGTCTATTTATACTTCCATCTGCATTCCTCTTGATTTTGTATATCCATCGAGATCCGATTATCTTCATAGATGGCTTGTTAGGTACAAGCTCCCAAGTGTCATTCTCCTTCAAGGCGTCCATTTCTTCATCCATTGCATCTCTCCAAGCTTTCTTGCTTTGTGCTTCTTCAAATGTGGTAGGTTCTTCATTAGTTGAATCCTTTGCAATGTAGATTGAGTGCTTGGTGACCAAAGAAGTATCATAACCAAACCTCTCTGGTTTCTTCTTCTCCCTTGAAGACCTTCTAAGTGGTTGATGTGAGCTCTCGGGTCCATATGTAGAAACTTGCATCTTTGCTTTACCTTTGTTCTTCCATATCTTTAGTCTTTCCAAGTCTTCTAGGTCAATCTCCGAATCACTTTCTTCAATCTGCTTTGGCTCCTTTGGTTGAAGTGATGGAAAATCTTCATCCAAGTCATAAGGCAGCTTCACTTTCCTGTCATCATCAAACCATGATTTGTTTTCATCAAAAATTACATCTCTACTCACAGAAAATCCTTTATTGGTTGGATTGTACAATCTATATCCTTTTTGGTTTTGGTCATTACCAATAAATACGCACTTCTCTGCCTTGGGATCCAATTTCCCTCTTACTTGAGAAGGAATGTGAGCATAGGCTAAGCATCCAAAGATTTTGCAATGCTCTAGACTAGGTCTTCTTCCATTCCACACTTCATATGGAGTGGTTCCATCTAGTGACTTAGATGGAAGTCTATTTATGAGATATGTGGCTGTCGACACAGCCTCTGCCCATAGGTAGTTTGGCAATCCCTTTTCTTTGAGCATGGACCTTGCAGCTTCGACAATAGCTCTGTTCCTCCTCTCTGCTACACCATTGAGTTCGGGTGTATACCTTGTAGTGACTTCCCTTTTAATGCCTCTTTCATGCAAGAAGGCATCAAATTCAGAAGAGAAGTATTCTCCTCCACCATCTGATCTGAGTCTTTTCAAAGTCCTACCTGTTTGGTTTTCAACAAGAGCAATATACTTCTTAAAGCAATTAAACACTTCATCCTTGTGCTTCATGAAAAATAGAATGGTCCACCTGCTACAATCATCTATGAAAGACACATAATATCTTGAGCCTGATATAGATGGCTCCTTACTTGGACCCCACACATCTGTGTGCACTAGATCCAAAGGATTTTGATACATATATCCTTTCTTATTGAAAGGTTGTCTATGAGCCTTGCCGAGTTGACAAGCTTCACACTTATAAATCATGTGTTGCCTTGTGATATTAGGCAAACCAAGTACACTTTGGTCCCTGCAAATTTGTTTGAGTGTCCTCTCACCAATGTGAGCAAGCGTTTTGTGCCATATCTCCAACTCTGTTAGAGTTTGAGATCCATAGCTAAACAAAGCTATGTTCTTTGTATCTTCCACTTCAAAAGTGAAAAGCCTTCCTGTCTTTTCTCCTTTGGCAATCCTTCGAAAGCCTTGCCTTGGGTCTTCAACATATGCTCCAAATCGATTGAATCTAACCTGCAATCCTTTTTCAACAATCTGTCCAACACTTATTAAATTTTTGGTAATTGTAGGGACATACAAGACTTTGCTTAAGAGGTTCATATTCCCATCTGATGTCTTCACATTACCTATCTTCTCCACTGAGTGCTTTGTGTCATCTCCTGTCTGCACTTCATGCTTGTTATGAGGATCTTCCAAATCAGAAAGTAAAGCCACATTTCCTGCTACATGGTTCGAGCATCCCGAATCAATGTAAAATATGTGATAATCATCCTTACCCTTCTTCGCTGATAGATTCATAATCAATAATGAATCTTCTTGACTTTGGTCCTCTGCATAGTTCTTGTAATCTCTTCTTCCTCTATGGCCACTTTGATAGTTGTTGTTGTTGTTGTAATTGTTGTTGTAGTAGTTGTTGTTGTTGTAGCCTCCATTGTATCTACCTCTATTTGATCCATAGGCACCTCTATTGAATCCTCTTCCTCTTGAGTTCCTTGGATTCCTGAAACATTCTTCAGTAGTATGGTTAGATAAGCCACATATGTTGCAAGGTTGAGATGATTGGAATCTCCCCCTGCCTTGCTTTCCACCTCTGCCTCTTCCTCTAGCTCTTCCTCTACCTGCAAAGTTTGCTTGGAAAGAGCTACCTTCATCTTCATTCTTCCTATTCTTTGACTTGTCCTTGACCTTAGCTTTATCAGAATATAAGGCAGAAGTTTGATTACCTCTTGAGGACTCACCACCTTTGCTAATCTTTGCTTCATGAGTGAAGAGTTGGCCCATGAGTGTGTTGAGGTCGGGTACATGCATATCCATGTATAAATCCATGGCTGTTGTGAATGACTCCCACTTGTCGTCTGCTTTGATTCCATTCATGATTTGTCTTATGATTTGCTCCTCTTCAATTACCTCTCCAATGCTTCCAAGTTGGTCGGAAATCTCCTTCATCTTTGTGGCATAATCAGTCACATTTTGCTTCGGGTTTTTTTTTATTGTTGTGAACTCCATCCACAATTGGTTCTTCCTTGCTCGAGTGTTGGAAGAGAAGAAAGAAGCAAGTGCATTCCAGGTTTCTCTTGATGTCTTGCATCCCTTGACATGAGGTAAAAGAAAATCAAAGATTGAGTTTAGAATATAGGACCTTGCGAGTGCATCCTTCGAACACCAATTCGAAAGTCCTTCCACTTCTTCATGTGATGGTTGCCCTTTGTTCCTCATGGTTGGCATTGCTTCATCTCCGGATATGAATCCATATAGATTCCTCCCTTGAAGGTAAGCCTCCATCCTTAGAGACCATGCCGGGTAGTTGTTTCGATCCAATTTGTCAATTGTTGATGGAAATCCATCTCCCATGTTGCTTGACTATGCTCTGATACCACTGTGAAGAGAGATGGTGGATGCAGTCCAAAGATGAGTAGGTGCTGCTACAACTAGCTTCACACCAGCCAACTGAGACTTCAGAGTTGATTAGTAGACCCTTTAAGCTTCCTAAATCCACCAAAATATCAGCCAAGTACTTTGGAACATGTATCCCAAAAGTTTAAGTCAAGACAGACTAGTTGCGAAATAACTAGCTCCCAAAACTTGCTATTTTTGGACATACACCTGCTGGAAAAAATGAACAGTGCTCTCAACCTGGTAGGATTTGGAACATTTCCTTTTGGGCATATCAAATAGACTTAGCAATCTTCCCAATCCAAGTTAAAAAACTTCAAATGATGGACTGAGCACTGAGAACAAGTTTCATCAATTTCTGGAACATTCCCACAATTCTCGGGGCTCTGCAGAGATAGACCAGTAATCAGTAAAATGCAGATATCTCCAAAATTATTAATTCAATGACCTTGAAAATTTATATGCACAAATTAAACAGTAAGAGCTATCCAACGCACTTTAAAACACTGAAAAACGTTCAGTAAAACTCGAGATATGACCTTCTGAAGGTAGTGCTCTAAGTGAGTATAGCAGAGAACAAAACAGAGAAGTAGATGATGATAGATGTATAGATTCACATATGATTACAACCACATTGGCAATGAATCTTTGCACAATGGGAGTAGAATGATAGAGCTATGGAGTAAGCTCTTCAATCTCTACAAAATGACATGAAGTGGTCACGTACAAGGCTTGCTAATCGCTTCTTCCTTCTTGCTCTTTTTATAGCTATTCTTGGAGGGAGTTTTGAATTCGAATTCGAATGGCTCCACTTAAAAGTGATCCCCAAAGTTAGGAGATATTCCCTCAGCTCCAAAATTCGTGATTTTAGGTAGATAGGGCCACGACTTTTCTTTTACATCATGGATGAGGTAAGCTATACTCTTCCTTTTTCTTTTTTTCAATTACAAGAGATAAAAATGAACTCTTTTACAAGAGGTGTTCACATGACTTACAAATGAGGATGATATCAAATATATCAAGCATGTAGGCTTGGGTAAAATGCACCAACAAATAAGTGTCTCAACCATATACACTCCACTGTCGCTGTGAAAACTGCCTTGTACTCAGCTTCACAACTCGATGTCGCCACTGTAGGTTGCTTCTTACTGAACCAAGATATGCATGAGTCTCCAAGGAAAAAGCAATTACCACTAGTGGACACGCGAGTATCATAACAACCAGCCCAATCACTATTTGTAAAAGCATGCAAGCATGGCTGAACATCTCTGCCATAAAAGAGACCTAAGCTCAAAGTGCCTCGGAGATATCTAAACACACATTTCACCGCTTGTCAATGCTTAGTGCCAGGGCTATGCATGAATCGACTCAACTGGGAAACTGCATACTGTATATCCGGCCTTGTGTCGCATGCATATATAAGACATCCCACAGCTTGCTGATAAAGAGAAGTGTCAAATGCATCACTCGAATCCTCAACTGAGAACCTGAATCATGTCTCAACTGGTGTGGAAACTGGCTTACAATCCTCAAAATCAAAACGTTGAAGTAGTTTTTCAACATACTTTGCTTGATGCATAACAATTCCCCCCTCAACGGATACAAACTGGATGCCAAGATAGTAGCTCAAAAGACCAAGATAAGTGAATTCAAAAGTATGCTGCAAATCAACCATAAGAATATCAAGTTTTGCATCACATGACCCAGTCAAGAGTATGTCATCGACATAAAGAACAAGCACTATAAGATCAGCCCCATTTTTGCATACATAGAGTGTGCTTTCAATCGGACTACATGTGAAGCCAAGAGCAATCAAGTGCTTATGTATTTTTTCATACCATGCACGTGGAGCTTGCTTGAGACCATACAAGCCTTTATGCAAGCGACAAACCATATGCTCTTTCCCTTTCATAGAAAATCCAGGAGGTTGCTTCACATAGACCTCTTCTTGCAAATCACCATTCAAGAAGGCTGTTTTTATGTCCAATTGATGCACTTTCCAACCTCGATGGGCAGCCAATGCAACCACGGTACGAATGGTAGTCATGCATGAAGTAGGTGCAAAAATTTCCTCATAGTCAATGCCATATTGTTGCGTATATCCTTTGGCAACCAATCTAGCTTTGTAGCGATCAATGCTACCATTAGATTTTCTCTTAATCTTATAAACCCACTTTGTACCAATGGCATTCTTTCCTTTTGGCAATTCACATAACTCCCAAGTACCATTCCTATGTATGGAATCCAATTCTGATTGCATAGCACTCATCCATTGTGGATCATCACATGCATCTTCAAAAGAAAGTGGCTCTTCATTACATGCTGTAGCAATAAGAGAATAATCCACAAAATTACTTGATGCATGGTGAGAGCTTGATCTTGTTCTACCAAGTAAAGGTGTACTCAATTTGCTGTCCTGCAAAGTTTGTTTCAGCCACTTTGGCATAGATTGTGCACTCTTGATAGACATGCGTTCATTATGTAAAACATCTTCAATATGTACATCATGCGTGGGCTGAATTTCATGCTCAGTTTCAGCCATATTTTGACGCAAATGTTCAGCCATATGTGGCTGGAAATTTCCAGCAGTTTGAACATTTTTTGACTGAAAATTTTCAGCCATGTTTGGCTGGAAATTCTCTGTATTTTCAGCCCTATTTGGTTGGAATTTTTCAGCCCTTTGAACCTCAGTTGGCTGGTCTACATGGCCATAGTCAAGCGCACCATTTTGGAACAAAGGCATGAGTGTATCGAACACATCTTGTGAGCTAGCTGTTGGCTGTTTTTTGCATTCAAGTAGAGGGAAAACTGAATTTTCAGCAAATACCATATCTCGACTCACAATAATTGTGTTCGTCAATGGATGGTACAACCGACATCCCTTACTTTCAGCACTATAACCAACAAATATACATTTCTTTGCCTTGTCATCAAGTTTGTGACGTTGTTGTGATGGCACAAGAGCATATGCCAAACAACCAAACACACGCATATGACTAACCATAGGTTTATGACCATTCCAAGCCTCATAAGGAGTGATGACTCTCAATGCTTTTGTAGGGTAGCGATTCAACACATAGTTTGCACACATGACCGCTTCCATCCAAAACTTATGAGGAAGATGCTTTCCTTTAACCATACATCGTGCCATTTCAAGTAGAGTTCTATTTTTACGCTCGGCAACACCATTTTGTTGAGGTGTATATGGCACCGTACATTGGTGTGAAATACCTCTTTCATGAAGAAAAGCATTAAACTCATGTGACATGTATTCACCACCACGATCCGTGCGTAGAGTCAAAAGCTTTTGTGAAGAAAAATTTTCAGCCATAGCTAAAAATGCTTTGAAGCAAGAAAATACCTCATTCTTTGCTTTCATAGGATACACCATGTATGGCGAGTAGCATCATCAATGAAGGTAACAAAATATACATGCTTCCCAAAAGATGGAGTCTTGACCGGACCACATACATCACTATGAACAAGTTGCAATTTTCTTGTAGTGTGTGTATGACTATCTTTTGGAAAAGAAGCACGATGCATTTTTCCAAGAATGCAACCTTCACATGCATGCTTTTCAATGGACTCAAGTGTAGGCAAGCCAATAACCATGTCCTTCTTTTGCAAGTAGAGCAAATTATTGAAGTTTAAATGAGCAAAACGAGCATGCCAAAGCTCCATTTCAGCCATGGAAGAAGTATGAGCAACTAAGGCATTCGAGGCAGCCCTCTTGTATGTATCCATGCGATACAAACCATTACATAATGTACCGGACATCACGATAACATCGCCATTGCTGAAATCATGAACCATACACTTATCATCAACAAAGTGTACATGAAGTTCAGCTTTGGCAATCAACGGAACTGAAATTAAGTTCTTCTTGATACTGGTCACATACAATGCATTTTTTAAGAGAATCACACCTCCATTTGCAGTCGTAAGCTCAATTTCTCCTACTCCAATGATAGGATAAGAGGCATTGTTTGCACACACCACATGTCCTCCTTTAGGTGCATCTTTCAAAGAGGCAAAAAATCTTTTGCATGATGTTATGTGCTTTGAAGCACCACTATCAAAGAACCAATCCGAATCAGCTTCACTCACAACCATACATTTAGAATGTAAAGAAGCATCATAATGACATGTAACAACACATGCCCAAAAATCTTGAGCCATGTTAGCTTCATCATTCTTTGCATTTGCTAAATTTTCAGCAATAGACATGCCGGATTCCTTCTTCTTTTCATTGCGTTTTGCAAGCTTTCTACACTCATCAATAGTATGACCAGCCTTCCGGTAATATTTGCATCTCTTCTTCTTTTGCAAATCACCATCATTAGAGGAATGAGTGGAAGAGGAAGTTTGAGGCTTTGGTTTTGATGAACCAAAAGCTGAACCATACTTGCTTTTCCCCTTTTGTGAGATAGCAAGTGCTTGCGTTCCCTCAATCAAACCACTCCTATTCACTCTAGATTGCTCTTCTTGCAAAAGAAGAGACACAACCTCATCAAATGCATACATATTAGGATTTCTTTTTGCAACCAAGCGAAGTATAGTAGCAAAGCTTTGAAAAGATTATGGTAATCCTTTCAACAATGTAGAAATGAGTGATGCATCCGGAATGATCTCATCTATGTTTGCCAATTGCTATTTCAAGTCCTTGATGCGTGTCACATACACATCCATCGACTCATTTTCAGCATACATACATCTTCAAGTTGCTTCCTCAAGTATGCAACATGTGCTTCATTACGCACGGCATACAAAGAAGCAAGTGTCCCATGCCTGTCTCGATGTAGAACATGACCGAATGTGTGGAACTATATGACGCTTCACTGAAAGCGCAATCAAAGCATGAGCTTGAGCATCTTTTCCATCCCATCTAAGTTGTTCCTATGTAGGTGGAGAAGGAGAAACCACTGTACTCGAAGAAGAAGCTCCATTTGTGACAGTAGACTGTGAAGTAGAAGCACCTGCCGGTCTTCGATCTACATCTGCCATTATGTTCCAAAGTTGTTTTGCAACAAGAACATGCTTCATCATGTAAGACCACATCGGCTAGTTGGTCCCATCAAGCTTATCTTCAGCTTGAAGCATGCCAAACAAGTCATTGCTGCCCGCCATTTCACTAAGGAACAAAAATGTGACAAAATCTTCACTTCGACAAAAGCTGAAATGAGTGCTGAAATTTCAGCTCACAAACCGTCACTCTGATGGTGATTCTGACTGCATGATGGCTTCAAAATGGGGGTAAAACCCCAGCGCACCTGGTGGAAATGTTTTCGGGCTACTAAAATTCACACTTCTATGCTCCGAAGTCGATTTGCACTATTAAAGTGTGCACGCGTCGCGACGCGAAAAACCGAAACTTGAGAAGAAGCTGAACCTACTCTGATACCACTGTTGGGTGTGTGAAGAAGTGCGAGAGACACACAAGAAGCACACACAAGGAGCACAAATGCAACAAGACACACGGAGAAGACGATGGCTGGAATAGCTCTCTCTATTGATCGATGAACTGAACTGAAGTAAGAGCTGAATAATATCCCTAAGTACAAAGTACCACCACATATGAGAGTATCAAGTATGTGGTAACATGGGGAAAAAACCTCTAGCCAGCACTAGAGTAAAAAGTGCCCATGTATAGGGAAAAGGTTCACATCAAAGCTACTCGAGGAACACATAAGTATAACATATATAAGCCTTACACTAAAGGATTTCTAATAGGTTGAGATGTAGTATTTGATGAGAATAAATCCTCGTTTGAAGATGATTACATGAAATTCAACTTGACTTGTGACTTGGAGGATGCTTTTCCAACACTATCAAGGAAAGATCCACACATGCTTGAAGAATCAAGTGAATCAGATGATGACCAAAAGAGTCCTCGAAATGATATCAAGTCTTGGACCTCCAAAGTGAAAGAATTAAGAGATGTAGCAAAATCATCTCAGCAAACAATCATATGGTCTAGAAGGGAAAAGAAGAAGTCAGAAAAGGTATGGATATGATACCTCATTGGTAAATAAGCATTCCATATACATGGTTCATGACATGAACTCTGAATAACCCTCATCATATGAGGAAGCCAACAAGAAGCCAAAATGGAAGCATGCCATAGAGGAAGAGATTTAAGCATTGCAAGAGAACAATTCTTGGTATTTAATGTACAAAACCTCAACCATGGTCATTGGATCTAGATGGATCTAAAACGTGAAAAGAAACTTTGATGGAACCATAATAGGTGAAAGTCTAGGTTATTAGCGAAGGGATATGCTCATACGCAAGGTATTGATTATGAGGAGACCTTATCTCTTGTAGCAAAGATGCCTACAATCAAAATACTCATGAGTATTGAAGCTCCCAAGGATTGGAAGATATACGAGATGGATTTCAAGAATGTTTTCTTGAATGGATGGATCTTAGGGTAGGTATATATGGTTCAACTTCCTAGTTTTGAAGATTAAAACTATCCGAAGCATGTAGATTAAGAAGAGCTCTATATGGGTTGAAGCAATCTTGAAGAGGTAGGAATCATAAGTTAGTTACTTACCTACAAGACAAAGGATTTGTGGTGAGCAAAGCATATCCTTCCTTATTTATCAAAATATCATGGGGAAGTCATATATCTCTATGTATATGTAGATGACATCATATAACAAGTACTGATGATCAAGGCTTAAGAAGAATCAAACAACATATGTAGAAAGATTTGAAGATGATTTATATAGGGTACCTAACATACTTCCTTGGATTTAAACTTTTGTATATAGAGCATGGTACATACCTTACTTAGAGAAATTACTTTCAAAGACACGCTTATAAATTTGAATATGGAAAATGCAAAGATTACAAGTACACCTATGGAAGTGAATTCCAAATTGAGTGCTCATAAAAGAACAATTATTGAGGATGTGACAAGATATTAGAAACTAGTTGGGAGTCTCAATCATGCTACTCTCACAAGAGTAGATATCAGCTATATTATGAGTGTTTTATGAGAGGGTTGGCTAAAGCTATTGAAGAATCTATGTCAATTAAGACATTATATGTTGATTTAGGAATCAACTCATCAACTCCTCATATATTTGGAGACAGCATGACTTCTTTATACTTGGGATTTAGTACCTTTGCCAAAGGGAAGGAAATCTTTACCATGTAAATGGGTATATAAGATGAAATTTCACATCAGATAGTTCTTCTCTAAAGTATAAAGCACAACTTGTTGCAAAGATTTTTAAGAAGCAACATGGTGTTGATTTTGAGGAACTCTTCTCTCGAGTGGTCAAGATGACTACACTTCAAAGGTTGCTTGGATTCCTTACAATGGAGGCCTTAGAGCTAGTCAAAATGGATGTGAAAACTATTTTCTTGCATGGAGATCTACAATTGAGATCTATATAGAACAACTAGAGGGTTATGTACTTCCTAGCAAAGAAAGTATAGTTTGTAAGGTGAAGAAGAGCTTATATGGACATAAACAATCCCCTAGACAATGGTATCAAAAGTTTTATGCTTTTATGAAGTCTCAAGGCTATTCTTGAAGCAATGAGGATCATTGTCTCTACACAAGGAGATTCTTGGATGGCAGGTCAATATGCTTGATACTTTATGCCAATGATATGTTGATTGCTGGGAAGTCCTCTTATGACTAGTCAATTCTCAAAAACACGTTGAGCTAGAAATTTGACATGAAGGATTTGGGGGATGCAAAACATAAATACATTTCACTACTTTATCATCCAATTTCTTGCGTTGTTGTTCAGGCACTAATGCAAATGCCAGACAACCAAAAATGTGCAGGTGAGCAACAGATGGCTTGCAACCATGCCAAGACTCATATGGAGTGATAGACTGCAATGATTTAGTGGAACACCTGTTCAGTACATATGCTACACACATGATATCCTCAAGCTAGAAACTATGTGGTAAAGCCTGAATCTTGATCGTACATCTCGCCATCTCCATGAGTGACTTATTCTTTGGTTCAGTAACTCCATTCTATGGAGGTGTATACGGCATTGTACACTAATGTTTTATCCCACATTCATCCAAAAATGCGTTAAAGCCAGAAAACATATACCCCCCGATCAAAATAGGGGGTGCCCATTTTACATGCTGATAGATTTTCAGCCAAAACCAGAAACTGTTAAAAGCACATAAACACTTCGAACTTTGCTTTCAATGTATATACCCATGCATGCCTAGAAAAATCATCAATGAAAGTCACGAAGTAAAGATAGTTTCCAAAAGAGGGTGTCTACATGACCACATACATCATTGTGAACGAGCTGCAATTTCTGAGTAGCTCAAACTGAACCATATTTTGGGAATGAGGAATGCTACATTTTGCCAAAAGTATAGCCTTCACATCCATGTTTACCAGGTGCCTCAAGTTTGGGGGAATAAGTGTTGCATGATGGCCACATGTTCACACTAGACTATTCTAGATCATTACTATTTTTAGAGTATACCATTGCTATTTTTAGATACAAGAGGATATATATGGACGGGAGAAGAGTCACACACACATCATTTAGACATTCATCCATAGGGATCATTGATCCACAGGGATCAGTCAAGGGGATGATCCACACGGATCAGTCCATATGATCCATAGGGATCAATTCATGTGTGTGAGGGACAAGGGCCAGCTATCCAAGGTCCCAAGCTCGGGGGATACCCTAAGGTAATTTGGTAGTAATGGGAACTGCTTTGGTAGTAATGGGAATAAGTGTTGCATGATGGCCACATGTTCACACGACTATTCCACATCATTACTATTTTTAGAGTATACCATTGCTATCTTTAGAGTACAAGAGGGTATATATGGATGGGAGGAGATTCACACACACATCATTTAAGCAGTTTCCAACAAGAGGACTCTAGTGGATAAAATATAAGTACAATGAACAATCAAGAAGGAATGAGAGCTCCAATCATGGCTGTGACATCTTCATTAAAGTATATGTAAGCTTTTTCCCATGATTCTAGTTGGTAAGTATTGATAAATCTACCAAAGATTCTAAGCAATGTTTCAACTAAAAATTGCAAATTTGAATTCAGTTTTGACCCATGTTTTTTTTCTCCTTTTAAAATTACCTTGATTCTTGACTATAAGACATGAAAGCCTTTAACAATAAGTAAAGATAACTTGAGGTTTCTGTTTAGCCATGATCTAAAGGTAGTTTTATGTACATATATCTTCTCTTCAAGGTCCAAAGTAGTCCAGATATACGGTCAAGTTCTTACGTTTGTCATATGTATCAATGAATCCCCCTCAAACCAAAGATGCTTGAGCCTTCATTCCTTCAAAATTCCATCAAGTTCAATCATTGATTTGAATCTGCTTAACTTTACTCCATCCAAAGATTTAGTCATCATGTCTGCACATTATTGTTAAGTTGAGATATATGAAATTTGAATTCTTTGCTTGTGATCTTCTTTGTGAAAAAGTGATAATGGACCTCAATGTGTTTCATCCTCACATTATGTATAGGGTTTGCTCCTTTCAGCTACACCATTCTCTATTGGGGTATAAGGAGTTGTAAAGTCTCTAGGAATTCCTCTAGACGGGAAAAAAAAGCTAAATTCATGTGAGGTATAGTCACCCCCATTATCTGGATGAAAAGCTTTGAGCTTAGTTCCTTTTTCAGTCTCAACTGAAGCAAGCCATTTTTTGAAGGTAGGGAATACCTCATCCTTCTATTTGATAGGATATACCTAGACTTTTCTAGTAGCATCATCTATGAAAGTGACAAAGTAAAGAAAACCACCTAATGACCTTGTGGGGATAGGACCATACACATCTGTATGAACAAGATCTAAAGGTTGAATTGAAGAATCAATGTGCATTTTATGCACATTCCTAGTTTGCTTTACATATTGACAATGCTCATAGAATGAAAAATGAGAGAAAAATAACATAGGTAAGTATCCAAAATGAGAAAGATGTTCCATTCCACAATGAGATATGCGGCCCAAATGACCCTGTTGAATACAAGTCATAGGCTGTTTAGTAATAGCTAACAAGTTTGCTTTTATATTGGAGTTAGACGGTTGCGGAAGCATGCAAACAGCACAAGGAAGAAAAAGAAGCTTAGAGCACAACAAAAAATACTGAATGTATTAACACTAGAATGTATAAAGATAAGTAACCCGTTAGGGCTATAGCCGTATATACAAGCCGGGGAAAAAATCTCCTAAAGAGGGAAAAAAGTGCCCCGGCGGTCCTAATGTGTTCACACAAATCACTACCTAAATATATCAACAAATCGCCCTGGTGAACAAGGAGCTGGAACTCATGTATAAGGAAGTGCCAAGCTATGTGGAGTAAATCCACAAAAGGAAGTAAGCCCAAAGCTTTGCCGAAATCTTCAAATTTCTCCCTAGGAAGAGCCTTCATGAAAAGGTCTGCAATGTTCTCCTGTGTGGGCACATATGCCAAGCTCATCTCCCCTGTAGAGAACCTCTCCTTGACATAATTATAATGCACCTCAATGTGCTTAGTGGGAGCATGGAACATAGTGTACCTCGCAACCGCCAATGTGCTTTGACTATCAGTGAAGATGGTGGTGGCAAAAGACTAACCAACACGCAAATCAGCCATAAGGCATCTGAGCCACACACACTCAATAGTCGCTCTAAAAACTACCCTATACTCAACCTCACAACTAGAAGTGGCCACAGTAGGTTGCTTCTTGCTTAGCCAAGATATGCATGAGCTACCAAGCATGAAGAAAAAACCACTAGTGGACATAGGAGTGTCATAGCAACTAGCCCATTAACAGTCAGAAAAAGCATGCAAATCTGGCAGTAGCGATCCTCTTTGGGATAAAACAACCGAAGTAACTGGGTACCAATCAAATAGCAAAATATGCACTTAACCGCTTGCCAATGCTTGGCACCTGGGCAATGCATAAACCTGCTCATTTGTGAGACAAAAAACTGAATATCTGGCCGAATAATGCATAAGTAAATCAAGCATCCAACAGCTTGTTAATAGAGAACAACATCAAATGCATCTCCAGCATCATGAAGAATCAATCGTAAACATATCTCCATAGGAGTGGCAATAGGTTTATAGTCTTCAAGGCTAAAAACACTACAATAATGTGTCAATATATTTCGCTTGACACAAAGCCATTCCACCATCAACATGCATAAACTGAATGCCCAAATGATGACGCAAATGCCCCAAATCAGACATCTCAAATAAGGCATGTAAATCAACCTTGAAATCAGCAATATGCTTCTCATGAGGACTAGTGAGCAGCATGTCATCAACATACACCACAATGATCAGAAGCACATCATTAGCACGCTTAACATATAAGGTGCTTTTAGTTGGACTGTTCTCAAAACCATGTGCAATCAGGTAGGCATGTAACTTTTCATACCAAGCACGTGGTGCTTGCTTTAAACCATATAATTCCTTCTTTAACCTGCACACTGGTTTTCATGCCCTTTCTACACAAAGCCATGGGGCTGAAAAACATACACTTCTTCATGCAAGTCACCATTCAGAAATATAGTTTTAATGTCCAACTCATGTACATTCCTACCATGATGAGCTACAAGTGCACAGATGCTCCAAATAGTAGTCATACGACATTTAGGTGCAAAGATCTCATCAAAATCAATGCCTCTTTCCTTTGCGTAACCCTTTGCAACAAGCCTAGACTTATACCTATCAACTGTTCCATCAATATTATGCTTCAGCTTGTATACCCACTTAGTGCCAATGGCCTTCTTGCCGAGAGGCAAGTCACATGAAGACCAGGTACCATTTTTCATGAGAGCATCATATTCAGATTGCATTGCAGCCATCCAATCTTCAGAATTTTGTGCTTCATCAAACGAAATAGGTTCAATCTCATCACAAAGACTCGAGGCAGCCATAGCATAGCAATTTGATGCAAAAGAGGAAATATGAGAGCTTGACCGAGTATGATATGATAGAGCTGCATCTAATTTGTTGTCATCCAAAGTCTACACTAGCCATTTTGGCATAGTTTTTGCCTCCTCAATATCAGCTCTCTCATCAACGAGTGCATCATGTAAATCTGCATAAAAAATGGAATGATCTACATCATCACATGAAACCTTTAAAGGCTAAGAAATTGCCTCATTAGGACCAGCACTAGACTATCCACTTGTAAAAAGAGGTAGCAAAGTATCATACATGTCTTCTAAGCTAACAGATGTCTCGTTCGTACATGAAAGTAAGGGATGAATAGCATCTTCCGCAAAGACAACATCACGGACAACCAGAATGTGTATAGTCTGTGGATGATACAGAGGATAGCCTTTTCTTTCATAATTGTACCTAACAAAAATACATTTTACTACTTTATCATCCAATTTTCTGCAATGTTGTTTAGGCACTAACTATTGGAAGAGATGGATGGATACCTCAAGGAAGTGAGGCAGTACTGCCAAAACTTGCTTTGTACTTGACCTATATCACTTCAGGGTTATGTAGTAGGCCCTTTTAGCTTGCAAATGACACAAAATAAGTACCTATGTACTTTGAATTGTGTCCCTCAAACAATTGAATCAAAACAGATTACTTCACAAATAGTTAGTCACTCAAAACTTGCTATTTTGGTCTTGACACTTGCTGGATCTTTTGATCAGTGCTCACAGTACAGTAGAAATTGATAAAATTCCTTTTGGGGGAAACAAATTAGCTTATATAGCTAATTATTACAAGTAGAATCATCTAAAACGATGAACTTTACTCTGAGAAATTAATTTAGCAATTAAGAGCTTACCCTCAACTTTTTAGGGCTGAATTGTTGTTGACCAGAGAGCACTTCGATGCAGATTTCTCCCAATTAGCTGAAGCAACTGTAATATAAGTCTAATAGAATAAAGTAGACTTTGGATTTGGTTCCAACAAGCTATAGAACATGCAAAATGTTTGAGAAATCACTGAGATATGGTCATGCAAAGTTCATTGTTCTAAGTAGTCATAGGAGAGAATTGAACAGAAATGATCAATGAAGTATATCTATTATGGAACATTTTACAAAATCATTGGCACTATGATGATTCCCAATGATAGTGGGATGAGTGAGCTATAGTTTATGCTACTCAACCTCTACAAATGATCAGTAAATGAGCTCCAAGAAGAGGTCTCGAAGCCGTGCGTTTTACAAGTCCTTTTATAAGGATTTTCTTCAAACTTGAATTTAAAATTCAAACAAGCATCAACCTAAAAGTGTTTCCTCTAAATAAGGAGTGATTCTACAAAATGAAATTCATAGCTCTTATCTCTCATAACTACACGAGACATATGGGCCTGCAAGATTCTCTCAAGTAAAAACTTTTACAAGTGGTAAATGGCTAATTTGTCACGAGGAAGGAGATAAGGAAGAGAGCTCACACACACACTCTCACTCTCAAGGAGAAGCACACACACAGATTGAGGCAAGGAAAAATAATCTTCTTCTTCTTCTTCTATTACATAAAAAGGAATGTACAAGAATGAACTAAAAAACAAGAATACAACAAGTGCAATATATAAAGACTAGTACATAAGGAAAAACCTAATGTCCGCGAATGAGTGAGCTAGCAAGAAACAAATGTGCCATCACTCTCGGTAGATAATCTAATAAAGCTCAATGAAGTATCCCTGACATATACTGGCATGACCACTATACATGTCAGAGAAACGAAAAACTGGTACGTGTCATCCTGGATCATCACATGTCGAGCTTGATATCTCAACACTCCCCCTCAAGCTCAACACCATATCCTGTAATCCAAGCATCTTCCGAAACTTCTTCAACTTCTCAGCTCCAAGTGCTTTGGTGAAAATATCAGCAACCTGTTCATCTGTTCTCACATAAACAAGATCAATATCACCTGCTAATACCTTCTCTCTGATGAAGTGATAATGTACCTCGATATGCTTTGTTCTAGCATGGAAAACAGGGTTTCGTGCTAACTGTATGCTGCTAAGATTATCACAATAGATAGTGATAGGCTTTTGCACTTCCACACCTAAATCTGCAAGTAACATCTCCAGCCATGATGCCTCATATGCTGCCATTGCAGCACCTCTATACTCAGCCTCTGTACTCGACAAAGTAACAGTGGGTTGCTTCTTACTGCTCCATGTAATAGCTGCACCTCCAAGTGAGAAAAGAAAACCACTAGTAGATCTTCTATCTGAAGTACTACCAGCCCAATCTGCATCGGTGTATCCATGAACCTGCAATTCTACACCAGCTTCATAAAACAATGCATAATCCAAAGTAGCACTCACATAACGTAGAGTGCACCTCAGAGCATCCAAATGTGGCTTCCTGGGAACCTGCATAAACTAACTTTCAAGTCCAATAGTGTAGCTTAAATTAGGTCTTGTAATTGTAAGATATATAAGACTTCCCACAATTTTCCTGTACATAGTAGCATTTTCCAATGCTTCACCTAACGTAGTATCCAATTTCAAATTCTGATCTAAAGGCATAGAAATTTGCTTACAATCAGCCATACCATACTTTTGCAGCATATTCAAGGCATATTGCCTTTGCGACATCCATATACCTGTTTCTGTATGTATAAACTCAATGCCCAAGAAATAGCGCAGCACACCAAGATCTTTCATGTCGAATTCCTGCATAAGAAGTTTCTTTACCTCTTTGATGCTTTCTTCATTATCACCACCTACAATCAGGTCATCAACATAAATAGCCACAATAGTGATGCCATCATCAGCCTTCCTTCCATATAGTGAGTGATCTGCATCACACATAGAAAACCCAATGTTGGTTAAGTAATCAGCAATCCTTGCATGCCATGCACGCGGAGCCTGCTTCAGCCCATACAAAGCCTTTTGCAACCTGCAAACATATTCTGGATGCTTTGAATCTTCATATCCTTGTGGCTGGTCCATATATACTTCTACCTGTAACTCGCCATGTAGGAAAGCATTCTTCACATCCATCTGATGCAAAGTCCATCCTTTTGCTGTAGCTAATGCAACAAGTGTCCTAACAGTAGACATTTTAGCTACAGGACTGAATGTTTCCTCATAATCAATGCCATATGTCTGTGCATATCCTTTAGCTACCAATCGTGCTTTATACCTGCTTATGCTACCATCAGCATTGTGCTTTACCTTGTAAACCCATTTGCAGCCTATGGATTTCTTTCCTTGTGGCAATGGAACCAGCTTCCATGTATCATTTCCATAAAGTGCAGCCATCTCCTCATCCATAGCTTTTTCCCAATCTGCATTACCAATTGCATCTTCAAAACAAGAAGGTTCAGCATCTTGTATTACCTTTGTCATGTAGGCACAATGGCGAGCCATGTAACTATCATATGTCAATCGTTGCACTGAATTACGCATCCTCCCAGATCTTCTTGGTCCTGGGTCACTTCTTCTTGTATCATCTGCATGTGCCCTTCTTACTCCTGGAGTCTTCCCAGCGGGCAATCCAAGTTCCTCATCAATACTCTTTTATGAACCACTTGAATCTCCATCAACATCTTCAAAACCTGCACCTGTTTTACTACCAGCAGAAAGCTTTTCTTTACCTTTCTTGGATGTATTTGATGAATTTGCTGGACTGAAATTTCCACGCAATCTTCCACTCCATGGATTTGAGTTGGAACTATTGCTTGGTGATGCATCCGGTCCACTCAAAACTTGAGATTCTGCACTAGATTTTTCAGCATTTTCTTTGTCATTTGGTTCAAGATTCAGTCCTTCTTTGGCATCTGCATAGAAGCTTGACATTTGATCATCTATGCTCAATAGGATGCGATGTATCATCACCTGTTTCAACATATCCAGGAACTGGCATTTTCTGCAAACTACTAAACCATTCTGCATGATTGGTCATGTGATTTGAAGCACCTGAATCAACATACCAGACATTATCATTCGATTTTGAAACACCAACAGACATCGTATTCATCATGTGATGTTGAACCATAAACAGCTTCTCAGAATCATTTGCACTTGTGGATGCATAGTTGTTTTGCTGCCTTCTGTTATTTTGATTGTTCAACCTGCAATCATGTTCAAAGTGTCCAGGTTTACCACAATTCCAGCATCCTTTACTATCATTACCTGAATCATTTCTTTGGAAATTTTTGCGACCTCTTTGACTCCCCCTACCTCGAAACTGTCCTCTTCCTCCTGCATGATTCTGTTGTTGACCCTGGTCTTGTTTATTGTTTCCTCTTCCACTTCCAAAACCTCTACCTCTGCCTCTTCCTCTGCCAGAGTAGAATACCTGCTCAGAACTGGGCTTTCCTTGGGAGTTTGAATCCTCACCAAGATTCTTTTCTTCAATAATCAGCATAGATACCAGATCAGCAAAATTCGGAAAATTTTCCCTTGTCTGTATAGAAGTTCTGAACTTCTTATATGCAGCTCCTAAACCACGAAGGCACACTTCCACCTTATCATCATCATCTACATTCACGCCAATAGATGCAAGTGACTCACATATGCTTTTGATTTTTAGAGTGCAGTCACTTACCGACATGCTCTTTTTCTCCAATGTATGCAGCTCGTTCTTGAGTTGCAATTTCCGTGCCTTTGTATTGGTCTCGTACAAAGTGACCAAACTGTTCCAAGCCTCTTTTGGAGTCTTGGCATCCTGTATGTGTCCAATCATGCTATCCTGTATGCTAACAGATAGCCAATACATTACCTTTCGTGCTCCTTGATTCCATTCCTCATATGCTCTTAACTGTTCTGCAGTCCGATTCCTTTCTGGTAACTGCGGAGCATTTTCATTCTCTCCTTCGATGTACTTCCAGTAACCTTTTCCCATCAAGAAATTCGTCATTCTGAATCTCCAAGCATGGAAGTTGTTCTTGTCCAGCTTATCGCTCATAAGCTGACTCATTCCATCCACGTTTCCCATTTCTGCAACAATTCACACCACCGCAACACACTACAAGTAGCACTTCTGCTTGAACAATGTCGCACTATGACGTGACAGTTCGATCTCAGAAAAACACAGTTTTTGTGTATCAACAGTACATGGAATCTCTTGAAATTCTGGATCTGGAATATATGAGTGTTGCCGAACACAACGCAAGTTACAGTTTCTGAAACTGACCTGGTTTTTTTGTGGGCCCCACCTTGCGGGCTCAAAACGGAGGTCGAGATGGCTCCGAAACTTCAATCTGACAAAAACAAGTGACCCTAAAGGAATAACTCTCGAAAATATTTTGAGGTCTTCTACCTTCACGGCGATTTTCGTAGCAAACGAAGGCCGTTTGTGAAATCGCGTTTTCTCCACGCCTTGCCACGTAGTCTTCACCGTCGCCTTCTCCACGAGCTCTCTACAGCCATGCTGGCTCTGATACCATGTCACGAGGAAGGAGATAAGGAAGAGAGCTCACACACACACTCTCACTCTCAAGGAGAATCACACACACAGATTGAGGCAAGGAAAAATAATCTTCTTCTTCTTCTTCTATTACATAAAAAGGAATGTACAAGAATGACCTAAAAAACAAGAATACAACAAGTGCAATATATAAAGACCAGTACATAAGGAAAAACCTAATGTCCGCGAATGAGTGAGCTGACAAGAAACAAATGTGCCATCACTCTCGGTAGATAATCTAATAAAGCTCAATGAAGTATCCCTGACATATACTGGCATGACCACTATACATGTCAGAGAAACGAAAAACTGGTATGTGTCATCCTGGATCACCACATGTTGAGCTTGATATCTCAACATAATTTTCATAAGCCATGATTCATATGGATCAACACATGTTTCCACACATAATCCTCCAAGCTAATCCAAATGTGAAGGCTTGGATATGTGCACCAATGGCTCCCCCTCAAGACAAACATCTTGGCTTGCACTTCTTCATGAGTCTTCTTGAATGTCTTGCAATCCAATCATAGCTTTGAACCTGCAAAGTTAAGTACCATCAAGTGCTTTGGTTAACAAATCTACATATTGCATGTTTGTAGATACATCTGCCAATTGGATCTCCTTGCTCAATAGCTTCTCTCTAACATAGTGATAGTGTACTTCTATATGCTTGGTTCTTGCATGATAGATAGGATTTGTTGCAAGATGCAAAGAACTTGTATTGTCACCAAAAATCTTAGGTGAATGAGTATGAAGTCCCAAATCTGAATATAGCAATCTAATCCAAATAGCTTCTCGTGTAGCATTCGCTAGTCCCTTGTTATCAGCCTCTGTTGAAGATAGAGCAACAGTAGGTTGCTTCTTGGAATACCATGAAATGGGCTTATCACCTGCAAAAGAAAGATATCCAGAAGTACTCCTTCTATCATCCTTACAACCTGCCCAATCTGCATCTGAGTATAGCGTAATGTCCAAATTTGATGTGTATGGGAAATAAAGGCCTTGATTTTGAGTACCCTTGAGATACTTCAAAATGCTTTTGGCACCTTCCAAGTGAGTTGCTCTAGGCTTATGCATGAATTGACTTAGAACACTTACTCCATAGGATATGTCAATCCTTGTGAAGGTTGCATAGTTTAGACTCCCAACTATGCTTTGATATCTTGCAATGTCTTCAAGCAAATCACCTTCATGAGCACTCAATTTATGATTTACCTCCATAGGGGTGCTAGGTACCTTTGCATTCTCCAAGTGGAACTTCTTCAACATGTCTTGCACATACTTCCTTTGAGTGATGTGAATTCCAGAATTAGTGTAGACTAACTCAAGTCCAAATAAGTACTTCAAAAACCCTAGGTCACTGATTTTGAACTCTTGCATCATTTGGTTCTTGATTTGTTTGATGCCATTGGCATCACTACCTGTAAGTATGATGTCATCAACATACACACATAAATATATTATCTCTGAATTACTCCTCTTGACAAATAGAGCAGAATTTGCCTTGCTCATCATGAATCCTTGATCTAGAAGATAGGTTGTTAACCTATGCTTCCATGCCCTAGGTGCCTGCTTCAAACCATAAAGAGATTTGTTTAATTTGCACACATAATTTACCTTGCTCGGGTCTTCATAACCAGGAGGTTGAGCCATGTAAACCTCCTCTGAAATCCATCCATTTAGAAAAGCATTCTTCACATCTAGTTGATACATATTCCAATTCCTAGATGCAACCACACTTACCAATACTCTGATGGTTGGCATTTTAGCCACAGGTGAAAATGTTTCTTCATAATCAACTCCTTGGGTTTGTGCAAAACCCTTAGCCACAAGTCTAGCTTTATACCTCTTTATGGATCCATCTGAGTTCCTCTTGATTCTGTAAAACCACCTAGAACCAATTACCTTCATTGATGCCTTCTTGGGTACTAGCTCCCAAGTATCATTCTCTTGGAGTGCTTCTATTCATTCTCTTGGAGTGCTTCTATTTCTTCATCCATAGCTTCCTTCCATTCTACCTTGGTTTTTTCTTCTTCATATGAAGAAGGTTCCTCAAGTGATAAATCTTTAGCAAGATAAATGGAATGCTTAGTAACTAATGAAGTATATACCCATATCTGATTGGCTTCTTACTCTCCCTTTGTGATCTCCTTAGAGCTTGGTTGGATGATTCAGGTAAGTCTTCCAATTTCTTCATCTTGGCCTTGCCCTTTGATTTCCATGCTTTGAACATTTCTAAGTTGATGTGGTCCTCATCATCTGATTTGATGTCTTCAATTATGTTAGGCTTCTCCTTGGTGAGGCTTGGAAATTCCTCTTCCAAGTCATATGGCAACTTGACCTTCTTGCATTCACTTTCAAACCAAGAATCATTCTCATCAAACACAACATATCTACTGACCATAAACCCTTTGTTGGATGGATTATAAAACTTGTATCCTCTCTGATTTAAATCATACCCTATGAAGATGCATTTCTCTGCCTTAGGGTCTAGCTTACCTCTGATTTGGGATGGAACATGCACATAAGCAACACATCCAAATATTCTACAATGATCAAGTGATGGTCTCCTACCATG
The DNA here is from genome assembly GCA_020310875.1 of Ceratopteris richardii. Taxonomy (NCBI): domain Eukaryota; kingdom Viridiplantae; phylum Streptophyta; class Polypodiopsida; order Polypodiales; family Pteridaceae; genus Ceratopteris; species Ceratopteris richardii. Next base: position 45,296,701 of record CM035422.1, read on the forward strand.
CCGTGATTCATATGGGGTCATCCCATCAAGTGATTTGGATGGCAACCTGTTAATAAGATAAGTGGCAGTAGATACACTTTTTGCCCATAAATAATTAGGCAATTTCTTTTCATTAAGCATTGATCTAGCTGCTTCCACAATCAACCTGTTTCTCCTCTCTGCTACCCCATTTTGCTCAGGAGTATACCTAGTAGTAATCTCCGTTTTGATACCTGTGTCACATGAAAATGCATCAAATTCATTGGAGGAGTACTCACCTCCTCCATCTGACCTTATTCTCTTTAGGCTTCTTCCTGTTTGATTTTCCACAAGTGCAAGATACTTCTTGAAGCAACTAAAAACTTCATCTTTATTTTTCATAAAGTACAAGATAGTCCACTGACTAAAATTATCAATGAATGACACATAATACCTTGAGCCTTAAAATTGAAGGGTCCTTGCTTGGTCCCCACACATCTGTGTGGGCATGTTCCAAATAGTCCCCATGCATGTAGCCTTTCTTTGTAAAGGGTAACCTATATGTTTTATCAAATTGACAAGCACCACATTTATAGATCACGTGTTGCTTGGATACATTAGGTATCCCAAGCATACATTGATCTCTACATATCTGCTTCAAGGTTCTCTCACCAATGTGCCCTAATCTTTTATGCCAAACCTCTAATTCAAACAATGTTTGATCCGTGTAATTATAAAGTGCAATGTTTCTTGTGTCCTCAAGCTCAAATGTAAATAATCTACTTGTTTTCTCTCCCTTGGAAATTCTCTTGAATCCATGTTGGGGGTCTTCCACAAAAGCTCCATATTTGTTGAACCCAACCTGCAAACCCTTTTCCACTATCTCTCCAATCCTCATCAGATTCTTGGTGATAGTAGGTACATAAAGAACCCTGCTTAATAGATTTCTATTCCCATCAGAAGTTTTGACATTTCCTACCTTGACTACTGAATGCTTGGTGTCATCACCTATCTGCACTTGGTGCTTTCCCTTGGGCTCCTCAAGATTAGAAAGAAGAGCTATATTGCCTGCTACATGTTTTGAACATCCTGAGTCAATATAGAAGAGGTACTCATCATTCATACCTTGTTCTGAAGTCATGTTCATAATGAGAAGAGAATCTTCTTGATCCTCTGTATAATTGTTGAAGTCCTTTCTTGATTTGTATCCTTCTTCATAGTTGTTATTGTAATTGTTGTTGTATTCATGGTTGTAGCCTTGATTATGGTTGAACCTTCCTCTTGATTGTGAGTAGCTACCTCTTTGAAATCATCTTCCTCTCTGATTCTTGAAGTTCCTATAGCACTCATCTGTAGTGTGATTAGATAGTCCACATATATTGCATGGGGAGGAGTTGAAAAGTCTCCCCCTACCTTGCTTACCTCCTCTGCCCCTTCCTCTTGAGTTCCTACCTCTCCTTGTATAGTTAGCTTGAGAATTAGTACCTTCATCTTCAACCTTCTTGCTCTTTTTCCTTTATATTTAGACTTTCCTTTATCTATGTATAGGGTAGAACAGTTGTTACCTCTTGATGGTTCTTCATTTTTGTTGAGCTTGGCTTCATGGTTAAAGATTTGCCCCATGAGTGTGGTAAGATCTAGAATCTGCATGTCCATGTAAAGGTGCATAATGATAATGAAGGCTTCCCACTTATCATCTGCCTTGATGCCATTGATTATTTGTCTCACTATTTTCTCTTCTTCAATCTCCTCTCCTATGCTTGCCAATTGATCAGCCACATCTTGAACTTTGGTCACATACTTTGAAATATTCTGCTTGGGTTGCTTCCTTTGAGTGGTAAACTCAATCCACAATTGATCTTTTTCTAGCTCTTGACTCACAAACATGGAGAAGGACAAGCGACTACTACAACAGGATTATGATACTTTGCAAAGACAATATGAGGAATTGGTGGCCAATTCCCCCCAACCAGATTCATAGGCACAACAACACCTCGAGGAAATGCTACACGTCCAACAAGCAGACAACCTCAAAATCCATTGCAACCTTGTGCTACTAACGAAACACATGTCAGCAGCACTAGAAGAAAATAAAAGGCTGCAAAGACAAAATAAAGAAAATCTAGAAGCCGCGATGGAAGGATCACCAAAAGAGATCGACCCGGAGTGCTTCAAAGCCATCCCCTCAGCAAACATGCAGACCATATTGGACACCCATGCTGACCTAGTAGAGGCATATGATGCCTTAGAAAAAGAACGTGATGACCTACGGAAGCAATTGGCCAATCAAGGAGAGCAACTGAAAGAAGCACCACCTACAGACGTCAAATTTGAAGAGGTGATAGAATTGAAAGCACAATTGACAGCTTTGCAAGTTAAGCTTCTCCAATATGAATGTCAACCCTCTCCCTTGGTGGAGCCTGAGCCTCACAAACTCGTTCCAATTGAAGTAGAATAGACATTTGAGGACCCTTATGAACCTATGCCTGCACCTGGAGGCAAATAGACAGAGGAAGGAATGGATATATTTGAGATTGAAGCTCCAGAATGGATGCAAAGGTTAGAAAAAGCAGGCCCAACTCACGATGATAGAGTAGCAATGCAGATATAGTCCACGTCTCGACTGGAAGACGTCGTCATCGAATCAGACTACTTCAAGAACCTATCTCATCATTGATGGATTGGTGTCTTGGAGATAATAATGTTGAGATCAAACATCGCACCACAAAGAGCCAATCTCCATAACCCAATTTGCCCTAGATGACATCCCGGAGAGTGCTGCATAGGGCAACATCTTTCAACCTACATGGAGAATATGGTTACTTGAAACCTACCCCGAAATGGTGCGCACATGGAACAATATGCCCTTGTACATTAAGTATAACCCCTGCTATTGTCCTGTTTTTCGACAAAGATCATGGCCTAAGTTCACTCAAACAATGAAGAACATCAAAGGATGTGACAAATGGCTGAACTATGTATATCTAGAACCTCCACGTGGCCCAAGAATAGTAGCATATATGATTTCAGCCATTCGGCATTGGGCTGTTAGGTTCAAGAATGTACCGGATGTCATGGCACAGATGTGCCTCAAAATCTTTGAACTCATGCTTATCACATTCCGGACCTTCAAAAATGTTAAAGAACCTCACCTCTCGGCCCTAGGCTTCAATGAAGACAACCTCAACCTAGTCTATGATATGAGCACAACCCCATCCATCAATGTTATATATGTGTGGCATGCTCGAATCAAATACCTCCCGGCGTGTTTCAAACAAACGTTTGAAGAAATGTTCATCGCAGGGTTCTAGGAGTATCATTCAGAAATACTTATACCCAGAACCTCTCATCTGCTACATTTATTTTTTGTGGAGCAAGCTCTACACTCCGATAAGTTGTGTATGCCACATCTGCATGTACCCAGGCCAGTCGATTGGGATTCCTTACTCATAGATTTAGCTAGAGGATTGAGGCTTGAAGAGCACCACTTGGCCACAGATGTGGTTGAGTACTACGTCCTACATTCAGCTCAGCAAGGTTCTGTCAGAGATGACAGACACGAGAGGGGGGGGGTGTTGGTAGCAATCAGGGCATTCAAGGACTTACAAGACAAGGAAGACAACGCAAAGATTCAGAGAAAAGAGAAGGACCAAGTAGGCAAAGCAGTCAATGCAAATCCGGAAAATAGGCACTATAATTTTTCATGAAACAATATTTTCCAAATAGTGATCTTAGTCACTTCATACCATCGTAGATACCATTTTTTATTATTCCTGCTCCATTTTGTGCAAGCCGAGGAGTCCTGGAGGTTGAGGAGTATTAGTAGTATTTATGTACCAATTTTCATAATTTTCAGAGCACGTTTGAGCCTCCATAATAGCATAGGAAACCTAATTTCTAACTAGGTCGGACACTAGGTCTGGACAGGACCAAAGCTACTCAAAAACTATAAAAAGAGCTAGAGAGCTCATTTTGGGGGGTTATCTTGTTGTAGATTTGAACTTCGTATGACAACTCTTTTATAATGGAAGTTACGCCTTTGTTCCTCTCTTTGTTCTTGCCTTGTGTGCGTGTGTGTGTGTGTATATGTGTGCATGCTTGTGTGCTTCTCACTCACGCACTTGTGCCATCACTTGCTCATAGTCTTCATACTAGTCCTCACATCTCCACGGATTGACAATTATGAGGTGGATCTCCTCACACTGGTACTTGTCATTGTACTAGAGTGATAGTATGACTCAACACAGATGGGTTACAGGTTCTATAATCCTTCAACCAAGCGATTCACTACAAGTAGAGATGTTGTGTTTGAAGAACACAGGTCTTGGTATGATCGAGGAAAACAAAAGGTAACTCTACCATATGATCTTGATTCGGATTCTCATCAATTAGGAAGTAAGCATGATACATAGGTCCTAGATCCAAGAAGTGATATAGATGATGGCCAAGATGAAAGGAAAAAGGATTACAAACTATCTAAGTCAAGAGGCAAAGCAAAGATGCAAGACTGTGGAGAATGCTCCAAGCAAGCTCCTAGAAGATCAACAAGAGAGAAGAAACACGAAAAGGTATGGATATGATTCCACATTTTTTACAAAGCATTCAATCTACTTGGCAAAAGACTTAGTTTCAGAAGAACCCTCAACCTATGAGGAGGCAAAGGAAAACCCTAATTGGGAAAAACCCATGAAAGAAGAAATAAATGAATTGAAGGAGATGGAAACTTGGATTTGGTTCCAATCTCATCCAATCAAAAGGTAACTGGTTGCAGATGGGTATATAAATTTAAAAGAAACTTAGATGGATCAGTTTGCAGGTACAAGGCAAGATTAGTTGCCAAAGGATGCTCACAAATTCATGGTATAGGCTATGAGGAAACATAACATTAAAGAATATCAAAACTTGGTAGGTATCTTGATATATGCTACTCATACAAGGGTAGACATCTCATATAGTGTAGGAGTGCTAAGCCAATTCATGCACTCGCCAAGAAGACCACACATCGATGCAGCTAAGAGAGTATTTAGGTATCTCAAAGGTACAATCAACGAAGGTATATTCTATCCTTACAGAAGTACTACTATTGAGTGTCAGGTTCATTCCAAAAGCATATTTTTCTTATTTCTTGTACTCTTGTGCATTCTATACACTCAATGCTATCGCACCTCCAAAAGGATTTTTTCCAATTCTAATCATGTTGGCTACTATGAGCATTTGAAGTTGATTGTTTATGCCAAAAATAATTCCAAGACCAACTACACCACCCCAATGCTAGTATATCCCACGATACTCATACTTGATCAGACCACAAATTCCATATCTGCCTAGAACAACATTGGAGTATCCTACATACCTAGCTAGAACTATGTTGAGTCGATAGCCACCTGCTCCTCAACATGTAATTCCAATTAAGTATGAAAAGCCCAAGAGTTAACAGAGCTGGCCATAATGCTAATAGCTCCTATTATTACAGAAGTTAAAGGGAAAGAGAGTGCCCTAGAAAGTATTCAACAAGAGGCATACTTGCAATAGTATGAACCATCCACTAGTTATTTAGAGTATCTCCATTATTCAAGTGGATATGAGGACTACTATAGTTATGGGCATTGCAAGCATGTCTATAGCCAAGTGTATTACATAAATGCTCCTATCACTCTAGCACAATGGCAAATACCAATGTGAGGAGATCCACCTCATAATTATCAATCCGTGGAGATGTGAGGGCCAGTATGATGACTGTAAGCAAGTGAAGGCATAAGTGCGTGAGTGAGAAGCACATGAGCATGCACACACATACATACACACTAGCACACAAGGCAAGACAAAGAGTGGAACAATGGAATCCTCTATTAGCAAGATCCAAGAAAGTATACAAAGCTCAAAACTAGCTTCAATCTCCAACCAACTAAACCCAAAAATGAGCTCTCTAGCTCTTTTTATAGTTTTTTACTAGGTTTTGGCCCTGTCCAGACCTAGCATCTGGCCTAGTTAAAAATTAGAATCTTATGCTATTTTGGAGGCTCAAATGAGCTCTAAAAATCATGAAAATTGGTACATCAATACCTCTAATACTCCTCAAGCTCGAAGACTCCTTGTTTTGCACAAAACGGAGGAGGAATGATGGAAAATGGTATTATTAATGGTGTGAAGTGACTAAAATCACTGTTTGGGAAATATTTTTCCATGAAAATTTATGTGGCCTACTTGTCGGATCTACATTGACTTTTTTTCCCACTTAATCTTGCTTGGCTCTCTGTTTGTTCTGACTCCCTTTGGTGGCTTCCTTTCTCATAAGGCCTTGAATGCCCTAGCTGCTACCAACACCCCCCCTCTTTCACATCTATCATCCCTGACATACCCTTGTTGTCGGGAGTGCTTGACGTAATACTCGACGACATCAATGGCAAGGTGATGTTCTTGTATGCCTAGGCCTTGTGCCAAGTCTGTCATCATTTGATCCCAATCAATTGGGCATGGAATGTCCAATGTGGCAAGTGTAACTGATCTGCATGTATGGCTTGTTCCACCGCAAAGAAATGTAATAAATGTGTTGGCCTGGGAATGAAATTTTGGAATGATATTCCCAAAACCTGGTAGAGAACATTTCTTCAAAAGTCTACTTGTAGCAAGCAGGTAGATATTTGATTCGCGCATGCCATGCATATATTGTGTTGAGGGAGGGGGTTTCGCTCATGTCATATACCAAATCTCTGTTGCCTTTAGAAAATCCAAGGGCTTAAACATATGGAGCTTGAAGGGGAGTCTAGGAGGTTGTCCACACAATAGCCTGCCAGTTAGTCGGGTATGATAAATGTAGAGTCAACACACTACCAAGGTCAGGCAAGAACATACGAATACAAGTATTTAAATCACATGCAACCATAGAGCCAACAACCATCCCAACCACCACCATCAACCTTACTACAGAAACTTTTGTACAAACATCCGACACTGTACACTAGTGTTTTATCCCACGTTCAGCCAGAAATGCATTAAAATCAAAAGACATATATCCCCCACCCCTCAATCAGAACGGAGGGTGCACATTTTACATGCTGATAGATTTTCAACCAAAACCAGAAACTGTTTGAAGCACATGAGCACTTCGGACTTTGCCTTTAATGGATATACCCATGCATGCCTGGAAAAATCATCAACGAAAGTCATGAAGTAAAGATAATTTCCAAAAGAAGGTGTTTGCATAGGGCCACAAACATCACTATGAACAAGCTACAATTTTTTAGTAGCTCGAACTGAACCATCTTTTGGAAAGGACGAATCCTGCATTTTGCCCAAAACATAGCCTTCACAAACATGTTTTCCAGGTGCCTCAAGTTTGGGCAAAGAGGACACCATTTCAAATTTCTACAGGCATAGCAAACTAGCAAAATTCAGATGACCAAAGCGTGCATGCCAAAGCTTTACATTTGACATAGCCTGAGAATCATGTACTGCACATGCCGAATCATTTACAGATCTTTCATAGTCTATGAGCTTATACAACCCACAACATAAAATTCCAGAAGCAATAATCACGTCGCCATTTGATAGATCATCAATTGTACACATGTCATCAACAAATTTCACAAGCAAGCCAATCTTGGCTAATGCAGAAATTGATAACAAATTTTTCTTGATCCCTGGCACAAACAAAGCATCTGACAAAGTGATAGAACTACCATCACCAGTAGTCAAAATGATCTTACCAACTCCCATAATAGGATAATAGGAGTTTTCGATGCATGTAACAGTATTCCCTATAGGGGCATGCTTGAGTGAAGAGAAGAAACTACGCTGGGAGGTAATATGTTCGGTCGCCCCACTGTCAAAGTACCAAACATCTGAGTCTACTTCAAACATGCACTACCCATGAGAAGATGATCTGCAACACGCATAATGGACCTATTCTGCCTGGACTGATCCTCCTACAACAAAATAGAGACTAACTCCTCAAAAGATAAGGCATTTGGATTGCCTTTCATCATCAACCGAAGAGTAGAAGCAAAACTCTGATATGAATCAAGAGGACCATTCACAACAGTTTGCACAAGTGAGCTATCTGGTATAACCTCATCTAAAGAAATCAGCTGTTCCTTCAAGTCTTTGATCTTTGTTAGAAAACTATCCATTAGAATCACCTTCATTCATGTGCTCATTCTCCAACTATTTTTGGAGGTACGCAACACGAGCCTCATTCCTAGCTTGGTACAATGTGGTAAGTGTATCCCAAGCATCCTTAGTTGTTCTACAAGAGCGAATGTGAGGAATAAGGGCACGTTTAACAGACAAAGTTATCAATGCATGTGCCTGGGCATCTCTGCCATCCCAACAAATCTGCTCTGCAATAGGTGCAGCAAAAGCTATAGCACGAACAGGAATATATAGAATATCATCATCTTCGACACCTTCTGCATCAGCTTCAGTACCTGCAGTTGTAACAGTTGCAGGTATGCTAGGACATTTTTCAACACCCTCACAATGTTCCACAATCCTTTTGCAACCAATACATGTCACATCATATAAGCCCATAACGGGTACTTGGTACCATCCAACTTATCCTCAACAACCAACATACGGAATACATCACTGCTTTCAGCCCTGGCCGGTGACAAAAATACCTTGATGCAGAAAATTGACTGTATCTCAAAAAGTTGAACAGAACTACCCATATGAATTCTGCTAAACCTGTAGCAGACTTTGAGACGATTATATTCGCGAACCAAAACTAGTATATACCTTTGGCACAAAAAAACAAAATAGCCTGCACAAGCATTGCGATAGTGCATTTGGAGGCCGAAACGAGCTCAGATCGTGATTTTGGCACCACAAAGCGAAGATGTTTTGATCTCGAAAACACATTGAGTATGCTCACCAAAATTCATACGATTCTGAGACTTCAACCGGAGAGGTGTCGACGACGCCCTAGATGAAGCAGCGACCTGCTCTGATACCAATTGTTGGAGCTAGACATCTGTGGAAGCACACGAACAACACAAGGAAGAAAAAGAAGCTTGGAGCTCAACACATAATACTGAATGTATTACCACTAGAATGTACAAAAGATAAGTAGCCTGTTAGGGCAATAGGCGTATATACAAGCCGGGGGGAAAAAAACCTCCTAAAGAGGGAAAAAAGTGTCTCGACGGTCCTAGTGTGTTCATAAACATCACTACCTAAATATATCATCAACTCCATGTGAGAGCCCTTTGGATTGGAATGTTGTAAGCTAAACATCTGTAAATGATCTTGTTCAATGCACATGACCCATACAAATTTGACTAATGCAACCATTGCTTGTGTGCGAGGTGTATCTCATCAATGATCAAATGAGGCAAGTAATTGTTAAGTTTTGAGTCTCTGCAAGATACAAGCTGAACCATATCTTCTTGGGCGGAATAGGCAAAGTGTTGCATGCACATCCTCAAGTGAATTCCAATGTTTGGTGTCATGGGTACCATGTCCTTGAGCTTGGTAAGGTTTCAATTCTTCATGGTGTCTGGTACTCGAACCTCCTTCTCTGTGGGGATGTGCATTCCTCGCATATCCAAAGCCTCCTGCACTAAGTTATTGGTTAACTTGAACCTCTTCAACTCATTCCCCCCCTGTTAGAGATGGGAGTACAAAATTGCTTGATGCTTGGGGGTGCTTGCTAGGAGTCAAGGGTTGATAAGATACTAATAGAAAAGGGCAAGGAAATAAGTCTTTTAGGTTAAATGAGCCACTACATATCTTGAAACAAGCACCACATGTTTGATAAGAAAATTTATATGATTATTTAACAGCACATGGATGTTAAGATAGTCGAACTAGTAGAACCTTGTATGTGAAGTATGCAAATTATGCACGTAACCCCTTGTAGTTTATGTTCATGAAATTTTACTTATTATTCCTAACGAGACACATATTTTTGAGTTGAAGGATTTGTTTAATGCTTCTTATTAAATTTCAATTTTTTTTAAGGTTCTTATTAAATTTCCATATCAATTTTTTGAAGAAAATCGTAAATGGATAATCCATAAGTCCTATTGTGAAAGTGGATTAAGTTTCATGGAATTATACGAACAAAATAGGGAAAATAACCATATCTTGAGAATTGGAAAGATTATGAAAACAACGTACAAACAAATAATTTTTTTTTTGTAGTTCTTGCGTGAAATATTGGAACAATGTTTATATGAGTTGAAAAGTTATTATAGTGCATCTAGACATCCCTACATGGTTGATTAATAATTTATTTGTAGAGAAAAGCTTATAGACATCCCTACATTGTTGATTATAAATATAAGCATCTTAAAGGCTTTTCTTGTTTGTGATATCCTTCTATATACTTAGTGTGGTACTCGGATAATGGTTTTTTTTTTTTTTTTTTTTTTTAATCCTTAGTTTAGCTATGAAGAAGCTTTATAGAGATCATGAATGTTGAAGCAAAGTAAGAGTGTCTATCTAGTATAAACTTTAGATAAATTTTCTCGTATAAAGTGCTAAATAGCTATTTAATCGATTTTCTCAATGTCCATTAGTATGATCAGAATGTGTTTACCCCCATAGTTTATATGTGAGTATGTGAAATGAATCTAAGATTGAGATATTTAGTGTTTTTTCTATACTTCTAGTTGTAGGAAAAATTACACAAAACTCTGAAATTTGAATGTTTAGTTTGTACAAGCCAATGGAGGAATTACTTTGTATCGAACAAGTCATAGTAAGACTTTCTTGCAATTTTTTGTGTTTGAGAGCTATAAACCCACTAGCACTTACATGGAAACAGTCTTATGATTGAATCTTCAAGATGTTATAGATGCATTGAATGTTGTCATCTATTAATAAGCTATAAGATGCTAGAATCATATTATGCATCACACATTAGCATTAATTTTGTTCTCTTCCATATGATCAAGCTTATGCATAAACTAGTGTCAAGAATTAGTGGATGGTAGAGTTTAAAGTTTTTTATTTGAGTGGGGTCTGACAACTTGGATTATTTTACCCTAAACTCGATCAATATAGGAAATTTTATGCTCTATTTTAGACTAATATCAAGATGTTTTCTATGACACGCCTATGTCCACATGTTGATTTTCTTCATGTTTGAGAATAAGTATAGGGTAACTTTTGTGTGTGGCCCAGATATCTTATGGCTTATTTGATGTTCGATAGTCTTCTTTCACCATCATCTTAATTGATATTAAGAGAAAAGTGGTAATTAAAGTGAAACCAGTGTTCCATACTCACATAAAGCATATTGAGGTGCATTATCCTTATGTTGGATAGAACTCCCTATTTGAAGATGTTAATTTGGTTTGTGTTTCTACACAAAGACCCTTTCACGAAGGCTCTATTGCATGAGAAATTTGAATCTTTTTTCAAATACTTGAACTTATCCCCTTTTATGCAATTTCTTACATTCCACATATCTTGGCTCATAGTCATCTCATATTTCACCACAACCAATCCCAAAAGGGATTGTTAGAACATTATGGTGTGTGGACACACTTAGACCCTTTGGGACATTTTTTCCTCCTTCGCAAGTTTTTTCCTTCCAAGCCTGTATATGCACCAATAACCTCAATGTTCTTCTTATCTTTTTGCATTCCATACCTAGAAATATCATTATTTCTTATGCTTCTAAGTTCCTTCCTTGACGTTTTGTTGGTGTTCATTTAACTACTTTATTTTATCTTTGGTATGTGTGGTGGATATGAAGATACGCTTTAGGGATATTCTTGTTGGGCTTCACTGACATATTTAATATACCATGAGTGATGAAACACTTATTTTCCCAATGCAATCATCAATTTTTTCTAGGATTTCTTTATGTAATCTTCTTTATATAGTTGACTATGTTGTTACATTGTAGTAAATCATCCTCTTATATTCTCTTTTTTACTGGTAGAAAGAAGTAAGGAAAAGATTGCTCTATGAGTGTACTTGATTGCAAGCCCTTTATGTCTTTCTTCTTACCTGTCTACTGACATGGTATTAGAGCGTGAAGTTTTCCGATGTGGTAAGCATTGACATTGTGAATAAATAGTTGCAAAAAAGGATGTTCTAATCATAAAAAATAGATAATAGATAACGTAAGGAGTATTGAATCTTTAATTTGGATTCTTGTTCTCTAGTGTAAACACCATTTATGCGCTCTCCAATCGAAAAAATTAAGGACCTTTTTCGACATGTAGATACATTTCTTATTTTTAATAACATGCAATCTATGAGGTAATCAAGTTTCCTAAAAATTACGCCTTTAGGTACCTTAAATCTAGTGCAAGGGTGACACCTTAAATCCAGTCCAAGGGAGGTCGTTAAATCTAGTCCAAAGGTGGCACCTTAAATCCAATAGCAAATTCAAGTAACTTCAATGCCAAAGCCAATGAAAAGACATGATAAGCATCAAGTTTCATCCATAAATTTAATCCGATCCTTAGAGAAAAAGCAAGGTGTCATCCACAAGCGTACTCAAAAAATCCCCCCCCTCCCTCCCAATTTGTAGTCTATTGTGCAAGTCTTCTAAAGCAATGTAATCCAACATACGATCCAAGAGATGAACAACAAAAAGCAAACAATAATAAAGGGCTATGTGAGCAATATCTATGTCAATCTGAATGGGAGGTGTGAGCACATCATTAATGGCAACAAAAGAAGTTGCATACACATAGAAGATGTGATTGATGATACTCACCTCATTTTTAAATCCAAGCTTTTGCATTCTTCGACATATAGAAGATGATCTGATTGTAGCAAAAGTCTATGTGAATTGAAGCATAAGGATAATACAATATTGCATGATGTCTAGAGCATACTTCGAAATCAAACATCATTCCTATAAGATTGTCGAAAATTGACCTATCGTTAATGATCTCTATCCGGTAGTATGTACATAATCGCCATGGTTCGTGAAATGCTACGTTTATTTAGCTAGAGCTTTGCGCAATACTTCGTACAATGTGCGGATTAAGTTAACAGGGCACCATATGTCATTACAAAGATGCGCAAGTTTTTTTTAGGTGTGCGCGATAGATCGTTTTTTTTTTCTTTTTCTTTTTCTCTTTCTCAAAAGAGATCCCATCTATACATTGGCCCGTTTGTTGCCGATACATTGTAGATCATAACATTCTCATCAAAGCATTTTTTTCCATAATTTGAGGTAGTTGGGCTGAAGTCTATGTGTTCCGCATGGGAATAAAGATGATCTATGTCAGTCTGCCTTTTAACAGAATATTCTTCTTATGTGCCCACAATCTTTTGAAATTGATTGGTGCAACTGTCAAGAAGCACAGGACTGTCTGTATCACTAAACAATCCGATGTTTTCTTGCAATTCAGCAGTGATTCTAACGTTAATGAGAAAAAAATTGACTTCAGCTGTAAGTACACTAATTTTCGAAAACCAACAGAGAACTTTGAATAGCCACTGTCACCTCAGAATGCAGAACATTTAGTATCATCAACAAAATGGCAATGCATGAACCCAGAAATGCAATTACTTCATCATCGTTTTTGTTTAACAAGAATGGTGGCAAATGAAGTTGAAGGCTGAGAACGAGAGGTTTTTATCAACTTTTAAGAGATTTTCCTAATCAATAACAGATAGTGATGGTCGATTTAGCAGATGAGCTACTAGAAATATCTTCGGCTGGAGGTTTCAGTGGCAGAGAAGAAAATACAGTCCAGGAAATGATAGAATCAGATGAAAAGGTACAGATCTTTTGATCAAATAACCACACAAAATTAGAAATCACATTTCATCTTTAGCAGCAGAACTCTCAACTCTTCAAACAACAGTGTGTCTCCATAAGTTCAGAGTCACTGAGCCTACACATGAATATGATGTCAACTTCATGATCGCTATTTAGCAAATGCAATATTAATGGTAGCTGAAAACTGAGAGCAACAGAAATTTAAATCAGACAAATCACAAACAGATGATACATTTAGCAGATGAGGTGGTAGAAATTTCTTCCGAGGGAGGCTTCAGTAGCAAAGCTCAAAATCGAAACCGTGAAGTAGACTAATCAGATAAAAAATCATGGACCTGTTGACGAAATAACAGGACAATAATAGAAATCAGAGTTCATCTTTGACAACAGATCTAGCAAATGCCCGATAAGCAATTATAATCCCATCATAAACTCGGAAAGTCCCTTTATGGTTTGGAGAAAGGTCTGTTGAATATTCAAGAAGCTCAGACCAAATCCATTTGTTCATGAATATCGGAATCTCGGAAGATTCTGTATCAAGCAGGATAATTCAGAAGCAGCAAATTCATTTTTGGATATCACAACAAATTATAGTGTATTATGGACAGCAAAACAGTCAGACAATAGTTTACAGTTAACCAATAAAAAAAATGATCGAAGAGAACTGAAGGTATATGACCCCAAGGAAGGTAGGGGTGCACCCAACAGAGGAACAATTAACTGTGGTGATGGATAGCTACAGGATGACCAGGGGCTTATACATCAAAATGATCAGATACAGAGAGCCAATCCGAGAAAACATCAGCACGGAGGGTGTACAACTGGCAGTATATAGCATGGACAAGACAGTCGAGAGCATATAGCTCTGGCAACAGTTGACTGAATGCAAAATTTGTTTCTCCATGATAAAAGGAGCACTCAGATATATCCATTGAGAGAACTGAAATAGCTCAGTGAGAGCTTTGATTTGGTGCCCATTATGCAGAGGTTAAGCCACCAGCTAACGGTACACTAGAGAGAGAATGTAAAGAGAGAAATGGACATGTATGAGAGAGAGAGAGAGAGAAAGTTAAATTAACGTCTTCTAAAGACCAAAATTGGCCTATGAGACAAACCCATACACATAGGTGATACACCAAGTATCTGTAAACAAAAAAGATAGAACCATCTAAAGCGAACCAAAAATGAAAGCCTAACAATGTGCAGAAAGTGACGTGGTTCTGGCACCACAGAGAATGATCATGTAGTACGAGATATCATGTGTGTGGGCCACAATGAAGCCAACTAGGATGAATAGACCTATGAATTAGTATAGGGAGAAGTGGATGGAGGATGTGAGACATGGGTGTTGGATGAATAATGACATGTTAGGGTGTGTATAGTCGTCTCCGCTGACATGCCGCCTCTCCTAGCTTTCTGAGTCTCTGCCTCCTCGAGAGTGAGCCCTTGGCCACTGGGATCGGTTGTGGTTCGATCCTCTGAAAGAAATGAGTGATCATGTGTGGGCTAGATCATAGTCTCACATCTCTGGTATGCAGCAATGAGGAACTGTCCAAAATAACACTGATCCACTCTCCTCATACACTGTTGTAATGATCCCGCTATCTGAAACTATACCCTAAGCTCAGCATATGTAGGGCATCATATAACAAAATGCTCCTTGTTCTCCATCTCTATCCGACAAATTGGGCATATGCGATCCTCCCTGGGTATCCTGATAGCTCGATCTCTCTCGATCTCAAGCCGGCGTGATGATATCCTAAGCTGCCTAATAGCCACCTGTATGTGATGTGGCATATAAACCTGCATGTAATGAGGCATCTCAATGAACCACTAGTTTGAAATCTGTAGAAAAAGATCACAGTAATGGAGCTTTTTCGTTGGTAGTGTCTCCCGAGGTAGGATCCACCTCCTCTGTATATATCTGTGCCATAGCTCCTATCGAATGATCCTATTTCTCTCATGCAAAGAGAGTGAATAGGTGGGAGCATGTGTATCATACTGTAGGGGTGATAGTAGCTCTATGTCAAATCCATAGTTGGCCAACCAAGGCAAACCAATCTGTAGTTTGGGCATACCAAAATGAAGTATCTCTTGCTAGGGCAAGATCTCATGATGCCTGAAAAGTCGTGTATGCGATGCTGCCGTTATCCATATCCTCGAGTCTATGGAGCAAACATACTACCTGGAACAAAGCCTCTACTAGCATCGGGGGTGTAGCGAGCTCTTCTCTATTGTCCTGTGGTGCTGATGGCTTGCTATGTATCATCCTAGAAATCATGAGTACTTGGGGTCTTTCCACCAATGTCCATATATGGTCCGCCAGTCCTGGCCCCCAAATGGATGATCCATACATCAGTGAGGGTGTGACTAGTGTACCAAATAGCCAACCCTTCATGCGAGGTTCCTGAAAGTATGCTTGATGACACTACCTTTCCATCAATGCTAATGTTGCATATCCATGAGTGACCCGATCGCAGGCTGCCTGAGCCAAAGAGAATGTACCCGACATGGCTGTAAGAGTCACCCCAAGATAAGCATATGAACTAGCAATCTCAATATTCCACCGGCAACTGTGAATACACTTTGTCTCCGTATATGCGCTGATGTGCCAAAAATAAGTACTTTCGTTTTACCAAGGTTCCCAGAAAGTCCTCTTTGTGAGCAAAAATCATCTAATGCATGCAGGTGGCTCGGTAATTCCTAAGCTGACTCTGAAATTAGGACAATGTCATCAGCATATAACAAAATGTGTACAGTGGCTCCCCCCAACTCCGCTCTTGAACCGCCACATTGTTGTATAAAGTCTAGAATGTATATTCCAAATAAGGTAGGGGATAATGGGAACCCTTGTTTTACTCCTATAGTGCTAAGAAGGGGATCGGAAAGCCCTCAACATCTGACCCTACCAGATGTAGAATGTAGAATAGGCATTGGAATGCAATCTTGCTCCCTTTTTTTTGGAGTGTACACAAGGTGTGAAACCGAATACCTTTGAATTTAAGTGTTGTCAATGTACTTTAAGCAGTCATGATTGATGCAAAGAAATATAAACTGAAATAAATAGGGTGGATCTGCAAGTTAAATATGAAGTTAAAGAAAAGAAACTATCGTAAGATGATTATTTAAGAAAGAATAATGAGATGAGATTGATGTGTCTGAACTTCAGAATAACTGAGATAGCTAAATTGAGATAACCAAGAACAACTTGACTCAAGAATGACTCGGCTCATATGAGATGACAGAGCTACATTGAGATGTCAAATCTGAGATCAATAATAAAAGGAGAAATCTGAAAAAAGCCTTGTCTGATAGCAAATCATCACAAACAATGCTTCAAATTGTAAGTTTATGAAAGCTATGTCTACTTCGGGGACATCTTGTAAATTGAAACACTAAAAAGAAGATCGAATGGCCCTTGTGCAAGAATGACACACACAAATTGAGAAGATTATGGAACCTACGATAAAAAAGAGTTTCTTGATATAGTCTCGAGTCCATGTATGCTAGTGCAATAAATCATATGAAATAAAAAATAAAATTTTCTTTAAAACATTCCAAATTCTTTTTACATTTTTTTAACGGTTTTTTGCAATTTTTATGCACTTTTATTTTTTAAAGCTCTTTAATATGTAGTATTACATTGATAGTTTACTAATAAATATTTACCAAAACATGCTTTTTTACTATTTAGTATTTACATGTTTTGTGTATGACCACTCATCATTGACATTGTTGCGTAGTCATGACTCATGCATCATTCGTAGTTGATTATATCCAGAGTTCAACTGTTCACTTTCATCTGTTCACTATTGACATTGATTCATTTATCTTGACTCTTGTAGTTAATGTGTCTAATCAATGATCATTAATAGTCAATGACTCTTGTAATTTAAACTTCACTATCGTGCAGTTTAAATTTTAGGGTACTGGTTTTTTTAAGTTTTAACTTTTAGAATGTTTCGTCGATATTAGAATGTATATGAAAGTAAGAAATCAAAATAAGGTTTTCATAGCACACAATGTTAAATAGATTATATATACATAAATAAAGTAAGCGTTAAATATGCATTGGTGTATAGTTTATGTCTACAAAAAAAAAAAAAAAACTAAAAAAAAACTAAAAAAAAAATCAAAGTGAATAAAAACCTCAAATTATAAATAAATAAATTGTTGGAAGTGGGTGGGCCTCAATAACAATATTAATCATAGGTTTACAGGATCGTCCAACACATGAACCTTAGCATACACACCTTAATACTCAAAAAGATGATGAGTGAGAGATAGAGAGAGAATAGACTAGATTTACAAAGTGTACGGTAAGCTAGAGTGCTCTCCTACACTATCTTATATTCAAATGTCAAATCACAATGTGTGAATATGATACAAACTAACAATATCTGAATCTAGGCAGAAATAAGAACTAGAAACAAGAGATTGTGTGCCTAAGAGGTATGAAGAGTGTGTGTGTAAGAATGTAGATGGTGAAGTATGAAGTGTGTGGGTGCAGGGAATGCAAAATGCACCACTCCTAGAGCACACTAAAATGATATGCACTTAACAACCAGAATACTAGGTACTTATCATCACTTCAATCTATACTTGGAGGAAAGATACAAAAATAAGAGACATAACGAGTGACGAGTCAGAAGAGCAGATACAGCACAACAACAAAATATAACACAAGACAACAACCAAATATAACACAAGATAGTGCAACCATCAACTATTCATACCACTTGTCATACAGGCACAAGACAATGAAAATCCCATATAATCCATCTTCTCAATCTCCAAGTATCCTCACACTAGCAACATGAGCAAGATAGACCTCTAAGTGTCTCCACGAGCTCCAGGCCTACAATCACACTTCCCATATCTCTATCAGCTATAGGCAGCTCCTATCTCATCTGAATCCCATATCCTCTTCTCTTGAGCCTCCTTCCTTTTATAGATGAGGGATAGGTTACAAGATGAGAATTCTGTTACATAAGGGTAATTGGCAGTTAATGCACTAGGCAGTTTCAATTGTCAGCATTGCCATTAGTACCAGACTTTGTCTTGTAGCAATGAGTGGCCAGGTCCACTTAGCCGCCTTGTCAGTTCTGCCACGTCGCCTTGCCAGTGCCCATCTCCTGGTGAATTTGGGCGTCTTGGCACCCCTTCCTAGCACTTGGGCGTCTTGGCACCCCTTCCTAGCACTTGGGCATCTTGGCATCCAACTTCAGCTCCTAGGCGTCTTGGTGCCCAACTCCAGCCATGGGCGTCTTGGTGCCCAACTCCAGCCTTGGGCGTCTTGGCACCCAATTCAAGCACTTGGGCTCCTTGGCGCCCAATTCCAGCACTTGGGCTCCTTGGCACCCAACTTCGGCACCTTGGCTCCTTGGCGCCCAACTTCGGAACTTCCCTAAAAAATTTTAATTCTCCAGGTTTCCGGCCACTAGTGTCTCTCCGTCTCGGAGATATAAATAAAATAAATGACTCTCTTATTCCAAGAAAAAGAAAGAAATTAAGATGTGCCAATGAAGTACAAAATGGAATTGTTCTACAAAAAGAAGTTCCTAGCACTACAAAATGAAATACTATGGTACTAGTACATAATGAAATACTAGGATACTCCACAGAATAACAAAGTCTATGACACTAGACGAAATAAAAGGTAATGACACTAGACATAATGAGCTGATAGATGCACTAATCCTGGCCTCCTGTTTTGATCTTAATCTTCATCATGATCTTCATCTTCTTCTTGGGTGTGTAGAACTTCCTCTGTGTCTGAAGAAGAAAGCAGTGACTTTAAAACACTAGATTTCGATTTTAAGACATCTCTCTGCTTTCGTAGGCTTGAATTCTCTGCCTTCAGGTTCTTATTTCTTTCTTAATATCTTTGTTTTCAGCCTTCAGTTTTTTGTTCTCGTCTTCTGCCCATTCTAAAAATGCCTCTAGATTCTTCGCTTTTTCCTCAGCCCTGTGCGCATTCTTGAAGTGCTCAGATAACTCTTTCATCTACATAGATAACTCTTTCATCTACATATACATCTCTTTGGTAACTAGGCAAACCCTCCGACATTCCTCATTAAGCGCGCGCACACACACACACATACATATATATATATATATACATATATATATATATATATATATATATATATATATATATATATATATATATATATATATATATATATATATATATATATATATATATATATATATATATGTATGTATGTGTGTGTGTGTGTGTGTGTGTGTGTGTGTGTGTGTGTGAGAGTACGTAGGCGATGTTCGAGATTACTACAGATCTTCCTGTCTTCAAAAATTTTAGTAGCAATTCCTAAAAACATGTTCTTTGCAACATCCATATGTGCCATACCTTGTAAGATATCACGAACTGTGGGCCAAACACTCTGCTCGTACTTTTCCATTGCGGAGAGCTTTTGTGGATCTTGAATATTTGATGTGCCTTCTCCCTAGATGTGTTCAAGATTGATGCCTCTATACACCTTTGAAATGGTAGCTCAAAAGAATCAATTACGGGATTCAGAGGCGTCTCTGTAGGTGAATTGTGCCTTCTAGATGAGAATCTCAAAGGAGGGGGTAGGTCGATGATTTTAAATGGTGGTTGTATGGTGGACTCAGTGTGAGTGATAGATGTGGGAGGGATGGATCTATCACTCGGAGGGATAGATGTCTGGATTGGGTTTTGTGGTGATGGGGAGTGAGGTGGTGCAGTTGGGTTTTGAGGAGATTCAGGAGGTGTAGGTAATGCTTGGAATTGTAAGTGGATGGGGTCAGTAGGTGGATCGTTGGTTATATGAATGTTTGGGGTTGGGGCTGAAGTGGCATATGGTCTATTGGTAGGTGCGGTTGACGTGTGATATGAAGTGCGCAAAGGTTGAGGAGATGAAATGGCTTGAGATGTCTTTCTAGAGGCTCTGGGTACTAGACGAATGGGCGGGAATGTAGTGTTCGAGGAGGTGTGTATCTTCTTTGTGGACCTAGCATACCCTTGCTGATCTATGGATAGAGAATCCAACACCTCTCTTGAATCTTTTTGGATCTTTGCTCTTCGTTTTTTCTTTGGGTGATTTGTTTGAGGTTGTTTGGATGATGCAGATTGTGACACATCTTTTGTATGTAGTGAGGACAGGTACCTACAGATGTATAACATCATGTGACCTCCCATGACCTTGAAGGTTAGGGCCTTCTTTGCCACGTGCTGTCTGTATCTCTTCTTCCTTTCGGCTAACGTTTGACGGAGTGTTTTATGATATGGGTACGGCTTTGCAATGCATAAAACAAAAGAGTGGTTCACAGATCTTTATATCTGTGAAATGTAGATGATCTTTAAGGAGAAAAAATGCCTTGAATAAGATCAGTCTCTGAGTCATGATCTGAACATAGTCTGCAACTGAGAAGTTAGTTGCACATGTCTGTAGCATGTCCTTGATGGGCAATTCAGCATAACCTCCTGGTTCCTTTGTTTCTGAGATATTTTGGGTGCAGAGCATGATGGCCCATTTCTCCTTGGTGACTCTTCCCCCCGGAAGGAATGGAAAAGATTTAAAGAGGGTGAGAAGCTCCGTATCGAAATCTTGCGGGTCACTACGGGAAGGCAGAGTTTCTCTTGCTATTGTGAGAAGGCCCATGGCACGAAGTTCCTCTATAGTGAAAGAATTCTGTAGCTTACCTGAAATGTTGAGGTCAAGCTTTAGTGATGGCTTCCCAAGGATGGATATGATGACCTCAGTGGTAGTTGCTACATTTGCTGACTGATAACTTGTGGCCGACTTCCCAATCTCTGTTGTAGATATATGAGCTTCATCCTCTTGAAGTTCTTCAACCAATGATTCGGACTCTGAAGCAAGCTCTTGAGAAACCACATATAAGGAATCACTAGAGTCTCCATTTGAAGATGATTGTTGAGATCCACTATTTGTATCTGTTCTAAACTCAGACATATCCTCTACAGAAGATGTCATTCAGTCGTGGTAGAATTCAGTTGAGCAAAATGATAGATGGGCAACCTGTTACGATAGTGCAGTCACCTATGATGTGAAAGTACCAAGTTCTGAGTCTGCTGCACTTTCTTCCTTCACCGTCATGTGTAATTCTCTCTCACCATGTAAATATTTTCCACCTTGTCGCTATAGCACCAAGAAGTAGTAATCTTCTTTCACCATGTAAATATTTTTCACCCCGTAGGCTGTAGCTATAGCACCAAGAAGTAGCAGTCCTTAGGCGATCGGAACTGCAGCAATTACTTATTGGCCTGGATGATTTGCCTACTCCAGCTGCGAGTGAATTCCAATTCACAGGTTCAGTCAATGGAACAGTTGTGTCTTGTGTCAGCTGCTGTGTCTGCACCTGCTGCGCCCACTCCTTGCAATAAGTCTTCAGACCTTCATCGGCAGGACTGAGGTAATTGCTTGCACAATGTTGGATATGGATGCCTCAGCAATTGGGCGTTGCCTGGGAAGCGACCATTCGAGCCTGAATTGGTGAGGGTGTCGATGAATTCGGTGAGGGACGATATCGCTGCCTGGGCGGGTGAACCAGAAGGGCGAGTTGCTGCTACAGCTGCCTATGGCTCTTTTTATAAGTCGAAAGTAGGCGAGTTTTGCTAAAATTAGGCATCAATAATAGCCACAAGTGAATGTGGATTTTATTCTATTTTTAGCAACGGTTGTGTAGTTGAAGGTCACCCAATGTGGTTGGAGGTGGTCGCCTTAGGTGGAGTTGAATGCCGATGTAGTGGTAAAGAGGGAAAGGTGGTCGAACATGAGGTAAGATTGAGGGATGGTGGTTTAGAAGGGAAAAATGCTAGAGAGGGAATGTATAAGGGAGGGAGTGGTTCCATAAGAGATATTGGATGATTGTTAGCTAGAGTGGTAATGAAGAATGGGTGGTCGCCTATGAGGCTTGACTGCCACATGATGCAGAAGGTGGTCGCCCAGGTTGGAGTTGGAGGAGGTGAGGAGGTGGTCGCCTAGGTTGAGTTGCAGATGATGAGGAGGTGGTCGCCCAAGTTGGAGTTGGTGGAAGGTGGTCACCCAGGTTGGAGTTGGAGGTGGTGAGGAGATGGTTGCCCAAGTTGAATTGGAGATGATGAGGAGCTGGTTGCCTAGGTTGAGTTGGAGATGATGAGGAGGTGGTCGCCTGGTTGAGTTGAATGCCCATATAGTGGTAAAGTGGGAAAGGTAGTCGTCCATGAGGTAAGATTGTTAGCTAGAGTGGGAATGATGAGGAGGTGGTTGCCTAGGTTGAGTTGGAGATGATGAGGAGGTGGTCCCCTAGGTTGAGTTGAATGCCCATATAGTGGTAAAGTGGTAAAGGTAGTCGTCCATGAGGTAAGATTGTTAGCTAGAGTGGGAATGAAGATTGGGCGGTTGCCCATATCCCAAGATGATGGATTGGAGAGGGGTGGTCGCCCATGAGGCTTGAGTGCCAAATGATGCAGAAGGTGGTCGCCCAGGTTGCTGGTTGCCAATTGTGAGAAATATAGAGGTTGTCACCCATGCTGTAGGGTGATGGAAATGGTATCATGTGGGTGATCTGAGAGGATGAGTGGGGGTTATTAGATAGACTAGTGAGGAGGAGGGGGATACACTAGTGAGGAGGTGTGGTCGCCCAAAAGGCTAGGAGATTGGAGAAGGATGGAGAGTTGGTCGCCCATTGACTTTAAGAGGGATGAGTTGATGGTGGTGGTGGTCGTCCAAGAGGCTAGAAGAAGAAGGATGGAGAGTTGGTCGCCCATTGACTCTAAGAGGGATGAGTGGATGGTGGAAGGATGGAAAGGGGCCACCCATGAAGCTTAAGGAATGATGGTCACCCAAGATGGGTTGTCACTTAGAGAGGAGCTAGATAAGGTATGGTGGTCTCCCAAGATGGGTTGTTACTTAGAGAGAAGGAGCACATTGTTACCTAGAGAGGAAGTGAGGATGGAAGGTAGTGTCTAGAGAGGTGGCCATTTTGGATGGGTGGTCGCCATATGTTTGAAGGTGGTCGACTAGGGGTGGATGAGGTGGTTGCCCATGGGTGGAAGCTCCCTGACGGTGGTCGCCTAGGGGTGGGCGAGGTGGTCGCCTAGGGGTGGTCACCTAGGGAGCTTGAGGGATAGTGCATATAGAAGTTGCATATCGAGGGAGAAGGGAAAAATGCCTATGTGATAATCATTAGAGGAAGTTGGTAGAGGGAGGAAGTTGGTAGAGTGGGTATGAGGGAAAGAGAAGAAGAGAAAGATGGTTGATGAATAACTAAAAGAAAACCTAATCTATTAACATTCCAATATCTTACAGCTAATAGGAAAAGACATAAGCTTCGCTATGTACATTATGGACAAGATCATGTTATTGCTCTACTACTACTCCACATAGGGTTTTAGCTTTGATTCATTGACCAAGGGCAATGTTATTCCATGTTGTGTAGAGATTTGCACTGCACCTTTTGGAAGTTTCGTATGACCCTAAAAGGTCTGTTCCACCTTGGCATCAATTTCTTCTTGGACTTCTTTTCAAAAAGCCGTGGGTGGTACAATAAAACTAAGCTCCGCTCTCTGATATGAGATTTCTAGAGGTTTGCATCATGATTCTTCTTTCTCCTTTCCTGTACTATGACAAGATGCTCATTGTCGATCTTTCTTTTTTCTTCCAAAAGTTGTAGTCGCACGAAGTTTGTTGTAAGTGCTGCAGAAAACCCAAGTATCCGATCGGTTCCAACACGGTTGGAGCCATGCAAGAACTCAAATGGAGCAATTGCTTGTATCCCATATACTAGCTTGAATGGAGTATGTCCAGTTGTGGCCTTGAGTGAAGTTTTGTAGGCCCATAATGTTCCCATATAGGCTTGTCCCCATGTATTCGGGAACTGTAAGCATGTTTTCCTTAATAGCAGCATGAGAACCTTATTTGTACTCTTTGCCTTACCATTTGCCCTTGGGTACTATGCGCAAGACTTCTTATGGAAAATTTGATAGTTTTCTAGAATTAAGGTCAATACCTCGTTAATGAAATGGGATCCTTGGTCTGTTGTTACTTCTATGGGACATCCAAATCTGCAAAAAATATGATTATACAAAAATAAAGCTACCGTTTCTGCAGTACATTCCTTACTTGCTATTACTTAGCCCACTTAGTGGCATAATTCGTCGCCACTAGAAGATATTTTGCACTGGAATCACGTGCTACGGGGTAAATTGGGCCGATAAAGTCTACCCAATGCTCAAAGGGTTGCAAAGCTATGGAGATTTTAAGTGGTTGGTTCCTTTTTCGGGTCGGCTTAGGTGCATATCTTTGACAAATATCACATGCCTTTGCAAACTTGGTGGCATCTCGGAATAGGTATGGCCACCTTGGCCCACTTTGGAGTATTCTAAGTGCAATGATATGCCCAAGAAAATGTCCACTAGACTTACCCTCATGTGCCAATTGAAGAAGAGTCTCTGTTTCATGTGGTTGAAGGCACTTCCTGTACATTCCATCTGGCCCAACCCTAAAGAGGGTGCCTTTCACCATTATGAAGTTTTTACTTTTTAGGAGTAACGTACGCCTCTCCAATGGAGTAGACTCAGCACAAAATTGACCCTTAGCTAGGAGCAAAGTCCATATGCGTGCTAAATTTACCTTGTATATTTGAGTGTCCGGGAAGTCATCTTCTACTCCTTTAGTTGTTTAAGTCGGGTGCTTGATGCGAGAGAGGTGGTTTGCGATGATGTGTTGTCTCCCGCTTCTCTGTACAATATCAAAATCAAATTCTTGGAAGAGAAGCAACCATCTCCACACTCTTCCTACGACTTGTGGTTTGTTTAACAAATATTTTAAGGCTTGATGATCAATAATCACTATGAATGTAGTGCCCAGTAGATAGTGCCTAAACTTCTTGAGGGCAAAGACAATTGCTAATGCTTCTCTTTCAGTAGTGCTATAGTTTTTCTCTGCCTTTGAGAGGAGCCTACTCGCATAATGAATGGGTTGGTCTAGTTTGTGTGTTTCGCTTGGTTGAGTAAGTACAGCACCGACTGCATACAAGCTTGCATCTACATGCACATGAAATATCTTAGACCAGTCTAGTGAGATGAGTATGGGTGCAGATGCCAACCTTTGTTTCAAATAAGTGAAGGCAACCTCTTCTTCTTCAAACTATTGGAAGGGAGAACTTTTACTAGTGAGTCGTGAAAGTGGGCATGCTGCCTCTGCATACATGCGTATGAACTTTCGATGATATCCAGTGTGCCCCAAGAAGCTCTGGACCTCCTTAGCATTTATTGGCCTTGGGAGTTTGAGAATTGACACTACCTTATCTGGATCCGAAGTCATCCCTTGAGCAAAAACCACATGTCCTAACAGTGTGCCTTGGGTTACCAGAAAGTGACATTGTTAGCGTTAAGTTTAAAACCTGTTTCTCTGCAACGCTGGAATACTTGCTCTAATTGCTTCAAACGTTCTGGTACATTTTCTACTATAGTAGTGCATGCTGCCCAAAGAATGCTGAAAAGTCATCCATAAAAATTCTCAAGAATTTTAGAAGCAGTTTGTTGAAGATAAGATATACTATCCTGTTGAAAGTGGCTGGTGCATTCCTAAGGCTGAAAGCCATTTTTGTGTAAATTTAGGTCCCCCAAGGAGTAACGAAGGCTGTTTTTGGTTGATCTTGAGGATGGATTTCCAGTTGGTTGTATCCACTGAAACCATCCATGAAGTTGTATAGCACGTGCCCTGCCACATCTTCAATCACTTGTTCAGAGAAGGGTGTAGGGAATTCATCAGGGATAGTTACCTTATTTAATGCTTGGAAATCCACACAAACCCTGATTTTATTGGGTTACTTCTTAAGAGCAATTACCATGGAAGACAACCATTCTGAATGTTCTACAGGAATTATAACACCGGCTTCCTCCATTTTTTGGATTTGCCTTTTGATCGCATCTGCATATTTTGGATTTAACCTATAGATTTTACCTCTAATTGGTTGAGCTTCTTCCATCAAAGGAATAGTGTGTATTCCTAACTCTTTTGGTGTTCCTGTCAAATCTTTATAACTCCATGCGAATAGTCTTTAAAGTTGTTCATGAATGTTATTACCTCTGTGAGGAGTAGAGGGTGGTCCCACAACCAACTTGTCACTAGAAGATTTTGTGGATTATCTTCTCCTCCTAAGTTGACTTCCTTGACTGGCTCCATAGTCGCCCCTTCCTCTTCCTTGAACAACATTTCCTTGGTGAAGGCTTGACTATCATTAATGGCAATTTCCTGTGTCTTCTCTTGCGTCCATCCCACTTGGACTTCTTCCAATGGGAATATATTTTCCGCTAGTTGTTCTTTTGTTCGGCTGTCTTCAATCCCTTTCGAGACCTTACCTCTTCTGGAGCCCTTAGCCAGCTCTCCTAATACTACGGACTCCACCGTAGGTTCTTCTTCTTCCTTCCTAATTGCTATTGTAAAGCACGAAACATTATTAGTCTCTTCAATCCAATCCATGATGTTGTCTAGATCATTCGTAGATAATTCTTCTCCTATATCGACTTCCTCCTTAATGTCAAGTGTTTTCCCTTTAGATGAATCCAATTCTGTATGAGGCTTACCTGATGCCCATTGGGCCGCCCAACCAATCATAGGAGTAGCCCAAGGTGGAGGATAAGCTGCCCATTCAGGTGCCCAGTTTGGAGGCCTTTGAGCCGAGAATGGAGCCCAGGCCTCTAGAGTCGCCCAGCTTTGTCGTGCCCAAGATGGTGGCAATTTCCTCTCCCATGTGTCAAGAGATCCATAAGGTGTCACTACCCCAATCATCTACCTCTTTATTGTGGCGTAACCATGGCTTTCCTATCAGGAGGGGAAATCCTCCTTTTACCTTTGGAAGTGTTATTACCACAAAATCCAACACAAATTTTAACTTATGAATGATGACTTCGACCTTCTCCACTATGCCTATTGGGCTTAACCTTGCTTTGATCCGCCAATGATACTGTAAAATGTGCATCTTTAGTTGGTTTTAAGTTTAGCAACGTCATTGTGTATTCAGGCATAAGATTAATACCGGATCCCCCATCAACTATTACTCCTACCAAAGGAGTGCCCTTGATACTTAGAGTTAATCTGGGACTCTTGTAGTCAGTAAGAGGTGTCATCCTAGATAGCTCCAAGCTATAAGTTGAGGGCATGGGTATTTGTTGACATATTAGTGAAGTGAAACCTTGCCCGCCACTCAATATGGTGCCAGGGTCTAACCCATTTATGGCAGCCACTACTTCTCCTCTGAATCCAGGACTCATAGCTAACAAGTTATAGAGAGATACCTGTTCATAAGTGTTTTGCAAGACTTGAATTGCATTGAGAAAACCGTCTTGGTTGTTCTTTGAAGTAGCTCCATTATGAAACTGCATCAAGTCCACCTTAGATATCGCATAGGCCTTGTCTATCACATGTTCGAGAGTATCTTCATTTTTTCTTATTCTTTCCGGTGAGATTTTCTCCTTGTCCTTGTGCTTCGCTTTCTTTATTTTGACGAGCTATCCCAAGATAATAATGCAAGATTCCTAAATCATTCACATCAAATGTCTGCTTCACTGTTCTTTGAACATCTGCAAATCTTCATCTGTGGGACATGTGACTATAATATCATCCACATAAATGATTGCTATAATCATCAAACCTGTTTCAGCTTTGACATAAAGAGTTGGAGCTGCATCTGAGTTATGGAAACCAATGGATAAAAGATATGTGTGTATCTTTTCATACCATGCTCTAGGTGCCTGTTTTAATCCATAAAAAGCTTTTATAAGCTTACACACTAAGTGTTCTTTACCTAATTCTTCAAAACCTTCTGGCTGCTGAATATATACATCTTCATGTAAATCACCATTTAGAAATGCAATCTTTGTGTCAAGTTGATATACATTCCGACCAAAATGTGCTCCTAAAGCAATTATTGACCTAATAATTGTCATCCTAGACATAGGAGCCAATGTCTCATCATAATCAATACCTTTTTGTTGTGCATATCCTTTGACAACTAATCTGGCTTTGTAACTGTCAATAGTACCATCTGCTTTCCGTTTGATTTTGAAGATCCACTTTACAGCTATAGCTTTCTTTCCCTCTGGTAACTCACATAGCTGCCAAGTTTGATTCTTATGAATAGAATCAATCTCTTCTTGCATAGCTTTTCTCCAAATAGGAATATTAAGTGCATCTTTAACACATGAAGGTTCATCTTCAACTGTTGTGAGTGCTAAAATATCATGAATCTCAAAGTCTTCAGCAAAACTTACATGATCTTTTTGTTGTTGTTGTCTAGTCTGACTCCTTGTTCTTCTTGTAAAAGTCTTTATACCTCTATCTTTCCATGTCTGATATAACCAAGTAGGTGTATCCTTAAATAGTGGTGATACTCTTTCTGACTCTTCAGCTTCACACGTTCTGGAATGTGTCCCTCTGAGGTACTAGGACTTTCTGGAACTCTAGTACTTTCTTCCATTTCTGGAACTAAAGCTTCATGTGGAACTGACTCTATAGAAGGAAGGTTGTGAAATTCCTTTTTCTTCAATCCTAGGAATTTTAACTCCCTCCTGGTATGGCTGAACATGTACATCCAAATTCCTTCTAAAAAATCCATATTCATTTTCACTAATGAACTTTGGAATTTCTGCTTCTTTTATCATATAGCTTATTTTCAGCAATATATGCATTGCATGAAAGAATAACTTCACCTGTCTCTGGAACATAAAACATGTATCCTTTGCTCTTAACAAGATATCCAATAAAAACAGCTTTCCTTGCCTTAACATCTAGTTTGCCACGATCCTTTTTCTCAAAATGAACATAAAAAAGTGATCCGAATACTCTGAAGTAGCTCACATTAGGTTTTCTACCATAATAAGCTTCATAACGTGTGATTATCTTTAAAGCTTTTGTAGAAGACCTGTTCAAAATGTGATT
Organism: Ceratopteris richardii; assembly: GCA_020310875.1. Classification (NCBI taxonomy): domain Eukaryota; kingdom Viridiplantae; phylum Streptophyta; class Polypodiopsida; order Polypodiales; family Pteridaceae; genus Ceratopteris; species Ceratopteris richardii. Next base: position 45,326,287 of record CM035422.1, read on the forward strand.
AGTTGTATGTACTGCATCAAACCAGAATTTTGGTGAAAGCTTCTTGGATGCCATCATGCTCCGCATCATCTCAACAAGTACTCTATTCTTTCTTTCTTCAACACCATTCTGCTGAGAAGTGTAAGCAATAGTAAGGTGTCGAGTAATACCTTTTTCTTCAAGAAATGTCTGGAACTCATTTGACAAGTATTCTCCACCTCTATCACTTCAGAGAATCTGGATAGTTATCTGACTTTCATTTTCAACCATAGCCACAAACTTCTTGACCATGGGAAAGACTTCTGACTTCATCTTAAGACATAGATCCATGAATATCTCGTAAAATCATCAACATATAGAACAAAATACCTAAAACCCTAAATAGAGTCTGCTCTCATAGGTCCATTCACAGGTCCATTCACATCTGAATGTATTATCTTCAATTTCCTGGTAGCTGTAATATGACCATGTTTCTTGAAAGGTAGTTTATGCATCTTACCTTCAAGACATCCTTCACATATATCTGAATCATCTAGTAGCTCGAATGAGGGTAAACTCTCAATCATACCTCTATCTTTGATACTCTTGAGAGCTCCAAAACTAATATGTCCAAATCTTTCATGCCATAACTTCATATCTTCCACCTGTGACGAAGATTTGACAGCATATGCTTGACTGATTTTTGACAAAATAAAAATCCCTCCTTTGTGCTCACCTTGCAAAATACACTTCTCTTCTTTGTGTGTCAAGTTCTTACAAAGATCTCTCTCAAATACAACTTTGTAACCATCACCTAAAAATGCAGATATAGATAGCAGATTCTTCTTGATATTAGGTACATATAAAACATCTGAAATCTGAAAATTACCACCTTCTCTTGACTTTAGGGTTATTGTACCTATTCCTACAACATCCAAATCATTGCCTTCTGCAATAGTAACTCTTCTACCTGAAGAATAGGAAAGAGAAGAAAATACTTCTCTGCAACCTGTCATATGCTTTGTAGCACCTAAATCAAATATCCAAGGTTTTGCTAAAAGAACTTGTAAAGCTGCTTGATCAAAAGATACTTTCTCAATGATGATACAGGCATAAGAATCACCTTGAGGTTTCCCTTTTTTATCATCTTCTTCAACATTACCTGATGCCTTTTTCTTTTTTGCTTCAATCTTTTTCTGACAAACTGCTATGAAATGTCCAGGTTCCTTGCAATAGTGACATAATGCTTCCTTCTTCTTAGAAGACTTCTCTTTAGATGTAGTAGAAACAGAATCTGAAGTAGAAGGTGAAAGGGACTTACTTTCTTTCTTGGATTGTTTTTCCTTCTTATCCTTCTTCTTCTTTTTACCCTTTGATGAAGATAAAAGTGCTTCTTCATTCTCTTCCATACCCTTCAACTGCTCTTCATCTTGAAGTAACAAGAACTCTAAGTCTTCAAATGTAACCTCTCTATCTCTTGTTGTAAGAGTAAGAGTGGTTATAAAAGACCGATATGAGATAGAAAGTGAATTAATCAGCGTGTTTACCATTTCTTCATCAGATATCTCAACTCCTACATTTAGAAGTTGATCTCTCAAGTCAACGAGCTTTGTAATGTGGGTTTGAATTGACTCACCAGCCTTCATCCTTGTATTTGCTAGTTGTCTCCTTAAGTGAGCTTTCCTAGCAGGATTTCTGCTCTGAAAAAGATTCTCAAGCTTTAACCAAGCTTGTCTAGAACTTCTGCAAGATCTGATTTGTGGTAGAATATGCTTTTTGACACTCATTGCTATGAATGAGAGTGCTAAAGCATCTCTAGCATCCCATCTTGCTTGTTCTTCCGTAGGAGGTACTCTGGGTAAGGATCTACCTGACGCTTGTTCTTCCGTAGGAGGTAAGGATCTACGTGTGACTCTGGATGTAGAAGTGATTACCTCTTCTTCAATTGGTTCTGTGATTGCAATACCAGTTCCTCTTGAAGTTGTATCCTCTTCTTCACCCTCTCGTCTTGGTCTTGATAAGGATCCATTGACGATACTCCATAAATCCTTTGTCACTAACAAATTCATCATCATGAAACTCCACATAGGATAATTAGACGATCCATCCAACTTGTCCTCAATCTCAATTCTATACTCACTCATCTTAACTAAGTGTGTATGTCAATTACGCTCTGATACCAAGTGTTGGAATTTGGGGCCCCAAGATCTTCCAATACTAAAAACCTTTGAACATACACACTTAATTATACAAGATGATAAGTGAAAGATAGAAAGAAACTTTGAGACAAGAGTAAGTAGCGTAAGCAAATTGCTTACTCACTAATGTAGATGGCCAAATTACAAAATGGAAGTACTACTCAACCATATGATGGTGCACTCACTAGATGGAAGAATAGACCAGAAGATGATGATGTACAAAATTCAAATTATGTTGTTATAATCTGAGTATGTGTGAAGCGAATGAGCAACGAAGTGAACCTAACCTCTCAAGAAAGTGCAACAAATCTGAAAATCAGAAAACCCTAATTCTGAAATTAGGGTTTCAAAAACCCTAAAAACAGAAAATAGGATTAACTTACAAAGATGGCTGCCACAAACTTGTAGAAGACTCCTTGCTCCAAGAGAGTAGCCTCTCCTTAGCCTCCAAACCTTCAGAACTCCAAAATTGACACTATATGAACATCAACTCTTGCTTGAATTGTCCAAAAGTGAACCCAGCATGTTCCTTATATAGGTTTTTGCTCCAACAATAAAGCAAAGTGTAAGTTTTTGCAAAAAACTTATATCGCAATCAAAAAAGCTGCCATCGTTTTTTTTTTTTTTTTTTTTTTATTTATTTATTTTTTTTTTTTTACCGCAAAATTTTAGCTTTTCAAGAATTAAAAACTTTATCGCTATTTTTTAATGATTGCTTTATTTTGATCGTCCTAATTTTGCTTTTGCCATCCAACAAATCTACCACCTAGCTTTTTTTGTGTTTTGTACATCAAGAACCTCATAAATATGGATCCACCATTTTAGGGCAGAAATTAGGCTTTGAGTTTTCTCCTAACTCTGACCTCTGATGATAGAATGAAGCATATCACTAGATAGCTCTCATGAAGCTCTATCTATTTAGCCTAAAAAAATTTTACCTAAAATGTACAAAAAATGGCTAAGTCCTACTGAAAATGGACCATATGTACATTGATTTCCAACACTAGTTCCCTTCTTAAGGTTGTCACAACATCTTCATCTTGGGAAGAAGTCTTACTTGTCTACGATCCAAAATGAGCCCGTGCAGCCTCAATCCTAGTGGCTTCTGCTTCGAACTCTCTTAAGGTGGCATCCGGCCACAAAAGCTCTCTGAGCTTCTGTTGTGTGGACCTTGGCAAGGCTTTCTCCACCCATTTCTTGATGAGAAAATCCCCTGGTGCATCTGGTAATCTTGCCACCAGTGATCTTTCTCGTGTCATAAGTTCTGAAAATAACTCTCCCACATGCAAAATCAGATTCTCAAGCTCATCTAATGTCCTTTCCGTGGAGTTACCTAGCCGGAATGTTTCTGTGGATTCGGTCCTCAATGCTTCCCATGTTTGGAAATGATTCTCTGCATACTGGTTGAACCATTTGTCGGCCAATCCTTGTACATGGTCTTCACGATCTTCATTAGCACCACCATGAAATGAAGAAAATCTAATATTTATCCTTGACAGGAGAGTGGAAAGATCCTCGGCCATAGTGGTGTTAAGAAAAGTGACTTGGGGTAAGGACTTTTGAGACTTAGCCTTGTCCTCTAATCTTTCTAATCTGGAAGCTAGACTTGAGGTGGATAGACTTCTCAAAGGTATTAAATAAGGGTCTGGCCTTCTTCTATGATAGCTCTTGATTGGTGTCTTCTTAGGGCTTAATTGATTCTCCTTGCTAGATCTGGTGTGGGTCATGGACCATCTTTGAGGATTACTTCCAAGGAGGGAAATGACTAGAGTTATCCTTCGAAGATGAATGGAGTATTGATCTAGGTTATGGGAAGGGGATAAGAAAGTGGCAGGATCGCCTAAGAACTCAAGGATAAGTGGAGTCGTCTTCCAATGGATATGGAGATGAGGGAATCGCCAAGTTGGCTTGAGTGGGTATATGAAGTTTATTGGAAAGAGGGAGTCACCTTAAATGGCTTGGTGGAAAGAAGAAGTCGCCAAGATGAAGCTTGGTGAAGAAGCTTGGTGGAAAGAGGGAGTCGCCCAAGATGAGGTTTAGTGGAAGGAGGGAGTCCCCCAAAATGAGCTTTAGTGGAAAGAGGAAGTCGGCCAAGATGAGGTTTAGTGGAAAGGAGTCGTCTAAGACGAGGCTTAGATCTTGGGGCTTAGTAAAAATAGGGAGCTTCCCAAAGTGATGATGGAGAAGATATAGAGGAGGTGATGGAGAAGATATGGAGGAGGTGAATGAAGGCGTGGCCGACGACTGTATACACCTGAAGCTTTGAAGTGATCTCAAGGAAATCTCGAGAAGCCCTGTCCCACCGGGCGTGCCAAATTTTCACATGTAGATGGTGAAGTGTGAAGTGTGTGGGTGCAGGGATTGCAAAATGCACTACTCTTGGAGCACACTAAAATGATATGCACTTAACAACAAGAATACTAGGTACTTATCATCACTTCAATCTATACTTAGAGGATAGATACAAAAATAAGAGACATAAAGAGTGATACAACACAACAACAAAATATAACACAAGACAACAACCGAATATAACACAAGACAGTGCAACCATCAACTAGTCATACCACTTGTCATACAGGCAGAAGACGATGAAAATCCCATATAACCCATCTTCTCAGTCTCCAGGTATCCTCACACAAGCAACATGAGCAAGATAGACCTCTTAGTGTCTCCACGAGCTCTAGACCTACAATCACACTTCCCATATCTCTCTCAGCTACAGGCAGCTCCTATCTCATCTTCATCGCATATCCTCTTCTCTTGAGCCTCCTTCCTTTTATAGGTGAGGGATAGGTTACAAGATGAGAGGTCTGTTACGTAAGGTCTATTACATAAGGGTAATGGGAAGTTAATGCACCAGGCAGTTTCAATTGTCAGCACCGCCACCAGTACCAGACTTTGTCTTGTAGCAATGAGTGGCCAGGTCCACTTAGCCACCTTGTCAATTCTGCCGCGTCGCCTTGCCAGTGCCTATCTCCTGGTGAATTTAGGAATCTTGGCGCCTCTTCCTAGCACTTGGGCATTTTGGCGCCCAACTTTAGCTCCTTGGCATCTTGGCCCCCAACTCCAGCGATGGGAGTCTTGGTGTCCGACTCCAACCATGGACGTCTTGGCGTCCAACTCCAGCCAAGGGCGTCTTAGCACCCAACTCCAGCCATGGGCATCTTGGCGCCCAACTCTAGCCATGGGCATCTTGGCGCCCAACTCAAGCACTTGGGCTCCTTGGTGCCCAATTCCAGCACTTGGACTCCTTGGCACCCAACTTCAGTACTTGGGCTCCTTGGCACCCAACTTCGAAACTGCCTTGAAAATTTTAATTCTACAAAGAATAAGGAGAATATAAACAATTTAGAATTGTTTTACAACAAACCCGAATTCTGACTATCTAAATCAAAAACTAGTGAATGAACAAGTGGGGACACATGTAGACTTGTTATTCACAATATGTTGGCTGATACAAACTCCTCTAGATGTTTTCAGATGTAGAGCACACCTCCTCCAAGAGTGTAGAAGCTCTTCCTCCTTGATCTCCAAGCTCTCCTCCTTGAGTTGATTGTAGCTTGAGATGATCCAAGCAGTGTGCCAATGCCTTATTTATATAGGTTTGTTATATCCATGAAACGCACAAAGCTACGATAATCCATCCGTGCCTGCGTTTGTGTTTGAAAAGCACAAAACAAACAAAAGAAAACGTCCGTGAAAACCAAAAAAAAAAAACTAAAAAAGAATAATTCGCAAAAAAAACTTATCTAAAAAAGAATAATTCGCGCGTGTTGCTCGAAACGGGTTTTAAACTTGGATCACCCATTTGGGAGCGATTTTGACAATCCAGGATTTCATATTATGATATACTGTTGGACACATTTTGACATTGTATCCAACAATCCACCCTTCAATGTCAAAATGGTATAAGGTTTAATAACTTGCAAAACTTCTTGTCTACAAATATCTCTTACCTGATTTCCACTGAATCTTAAGCTTACTGTGCATGAATTTGGATACTTGAGAAACTGCAAACTAAATGTCTGGATATGTATTACATAGATATATCAAGCAACCAATCGCTTTACTATATAATGTAGCATCAAACGGTTCTGAATCCACTTCTGATTGTAATGACACATTGACATCCATAGGTGTGTGCATAAGCTTGGAATCTGTCATCTCAAACCTTTCCAATAATTTTTCATGTATTTCCGTTGTGTCACGTAGATGCACTCATCTATGTACTTGAATTCAATCCCAAGATAATAATGCAAAATACCTAAGTCATTTACATCAAATGTATGCTTAAGTTGTCCTTTATACAACTGAAGATCTGAATCTTTGGGACTCGTGATAATCATGTCACTTTGTAGTGCATCTTGAACACTAGCTTGTTCATTCTCATATGAAGTAAGAGCTAAAATATTATAAATCTCAAAATGTTATGCATAATTTACCTGGTCTGCTTGTTATATGTCTCCTTAGATGAGCTTTCCTAACAGGGTGTTTGCTTTGATAGAGATTCTCTAACTCCAACCAAACCTGACAAGAGGTTCTGCATGACTTGATTTGGGGTATAATATGCCTCTTGACTCCCATAGCAATATATGAAAGTGCTAAAGCATCCCTTGAATCTCAACTGGATTGCTCTTCTGTAGGAAGTAATCCGGTAGCAATATGGACTCCTGATGATGAAGTGGTTCCTTCTTCTTCACTAACCTCCTGTCGAGCAGAAATAGGAATAGGGGTTCTTCTAGAAGATGAAGTAGCTTCATCTCCGACTTATCTTGGCCTTGGATAAGTGCCATTGACAATATTCCATAAGTCCTTTGATACTAAGAGATTCATCATTATAAAACTCCACATTGGATAATTAGATATTCCCTCAAGCTTGCCTTCATTCTCAAGTCTATAGTCACTCAATCTTGTTAAGGGTGTATGTCAACTATGCTCTGATACCAAATGTTGGAAGTGGGTGGGCCTCAATAACAATATTAATCACAGGTTTACAGGATCTTCCAACACATGAACCTTAGCATACACACCTTAATACTCAAAAAGATGATGAGTGAGAGATAGAGAGAGAATAGACTAGATTTACAAAGTGTACAGTAAGTTAGAGTGCTCACCTACACTATCTTATAGTCAAATGTCAAATCACAATGTGTGAATATAATACAAACTAACAATATATGAATCTAGGAAGAAATAAGAACTAGATACAAGAGATTGTGTGCCGAAGAGGTATGAAGAGTATGTGTGTGTGAGAATAAGGAGAATATGAACGGTTTAGAACTCTTTTATAGCAAACCCGAATTCTGACCATCTAAATCAGAAATTAGTGAATGAAAAAGTGGGTACAGATGTAGACTGGTTACTCACAGTATGTTGGCTGATACAAACTCCTCCAGATGTCTTCAGATATAGAGCACCTCCTCCTCCAAGAGTGTAGAGACTCTTCCTCCTTGATCTCCTCCAAGCTCTCCTCCTTCAGTCGATTGTAGCTTGAGATGATATCCAAGTAGTGTGCTAGTGCCTTCTTTATATAGGTTTGTTATATCCATGAAAAGCAAAAAGCTACAATAATCCATCGCTGCTGGCGTTTGTGTTTGAAAAGCACAAAACAAAACATCCGTGAAAAAAATCTACGCGAATGCTGCTGAAATTTTTGCAAAAACACTTATCTAAAAAAGAATAATTCGTGCGCATTGCTCGGAACGGGTTTTACACCTGGATCACCCATTTGGGAGCGATTTTGACAATCCACCACACCACTCCACTTTCTTGTGTAGAGTATTCTAAGGATTTCATATTATGCTATACTATTGGACACATTTTCACATCGTATCCAGCAATCCCCCCTTCAATGTCAAAATGGTACAAGGTTTAATAACCTGCAAAACTTCTTGTCTGCAAATATCTCTTTATTGATTTCCACTGAATCTTAAGCTGACTGTGCATGAACCTCGATACTTGAGAAACTGCAAACTGAATGTCCGAACATGTTTACATAGATATATCAAGCGACCAATTGCTTGACTATATAATGTAGCATCAATTGGTTTTGAACCTACTTCCGATTGTAATGACACATTGACATCCATAGGTATCTCCATAGACTTGGAATCTGTCATCTCAAACCTTTCCCATAATTTCTCAATGTATTTTTGTTGTGTCATGTAGATATACTTGTCTATGTACTTGAATTCAATCCCAAGATCATAATGCAAAATACTTCAGTCATTTACATCAAAATGTATGCTTAAGTTGTCATAGCAATATATGAAAGTGCTAAAGCATCCCTTGAATCCCAACTGGATTTCTTTTCTGTAGGAAGTAATCTGGTAGTAGTATGGACTCTCGATGATGAAGTGGTTCCTTCTTCATCACTAACCTCCTATCGAGCAGAAATAGGAATAGGAGGTCTTCTAGAAGATGAAGTAGCTTCATCTGCGACTTATCTTCGCCTTGGATAACTGCCATTGACAATATTCCATAAGTCCTTTGATACTACGAGATTCATCATCATAAAACTCCACATTGGATAACGAGACATTCCCTCAAGCTTGTCTTCATTCTCAAGTCTATAGTCACTCATCTTCTTAAGGGTGTATGTCAACTATGCTCTAATACCAAATGTTGGAAGTGGGTGGGCCTCAATAACAATATTAATCACAGGTTTACAAGATCTTCCAACACATGAACCTTAGCATACACACCTTAATACTCAAGAAGATGAGAGATAGAGAGAGAATAGACTAGATTTACAAAGTGTATGGTAAGCTAGAGGCTCACCTACACGATCTTATATTCAAATGTCAAATCACAATGTGTGAATATGATACAAACTATCTGAATCTAAGCTAAAATAGGAAGTAAATACAAGAGATTGTGTGCCTAAGAGGTATGAAGAGTCTGTGTGTGAGAATATGGATAATATGAACAGTTTAGAACTGTTTTACAGCAAACCCGAATTCTGACTATTTAAATCAAAAACTAGTGAATGAACAAGTGAGGATAGATGTAGACTTCTTACTCACAGTATGTTAGCTGATACAAACTCCTCATAAAGTCTCCAGATGTAGAGCACACCTCCTCCAAGAGTGTAGAAACTCTTCCTCCTTGTTCTCCTCCTTGATCTCCTCCAACCTCTCCTCCTTGAGTTGATTGTAGCTTGAGATGATAGCCAAGTAGTGTATCGATGCCTTCTTTATATAGGTTTGTTATATCCATAAAAGCACAAAGCTACGATAATCCATCGCTGCTGGCATTTGTGTTTGAGAAGCACAAAACAAACAAAACAAAAAGTCCGCGAAAAAAATCTACGCGAACACTGCCGAAATTTTCGCAAACAACTTATCTAAAAAAGAATAATTCGAGCGCGCTGCAGGGAACGGTTTTTAAACCCGGATCACCTGTTTGGGAACGATTTTGACAATCCACCATGCTACTCCACTTTCTTGTGTAGAGTATTCTAAGGATTATGTGTCCAACATAAATAACTCTACAATTTAAACAATTTAAATCTCTTGTCGCACTATGATGCATGACAAACTACATAGATCTATTGATGGAGAATACAAGAATGCTCCCATGGATGAGACTCCATATCTCGTATGCTACAAACATAATCATACATTCTGGTAAAAGGCATATGTCCTTCCAATCTCTCATAATCATAGCACATTGGGTACAGTTCAAAGACCAAATTGTATATCTCTATCTCGTTTTGCATAGATTATGTCCATTCAAAGAGCTATTGCTTCAAACTATGATGGGTTCACGATGGCAAGATTTAAATGTTTGCGAAAATGGGCATACAAAGTATCTTCAGAGACAAATATTAAATGATTTGTTTTAAGATGTGTTATGAATTTTATCTTTGATCTTGATACCTAAAATTATTTTTATGAATCACAAATATGAAAGCATCAACCCTAGGCCTTCTATATCATCCCTTTATGGAGATTAAACAATTTGTATCGCAACGTTCTTTTCCATTAGATCTAAGCATTTAAAAAGCTATATTGGATTGATAAAATTTTGAGCTTTAGTACCATAAAGATGATACTATATTGACTTATGATATTTGAATGTTATTTGTTTTCATTTCTTCCTTTTCTTTATTTCTTAAGGTGCTCTTTTTTATTGGAGATCATGGATGAGGGATGGTATTTCCTTATTCATGAATTGGAAAGAATGCTATATTCATATTCTCAATCTTCTCAGGTATACTCAGATGCATCATTGAGTGCTATGCAATTTCAACATAACAAAAAGATATTCACAAAGACACAAAGATAGATACATGGAATATAGGAAATTTATGCGTTGTATAGATCCTACCTTTAGTACATTTCTTTCACTTGAGAAAGAAGCAACGAACTTTCTTCTTACATGGTGGAATCCTTATCGCAGAATTGGTACTCCCAATCTCACAAATATTGTGTTTCAAGTATCATGACAAGTAAACTTCAATATTTATGATTTCATATCATGATTCATTATTCACAACAATATCATAGATAATAAAATGTATTTATTATTCATGCATTTAAGATTGCTACGCAAAAGCATATAAACTAAATTCATCTTCTTATTTTCTAATTTACACTAAGACCTGCACTTCTCAGTTAGAGAAGTTGGTATATTGTAGAGCGAAAAAGAAAATCCACAGCAATATACCTGAAATAACACACTAGGAAGTGTGTATGAGAGAGTGGAGCAGCAAACCAGCACGCAACAGCACCTAGCACACATGGAGAGCGTGTGTATAATGTAACAGATCTTATTTGAGTTCCCAAGCCCTCTATTATATAGAAGATCAGCCCTAAGCAATAAAAAAGCGAAAAAACAGCTTTTCTAGGGGTGAGATTTTTCTGGGACTCTCTTTTAGAGCTTTTCAGATGACGTGGCATAAGTAAAAAGCTGAAAAATAGGCGCATGGATATCTGCCATAGGATCTTGCTTTTTCTTGGCTTTAATCTGAGGTATTCATTATATTAAGAACTTTGACTTTTCTAGAGATTTACCAGATGTAGGGTTTGATTTTTGAGGAGCTTTTAGGCATGAGATGGCCAAGTATTACAAATGGTTAGATAGTACTTAAAGAATATGCAATAATAATTTTGAATGAAACCATTTCTGTTACCAATTTTAGGGTTTGCTGGAAATAAGGGTTTGATACACAATGTGACATTGTTTCAAACATTGATCGCTTTGGACTTGTTCGGACTAGGACTATCTAAGTAACCTAAAAGGTCTCTCTTCAACAAAACTAAGTCCAAAACATCAAAACATTAGGGGGCATGGCTTTAGAAACAATTACACCTCTCTCTCTCTCTCTCTCTCTCTCTCTCTCTCTCTCTCTCTCTCTCTCTCTCTCTCTCTCTCTCTCTCTCTCTCTCTCTCTCTCTCTCTCTCTCTCTCTCTCTCTCTCTCTCTCTCTCTCTCTCTCTCTCTCTCTCTCTCTCTCTCTCTCTCTCTCTCTCTCTCTCTCTCTCTCTCTCTCCCCCCCCCCCAACAAAACATTTTGCTCCCTCTAGAACTTCCAATTTGGGCATCTCCTCCTACGAGCGAGTGTACTAAAGGGAAGCACTGAGTCTTCTCTTTCAAGACCACACCTAAGAAATTGAACTTGAATAGAAAAATCGCCAATTCCTAAAAGCATGCTTTGTCTTCTAGCAAAAGAGTAAACTATCACAAACAGGCATAACACATTATCGAATGCAAGCTCCCATATGCTACAAAATAAGAACTTCATTGTACGAAGCAATTGGTGTGGAGTTACCAACCACTCTATATGAGTAGAAAGTGAATCACTTCCTCTGTCCTGATAGTCTATCGAATCACTATACGCTGCAGAAAGAACACCTTATACACCTTCAAAATAAGGTTTGCCTTCCATGATGACCACTGCATATAAAGACAAATCCGTGGTACTACTCAATACACTGGCCAAAACTGAACAAAAGTGCATACACATCATCCGTTAGTGAAGAAACTCTACCACACATTCCTTCTTCTGAGTCATCAGCCCCCAACGATCCATATGCATGTCATTAGAGATGCAATCATAATGTCTGCACCCACAGCAAATAGAGATCACATGATTGAACTGTGGTGTATTCTAAATGCATGGTAATACTTACAACTCAACAGTAACAAACTCTGAGCCTCAGAAAAGAAAAATCATCCGGGAGAAAACTATGGCACAACCAAGCTCAAAAGGATGGTAACGAGACAAGAAAATGTAAAACCATTACTTTTTGGCCTTATCCTGAGTTATTAAAGTGGGGTTTGTGGGGGGGGGGGGGGGGGGGGGGAGAGAGAAAGAGAGAGAGAGAGAGAGAGTGTGAAAATTTTGGGGTATAACTACAAAATGTACTATACAATGTTCAATAAATTCAATTTTCCTATAGGGGTATAAGTGATATACAAAAATGAGGCTCGTCCCATGAAAAGGATGAAGTGATCAAGGTCATTTCTGATGGGAAAAAAATTCTGTAACTTCAAAACAATGAAATCCTATTCAAGCATTCAAGTTTGTGATGCCTAAGGGCAATCCGGAAAACAATCACTGCAAATCAAATGGGAAATGCTGCATAATGTCAAGAAGCATCTAAAGATCTCCAGCACTCCTACTCACTGCTCACGTGTGATACACATACAGGTGGAAAATTGTCACCATTCTTCAGCTCCCAGGTCTCATCATCAACCAATAATCGTGTTACTCGAAAAATTTTTGCCCAGCTTTTTGTTGAAAGGCAAACAAGCATCCATGCTGAGGTCTACTGCTGCTGCCAATGCAATAAAAACAGCTGCATCTTCAATACATGTCACATGTCGCATTGCCAATTCAACATGGGGTTTGCTGCATTTTCCCTCTCCTTGAATGTCAGTACCCATCACAAATCCACCCACTACAGGGACACCAAGACTGAAGTAGAAATCTCCACTGCTATGAGGACTGTCAACTGGTGAGGCTGAGATGGGTGTCTCAGGCTTGAATTTAGCTGTATCAATAAGAAATCTGCCACCTCTTCGGGCATTAATCACCATCTCTGTTACGAGCACACCACTGTTAACACCAACAACCCCACCTCCTTCAGCCATAAGTTGGAATCGACACCCTAGACCTGCTTTTCTGCCCCTCTCTCTCCATGCTTCTAAACGAGCCCAAGGTCTCCAGCTATTCCCACCTTCAGGCCCTGATCTCATTATAAGCCAGGCTCCTGGGTTGGAACGACTTACACGCTGAGATCTCAATGTAGGCACAAATGGAGTCACCATAGACGCTGCTGCAACAGGAGAACCTGATAAATCATGTATCAAGACAAGCCACCCTTTTCGCTCTTTCTTATCGCGATCCCTTTCTCGCGAAGACGACCATCCATCAATTTGACCATTTCTGGCAACAGAGACCATACAACCACCATTCAGATCACATGATAAGATTCATCCATGAACGTATTTTCAACTGCCAGCAATTTATTACGCAAAAGAAAGAGCCATAAAAAGGTATTCACCATCTCTACACATGAAGCTTTAACACCAAGTTCAGAACAAATTTACGCTAAACAAAACTACTTTATATACATCATCATATGGCTAGGATCAGTGAGATAAATAAAACAATCCCTAAAGTATTCCAGGGAAACAGGAAGCAGAAATGTGACCCTTCGAGCATCTACGTGATAAAAGTAAACATGTCCCATGTTATTGTACCAGTGAATAATGGGAGAATACACAAGCTTCTACAGTAAAGATAACAGACCGTAAAGTTTGTTAAAATCCATATTCACATTGCTTACAAGAAGCCAATTTTAGAACGTCACACGTATTCCCAAAGATTGCTAGCGCTGCCAATCTTCGTAGAATCGGCACAATTAACGAGATGCACCTTAAGGCAATAGAGTAATTGCTCAAAGACATGAACATATGATACGGGGAATCGTGAATATCAAACCTTGAGCGAAAGCTCCTTTCTCGTGTAAATTTGCAGGTAAATATAGGCTGTCTGATATTTCCTTGAATTTGCACCACCTGAGGGCTTTGTTCCGGCTCTCCATCAAACTCAAAAATGTATCTCGGGTCAGGCTCCACTTTCACGTTCAAATGCAGCTCTGCTCCGGGGCTCCTACTCTCTGTTTTGGAACTTCCAATAGAAACCCAACCATGATGCAATTGCGAAGACTTTTTTAAGGTCAACCAATCTGGACTAATCGGTAGGGAGAACTTGCCCAAAAGCTCCGCAGAACCCGCAATTCTGCAGCAGGAGGATCCCTGCTTTCCGGTATAAACAAGAACCTGCAATGTAGGAGGACTTTTAAAACATATTGTTGAGGATTTTAATAGGGATTTGAGAGAACGTTCATCGAAGTAGAAGCTCGCAGCCACTAGGTGGGGATCAGGCTCGGATCGAGAATTAGGGGAAATCAGGGGAACGGGAGCAGATTGCATCTGCTGACCAGAAAGTTTAATTTCACAGAAACAGGGAGAGGAAGACGAATGCACGCCTGCGTTGTGCGCTGCTTTGGAGGCATGGGGAATTCGAAGGCAGAGACCAGCCACAGATACGCGCGTGAAAGGACAAGGCTCCATTGAATGTGTTTGCTGTGTCTATGAGGAGAGAAGGCGATACAGCAGACCATTAAAGCTTGAATCGAATTTTCTCAAGGGGGAGCGATGAAATGGCATGGAGGGCGCTGAGATGGTGGGAAGGAGACCAATTTTCTTTTGATGGGTGTTGCTCGCAGCTCCCATCCAGCAAAGTTACAGGTAAATTGAGAGTGAGATGAGCATAATACAACAAAAGCTTCGCTGGTAGACAAGAGCAACGGGCCCGGCTTCTTTGCATGTGTATCTGTGGTTTGGGCAGACAGAAGCGGGGGGTATATCCGTGCCCCTACCATAAAACCAGCTTCTCCAGCCTGGACTTTTGCGCCCGGTGTGCACTGACTGTAGAGCGCAGCGTCTTGGTGTACGAATGTAAGGACCCAGATGTGATGAGCATCATCTACTCACGAAGACTACAAAATTGCCAACAGAGAGGCATTTTTCGTTTCAACTAATGAAAGGCAATACATGTGCGCTGATGCATGCACACATGGGCGATGCGGGATGATGGCCCAGGTCCCAGGAGCTCGTACTCTCGGTCCCTCATTGGTAACTTTAGACACCCTGAAAGAGAGCTGGACCCTGGAACGAAGTTGGAAAAAACCACAGCATGTTCATCTTATGTGTGTAACATAATGGCATTGAGAGAGAAACGTGCACGCTCATGTGGTTGAAACTTGACAGTGTTCAATGTCATCTCTTCCACTCTTTTTATTGCTACAGTATTTAATCAACAGCATTGCACGCAACACTTGGGCACATGAAAATTGCGCTGCTCCCTCATTTTCTCCATTTAATAAGACCAGGAAAGCGAATGAACGCAACGTCATCCAAGAAAACGAATACGTTTAGCTTCATGGCCACCAAGAAAAACACCAGCAGCAGGCACGCAGTTCGACAATGGACTTGGGTGAATTTTTGAAAATCTTTGATCATATACTCTAGCCATGCAAATGGAGCAGCATCCGGTTGTAGTTGGTCGTTGCAGTTACACTCTTGGGACATTCTTACAGCAGAACGGAAATCGCATGCTTGTGGCGACCGAGGTGCGCGAGTTTTGGATTTGGAAGAGTCTTGAAAACGAGACCACTTTCCATCCAACTCTCATGCTGCCGCAAACGCAATGATTAAAACAAGAAACAAGAAAAATCAATTAAGCAAAGAAAGAAATTACTTTATACAACTAAACAGCAGGGATGAACTTCCCCATATCCCGATTCCCCATACTTTGATTTCAGCTGCCACCGCTCAACCATTCAGACTCCTGCACGGAATAAAATATTTTGTTTTTGGTGCCCTCTTCATTGTGTGAAGCAAAAAGAGCATGGAAGAATTCTGGATACAAATGGAGAGCTCGTGTCTTTTGTGTGTTGTAACTTTTTTTTTTTTTTAATAAAAGGAAGTTCGGCCTTAGCCTATTCTCCAGGATTTTAATTAAAATAAAGAAGAAAAATTAAAAGTGAATGGGACTAGTGTCCATGGGACCCCCCAAATCTCACAATGCAGGGGAGGAGTACTACAAGCTAGAGGGCATTACAAATGAGGTGGATAAAGCTAGCATCACTCTCATGTGGGACCCATTTGGGTTTCAACTTGTTGTTTTGGAGGGATAAATACAGTGATGTCTAAACGGTGGGGATCTCTTATCTCGGGAGATTCTTTTACCTAGGAGAAACAATGATTTCTCGATCGACCATTTTTTAGGAGTTTGGCCAAAGTTGACAGCACATCGCTCCCTCCAAATCTTCCAAAGAGTCTCACCCCTGATGGCATTCCAAAGTCTCGATGAGCAGCCGACCGCCTCACCCAACAGCACCTGTTGCCAATTGATTTGGTTCGTGAGTCTCAATACCCGGGTCACGTGATGCCAGATAACACGGGACTTGGGGCAATCGAAGAACACGTGAGCTAAATCTTCAATGCATCGATGGCAACGCTTGCACCATGGCGGCACACCACAAATTTTGTTAGCCCTTGCATTGGATCAGATACCTTTATGCAAGATCTGCCACATGAGAACATATTTTTTTATCTCAATTAGGGGATGCCAGATACACATGAATTTTAGTTCCCATCGAAGTTTGGTCCAAGAAAGGCACCATCTCTTGTTAAGAGTGTGATGAACATCTAAGTTCTCTTTGAAGTTGGGGATTCTGGATAGTTTCTTTCCATTGCTCCATTTGAGGCCCTCTAGGCAAGGAAGATCCTGACCGTAGAGAAGGCGGGTAGTTGAGCGGTCCCATGCTAAACATCTTCCTTGAAGAAGAGTCCATTCCTCTAGGGTAACTCTAAGTCTCGGTCCAAGTCTTCGAGCCTAATCCACTGGCTAGTCTCTTGATTCCAGAGTTGTTTCCACTGTTTGAACCCCTTGTTCCATAGTCGCTTTGCAGTTTGGAGGTTCCAAGACTCCACCCCCCTAATGCCGTCGATCGGGAACCAGATAGAGTCATTTTGTCTTATCCTAGCTGCCCACTTCCACTCATCACTGATTTTGATGAATTGTTTGGCCTTGTTCCAACTCTTCCATAAAGAACACACGAGGCTAGAGCCTTTGGGGGACACCGGGTGCGGGGAGAACAAAAGCGTGAGAATCCCTATGTCCTTCCAACCAGGATGGCCAACTAAGGTAAGGTCTTCCATGTTTCTGAAGATCAATTTAGCCCAAGAGGAATCACTATTGCTCCAAGCCTTGATAAGCCACTTTGCCGCCAGTTTGTCAGCCAATCCAACGATATCCAAAATTCCCAAGCCCCCTGAGTCTTTCGGACTAATGCAAGTGATTTTGGGAATCCCCCTCCTATTGGGGTCTTGCTCAACCATTCAAACTTTTGCACACAATAAAATGGTTTGTTTGGGAATCCCCCTCCTATTGGGTCCTGCTCAACCATTCAGACTCCTGCATTGTATGAAGCTAAAAGAACCTAGAATACAAAAGGAGAACTCATGTCTTTTTCAACGAATCTTATGGCATGTGGATAGTGAAACTTAGGTTGAGTTTACACAGTGGCGGTACATTTTTTTTTTATATGAAAAGATTCTATTCGGTAGTTGAAAAGTCATAATGTTCTTGCTCTACCATTAATTGAGGCAAGCTACCTCTCGGAACGAAAATGTACGGACTTAACAGTGTTCTAATTGATTATTTCAATTGTTCGACCAACAAATATACAATTGTTCGACCAACAAATTAAAGTCCGGGAGAATAGGCGAAGGCCGAACTTCCTTTTATTAAAATAAATATATATATATATATATATATAATTTTCATTTAGCTTTTGGAAAGAGTCGTCGCTCGTGTGAATTGGAGAGTATATAGCTGGGGTGAGTCAGTAGGAATGTATCGCCGTATCTGAAGTCACCATTACCAAGGGCGAGCATAGGAGGTCGGTGCATTTTCCAACGAAATGTACCATGCACTAGCCGTGTATTGTTTGCAGGACTCCACCCCTACGTGAATTGATGTTGTCATGTGGCAAACAACTAATGATTGATTGGCAAGAGTTGCTAGTACCTCTTCCTTGTGTGAAACCTTCCTAAAAAGGATTTGAAAGAGAAAACACCATTGACATTATACATCATCATCCTCTTATGAGAGTAAGTTTTTAACATACTCTCTCTCCATTTGGATTGAAGCACATGGTGTGAATCGCATCAACCTTCAAGGTAAAATAGTTACCATATTGATGCTTAGCAAAATTTTAAGCTTCTAGAGGAGAACATTGTGCTTTCATATCAAAAGACCTTGAAAAAGAGCTTCATTTCTTTGAGATCAACATGTCCAAAGGCAGGGGGCCCTCAAACCTACATCACAACTAGATCTATTTGTCTGCACTACCCTAATGTCAAGTCAATAAAAGAAAAATTGTCATAATGACATGGGAGACAACCAATAAGAGGGTGTACTTCATGGTATTGAATTCATGGCATCCAATGAAAATGTGATGTCTATCCTCAAGTTGGACAAATCTCAAGCATTTCACTCGAACCAATCTTATAAGTTTTATTGATAGACCAAATACCGTTGTGAACAATGAGCCATTCTAAAACATTGTGGTTGATACAGAAGTAGAAGCTCAAGATACAGTTGAACCTATATTTCCACTTGTTCTTATGCTAGGAGTCATTCCATGTCTTGTTGAATTCGTCAATAAGCCAATTTGTTCTTATGCTAGGAGACATTCCATGTCTTGTTAAATTTGTCAATAAGCCAATTTGTGTCCTACAAAGTAGTCTTGTTGTTTTATAAATCAAGTTAGAAAAGAAAAGAAAAGAAGATTTCATGTCTCTCTATTAGCCAACTTAATTGAACTCAACAAAGAGGACATGCTTACTAGATTAGCCATTAAACAACTAATGGTGTTCATTGATTGTGATCTAAGGAAAGAGGTTGAACATTATTCCACCAGTCACTCTAAAACTTGACGTTTTGCTTAAAACATTTGTGAGATCGGATGCTAGTTTTCCCTTGTTGATAGGCAAGCCATCTATTACATACAGAAGACATAGGGGTAGTCAAGATATTGATCACAATTGGCTTTGAGGGGATATGGTTATATCAATTGAATGGTTTTACATAGGCCATGTGCTCAAAACTCATGGATATTTTCCATATGACTATGGTATGAAAGTTGATGTAGCAATTCGACACACATTGGATGTTCTTCTAAGCTTCCAAGGAAGAGACAAGGAACCAAGTTGGCAGCTCCTCTAAGGTGGAAAGATAGAGAAGGTATCCCACAATTGTGAGAAGCCATATGGCTGAAGATGGTGGCCAATTGGTTGAGATATCATTGAATAGTTTATGTTATCCTTCAAGTATTCATCATTGAGGGCAATGATCTTAGAAGGGTGATAGTATGCTATATATGCAAGACAAGACATAAGGGTAGTCAAGATATTGGTCGAGTCATGACCCAAAAAGTCACAAGCGATTTTGAGGGGATCGTGATCATTCCAATTGAGTGCTTGTCCATAAGTAATATGTTCAAAGCCTGTGGATGTTGTCCACAACACATCCATATAACACTATCCTGTCCAAATGGAATCTTCAAACCAAAATGAAGACTTAATGAAGATCTTTGCATCACACACAAAATGGGTATCTATTTCCATCCAAGTCATAAGGCGTCTTAGCCACACACACTCACTAGTCGTTGTGAAATATGCCCTATACTTAGCCTCACAAGTAGAAGTGGCCATAGTACACTGCGTCTTGCTCAACCAAGATATGCATGAGCTACCAAGCATGAAGCAAAAACCACTGGTGGACACACGAGTGGCATAGCAATCAACCTAGCCAGAGTCAAAAAAAGCATGTAAATCTAGTGATAGTGATCCTCCCTTGGGATAAAACAGTCCAAGTATTCGGATACCACTCAAGTAGCGAAAGATGTGCTTAACGGCCTACCAATGCTTGACACCTTGGCAATGCATAAACCTGCTCATCTATGAGATAGGAAACTGAATATCTGGCCGAGTAATGCATAAGTAAATCAAGCATCCAACAACCTACTGATAGAGAACAACATCAAATGCATCTCCAGCATCATGAAGATTCAATTGTAAACCTGTCTCCATAGGAGGGGCAATAGGCTTACTGTATTCAAGGACAAAACGCTGTAATAATGTGTCAATATATTTCATTTGACACAAAGTTATTCTGCCATCAACTTGCATAAACTGAATGCCCAAATAATGATGCAAATGCCCCAAAAATCTGACATCTCAAATGAGGCATGTAGATCAGCTTTAAAATCATCAATTTGCTTCTCATGAGGACCAGTGAGTAGCACATCATCAACATACACAACAATGATCAGAAGCACATCATTAGCATGCTTAACATATAAGGTGATCTCAGTTGGACTATTCTTAAAACCATGTGCGATCAGATAGGCATGTATCTTTTCATACCAAGCATGTGGTGCTTGCTTCAAACCATATAATGCCTTTTTCAATCTACACACTTGGTTTTCATGCCTTTTTGCACAAAGCCATGGGGTTGAAAAACATACACTTCTTCATGCAAGTCACCATTCAGAAATGTAGTTTCAATGTCCAAATCATGTACATGCCAACCATGATGAGCTACAAGTGCACAGATGCTACGAACAGTAGTCATTTGGCATGTAGGTGCAAAGGTCTCATCAAAAGCAATGGCTCTTTCCTGCGGCATAACCCTTTGCAACAAGCCTAGCCTTATACCTATCAACTATTCCATCAGGCTTACACTTGAGCTTGTATACCCACTTAGTGCCAATGGCCTTCTTGCCAGGAGGCAAGTCACATAAAGACCATGTACCATTTTTCATGATAGCATCATATTCTGATTGCATAGTAGCCATCCAATTTCCATAATTTTGTGCTTCATCAAACGAAACTGGCTCATTCTCATTGTAGAGACTAGAGGCAGCTAGAGCATAGCAATCTGATGCAAAAGAGGAACTATGGGAGCCTAAACAAGTATGGTATGATAGAGGTGCATATAATTTGCTATCACGCAAAGTTTGCACTAGCCATTTTGGCATAATTTTTGCCTCCTCAATATTAGCTCTCTCATCAACAAGTGCATCATGTAAATATGCATGAGAAATGGAATGATCTGCATCATCACATGAAACCTATAAAGGTTGAGAAGTTGCCTTATTAGGACCAGCACTAGACTGTCCACATGTAAAATAAGGCAGCAAAGTATCATACATGTCTTTGGATCTAACAGACGTCTCCTTAGTACATGAAAGTAATGGCTGAATAGAATCTTCCACAAAAACAACATCACGACTAACCAAAATGCATTTAGCCTCTGGATGACAGAAGCGATAGCCTTTGCTTTCATAACCATACCCAACAAAAATACATTTCGCTGCTTTATCATCCAATTTCCTATGTTGTTGTTCACGTATTAGTGCATATGCCAAACAACCAAAAACATGCTGGTGTGCAACAAATGGCTTACGGCCATGCCAAGCCTCATATGGAGTGATGGACTACAATGCTTTAGTGGGACACCTGTTAAGTACATATGTTGCACACATAACAACCGAAAGCTAGAAACTATGTGGTAAAGCTTGACTCTTGACCATACACCTTGCCATCTCCATGAGTGACATGTTCTTCCGTTCAGAAACTCCATTTTGTTTAGGTGTATATGGCACTTGACACTGATGTTTTATCCCACGTTCAGCTAGAATTGTATTAAAGTCAGAAGACATATATTTCCCCCCTCGATCAGAATGGAGATGACCATTTTACATGCTGACAAATTTTCATCCAAAATGAGAAACTATTTGAAGTACATAAACACTTCGGATTTTTCTTTCAATGGATATACCCATGCATGCTTGGAAAAATCATCGATGAAATTCATGAAGTAAAGATAGTTCCAAAATGCACGTGTTTTCATAGGACCATAGAAATCACTATGAACGAGCTTCAATTTTTGAGTAGCTTGAATGAAACCAGCTTTTGGGAACGAGGAATGCTACATTTTGCCCAAAATACAACCTTCACAAACATGTTTACATGGTGCCTCAAGTTTGGGCAGAGAAGACACCATTTTAGATTTTTGCAGGCATAACAAACTATCAAAATTCAAATGACCAAAGCATGCATGCCAAAGCTTTGCATCTGACATAGCCTGAGAATTATGTACTACACATGTTGAATCATTCACATATTTTTCATAGTCTATGAGCTTACACAACCCATGACATAAAATGCCATAAGCAATAATGACATCGCCATTTGATAGATTTCACAGATTTCACATGTACATCTATCATCAACAAATTTCTCAACCAAGCCAATCTTGGCTAAAGCTAAAACTGATAATAGATTCTTATTGATCCCTAGCACAACTAAGCATCCGACAATGTAAAAGAACTACTATCACTAATAGTCAGAATGGTCTTACCAACTCCCATAATAGTATAAGAGGAGTTGTTGGTGCATGTGATAGTTTTCCCTCTAGGGGAAGGCTCGAGTGAAGTGAAGAAACTATGTTGTGAGGTAATATGTTTGGTAGTCCCACTATCAAAGTACCAAACATTTGAGTTTACTACAGACTTACATTGTTCATGAGAAGATGGGTCGTAACTGCAAACAGTGATAAATGCCCATTCTTCATTCCGCACAAGATTAGCAAACTCTGTTTTGGATGTAGAGACCTCTACAACAACCATTCCAACCTCTTTCTTCCTTGCCTCTTTGGCAACCATTTTTGGAAAGCTCTTTATTACATTATCATTTCCTTTATAGTATTTGCAAAAAAAATTTTGGTTTTTTGTTTTCTTCTCTTCTCTGTCTTCCTTCTTTGATTGTGCAAAATTACCAGATTTCTGCTTACTACTAGAAGAGCTCCATTTACCTTTGCCCTTTTGACTAGCCAAGAAAGCTTGATCTGCAATAGGCATATGGACTTGTTTTGCCTAGATTGATCTTCCTGCAACAGAACAAAGACTAAGTTCTCAAATGTTAAGGCATTTGGATTGCATTTCATCATCAAATGAAGAGTAGAAGCAAAAGTATGAAATGAATCGAGAAGAACATTCAGAAAAATATGCACAAATGAACTGTCACACAAGACTACATGAGCAAAAATCAATTGTTCTTTCAAATATTTGATGTTTGTTAGAAAACTATCTATGGAGTCACCTTCATTCATGTGCTCACTCTCCAATTGTTTTCGGAGGTAAGCAACTCAAGCCTCATTCCTTGCCTAGTATAAAGTGGTAAGTGTATCCCAAGCATCCTTAGTTGTTCTGCAAGAGTGAATGTGAGGAATAATGGCACGTTTGATAGACAAGGCTATCAATGCATGTGCCTGAGCATCTCTACCATCCCAATGAATTTGCTTTGTAGTAGGTGCAGCAGGAACCACAACACAAACAAGAACATGAAGAACATCAACATCTTCAACGCCATCTACATCACCTTCAACAAGTGTGTTTGCAGGTGAAATAGAATGTTTTTCAACACCCTGCACAATATTCCATAGTCCTTTTGCAACCAATACATGACACATCATATAAGCCACAATGGGTAATTGGTACCATCCAACTTATCCAAAATAGCCAACATATGGAATACATCACTGCTTTCAGCCATGGCCACTGACTAAAACACCTTGATGTAGAAAAATGACTATATCTGAAAAAGTTGAACATAACTAGCCTGATGAGTTATGCTAAACCTATATAGCAGACTTTGAGGCACTTATACTGACAAACCAAAACCCGTGTATATCTTTGGCACAAAAAGACAAGATCGCCTGTAGAATCACTTTGAGTATGCTCACCAAATTTTGTGCAATTCTGAGACTGTGACCGGAGGGGTATCGACGATGCCCTAGATGAAGCAGTAGCCTGCTCTAACACCAATTGTTGGAGTTTGAGGCCTATGGAAGCATGCAAACAACAAGAGGAAGAAGCAGAAGCTTGGAGCACAACACACAATACTAAATGTATTACCATTAGAATGTACAAAGATAAGTAACCCGTTAGGGCAATAGGCGTATATACAAGTCGGGGGGAAAAACCTCCTAAAGAGGGAAAAAAGTGCCCTGACGGTCTTAGTGTGTTCACACGCATCACTACCTAAATATATCAACAACTGTAAGGGGAGGAAATAACATCCCACAAAGGAACATTAATCCAAGATTTATAACCAAAGAGAAAAATCCTATGCACATTCGTTTTAATTAGACAAGACCAAAAGTCTTGATTGTTCATGGCCCTAAGGTCCCATTTAGTGGCTAGCCTAGTGGCCATTTTGATAGGACAACTGGATAACCAATCCATTGATATCTTTAGGAAGGGGGGAGGTAGATTTTTTTCCAAAAAATTCCACTTATCTTAGGGAAAAAGGAGTTGCATCCCCATAAAACATGTTAATGATAGTAGCAACCTCATTTATTTTGTGTAGAGAAGGTTTCCCACATGCAGGAAAGTAGGCCATACTTGGTAGGATATAGTGGTTGAGCACAAAGATTCTACTAGATAAAGAGTGTTGAAGAGCATACTATATAAATATCTTGCCCCTAACCATGGTTAACACCCAATCCAATCTTTGGTTGAAAATAACATTGCATCCCATGGGATCCTCAATAGCCTAAATATTCTTTCTTAATGATCTCATTGTTGATGACATGATTGCTCCTACATCATTTACATTTGTATCCGCATGAGTGCATCTCCATTTTGTATCCAGAAGGCACTCCATTTCCAATTTATTTCCATTTTACAATTGTATCTCTTTTATATTTGGATACCTTGCCATTTGTTTCTACCATTGTATTCATTCTTCTTTAAGGGTAATCATCCCACATGAGATGTACTTTGGAGAGCCCCTCCCAAATCTATATATATAGGGGCTCTCCCCCCATTTGTACTTGGTTAGAAGCTTAAGGATCCTGCTCCATGCTCTTGGTAAGTCCATTTCTAATCCATGTGAGGTTACCCATTTCTTGGTCTACTCACATTGAGTCTCTCACACTCATAATTTTGTGAATACACTCTTCTTTTCATTTTGCTTCTGCACGTGTACTCTCTACATGGTATCAGAGCGTTAGCTAGAGGTCTAGACGGTGCATTTGGTGGTGGTGCTTGAGTGTTGGTGATTTTGTTTTCTCCACATCGAGGGAAGCTTTTGCCGTCAATTTTGCTCTTTAGGGCCTCATTTTGCCCATTTTCCCACCCTCCCACCCTTCTTCCTCATTAGTTTGCTCACCTTTACCCCCATTTCCCCTCCCTCCCACCCTTGGTGTTGGCATTCTTTGGTGATTTATGATCAATGTCATCATCATTTTGAAGCATGGAGCTTGCATCTCATCTGGTTTGAAGTGTTCATAAACACAATTGCATAGTTCAATAGTCATCTCTATCATCTTCTATAAATTCTTATGACATTGGCCATGGTCTTTGTGATGCATTTCTAGCTTTGAAGTGGTTATAACCACTAGTAGCTTATCTCCTTACTGCACATTCCTATCTCTCCATTGGGATAAGAGATCATTTTTCATAGTTGTTGAGCCCATAAAAGTCATATTGGTCAAAGTCAACTGCAATCAAAGTCAAAAGGTCAAAGTCAAAGTGATCAAAGTAAAGATGTTCAAGGTCAAAGTCAACATGGGTGAAGTCAAAGCATTCAAAGTTCGGGTTTCAAGGTGCACAGGTAGTGCACAATTAATTGTTCACAAAGGGTATAATTGTTGAAAGTTGGTTGCAGGTTGGAGAATGTATTTTTCTAATTCTCTAAAGTTCAAAGTGTTTAAAAGTGTTTTGGAAGGTTGAGGTGAACCCTCTCTTAGGTGCACATTTGAAGACTTAAAAGGCAAAATGTGAAGGTATGTGAAGCAGCAGTATACATAGAAGTGAAAGTATGGCCCCCCAATTAAATTTTTTTGTTTTAGTCTAAAGTCACTACAGGACAAAACAGGGATTTGTTGGCTGCCCCCTTTTGGAAACAATCTTGGGACATCAAAGTGAGCACCAAGATACTCTAGCAGTTAGGAGCGTACGTGAACTGACACTCAAATCAAGGCAAGACATTATTCTTGGAGAGACTAAGTAAGGTGAGCATAGTCTAGACGAAGAGAGGAGTAAGAGACATACAGGAGTGTGCAGCGCAGAGAAGTGAAGTGCAAGGTGTGCAAGAAGAGTGACTTAGAAGTGTGAAGAGAAGCATTAAACCATGGAGCCAAAGGTCACAAGGCTCCATTGAAGCTGTGCGTGCATCGACAGAAGGTGTCCATCCCTCCCCCTATTGGAAGCTTGAGTGCAAGGTGTGCACAAGTGCAAGCTTGGAGAAGGTGGAGGTCTGGTGCAAAGAAGGTCGTCGGCAACAAGAACCTTGGTTATTTTGTAACTTTATTGATTGTGCACACTTTGGGATTTTGCACAGAGAGCATTTGGATTGTATTGTACATCACCATTGTACTTTTCTCCTTTTAATCAATCTACAGAAGCTTCCACTGTATGTATCTTTCTTCTTATCTTTCCCCCTTCTCCTACAAACACTCAAATCCCTTTTTGCACAAGAATCCCCCAACAAAATTTGGAACGTCTGGTGTGTTGAGATATCAAGCTCAACATGTGATGATCCAGGATGACACGTACCAGTTTTTCGTTTCTCTGACATGTATAGTGGTCACGCCGGTATATGTCAGTGATACTTCATTGAGCTTTATTAGATTTATCTACCGAGAGTGATGGCACATTTGTTTGTTGCCAGCTCACTCATTCGCGGACATTAGGTTTTTCCTTATGTACTGATCTTTATATATTGCACTTGTTGTATTCTTGTTTTTAGGTCATTCTTGTACATTCCTTTTATGTAATAGAAGAAGAAGAAGAAGATCATTCTTCCCTGTCTCAATTTGTGTGTGTGCTTCTCCTTGAGAGTGAGAGTGTGTGTGTAAGCTCTCTTCCTTATCTCCTTCCTCGTGACACGATGGGACCACAAGGAGATTTGAGAATAGCAGAAGCAAATTGCAAAGTGTAGAAGAGTTCAAGGGTACCGATAGTACTGTACTGACTTAAGAGGTAATTTTTCTTCCATTGGAATTCTCTTAAACTAAGAGGAGTGTGAACAACTTATGATCGCAACCCGGTCTCAAAGCTTGAGGGTCACTTGCAAAGAAACAAGAAGGAAGGTTATTCAAAGATCAACTAGCCCATCATCATCGACATCATCGGTAAAGAATATGGAAGCCCAGGTAGATTTGGAAACTTTACTTTCTAGATTGAATATCAAATTTCCATCCTTTAGAGGGCTAGCACAAGAAGACCAAGATGAGCACATTAGGAGATTCTTAGCCTTATGTAAAACAAGGGGTTTGATGGGAAGAGAAGATGCATTTTTTATTCTTTTCCTTGCAACATTAGAAGGGCTAGCAGACAAATGGTTTAGTCAATTCACCCACAACCATTCACCACATGGGATTTGATGAAGGAAGCATTTAGAACACAGTTCCAACAAGGGAACACCACTGAAAACATTATTGAAGAATTATAAAATTTAAGACTAGGTCTTGGGGAGACCTTCCCATAATTTGTGACCAGAGCTAAGGCATTGATGGCCAAACTACTAGACCCTCCCCATGATTTTTTTATCAAGAAGTGGTTGGCTAAACCACTTCCCATATCAACACAAATGTAAAATAAAAGAGTTAGTTTTACGGACAGTAACAATAGAAGAATTTATCAATACAGCTACAAGATTGGAACAAATTAGGCAGCAGTATGGGGCAAGCTCTTCCAATTCGTCATACCCTACTGAACCTAAAGACCTAATAATTCAGCTAAGGAAAGAGCTTGAGAGCTTAAAAAGGAATAAGCCCCATAAAGAAGAAGAGAGTGCTATGACTCAATTGAGGAGGGAAATTGAAGCATTGAAGCTACACAAGGAAGAGGAAGCCCAAGCAGAAGAACTGGCTCAACTTCAAAAGGAGTTGTAGGAACTCAAGGGGGGTGGCATCAAAAGTGGGCTATGGTGTACCATGTGCAGCAAACAGGGTCATGTGGTAGGTGAATATCCATTGTTAAGTGTAACTTTCCAGCTATGCAGGAAAGCTGGTCATGAGGCCCATGAATGTCAATCAAGAGGGATGACTGCACAACCTTATTGGGTATAAGGAGGTGCTCAATTCTCAACCAATATAATGGCAGCAGCCCCAAGCCAAGGTAACAACTGCAATCAAAGACCTAGAGGTAATTATGGAAATGGACCTAGAAGGAAAATTATCTGTTTCAGGTGTAGAGAGTGTGGACATTATCAAAGTAAATGCACCCTGCCAGAAAATGCTCCCCCTTGCAGGAATTGCCTAGATTCTAGGGATCATTATACAAATTGTTGCCCACAAAACAAAGCGTCTACATCTGGGCCCCATCTCCAAATGAACTCAGTAAATAATCATGGAGCAGTAGAAGGAGCCACTGTTGTATAATCACCATCCACTAGAGTGGTACAATTAGAAGAAATGGACTCCATGGTCATGCAGACAAGAAGCAAAGGGAAGATTTTAGAAGAACCAAACCAAGGATCAATTACTTTTGGAAGTCACAAAGATCAAAGGGTACATCAGAGCAAATCAGATATATATGAAGATGCAAAACAAGAGAAAGGAAGCTCAACAAAGTGTAAAGAGGTAACACAAAAAGAAGATTTTTCATAAACTAACCATTTCATTGGAATCGCATATAGCCGGGCCCACAAGGAACTTGAGAAATCAAACATCAAAATTGACCTTAGGGAATCTAGAGCTTCAAGATTATTCAAGTCAATTAAAAGAGAGGTTAGTATTCTTGAGTTGATAAACATGGATGCAAAATTCAGGTCTGAAATACTGCAGATTATTGATGAGGCTTCCTCATCCACCTTGGTGGCCAAGACTACTATGGGAAGGGTGTAGAAGAAGCACCTCTCACCGACTATAAGAGTCCTAGACTGACAGTAACAATTAAATGATTAAAGCTACAAGGAGTCATTGTAGATGGTGGGTCTGGCATAAATTTGATGCTTGAGCATACCATGGAGAAGCTTGACCTACGTCCATCCAAACCAACCCACTTCACCGTTACTTTGGCATATCAAAGCAAAGTAAGGCCAATGGGGGTGATCCCAAAAGTTCCACTGGAAGTACAAGTTAATCTCTTCATTTTGGATTTTGTGGTATTAAGACTGCCCCAGGTAGAGGGGGGATTTCCCCAATTGATTGGAAGACCATGGTTGAGGCATGCAAGTGTCATTCATGACGGGGGTAAAGACACTATGTGGGTACAAAAGAAAGGGTAGGAACTTACAAATATATTTAGAGGAGGGTCCAGATCATCAAGGGAACACCAACATGATGCAATCAGTTGGCATTTGCATGGAACAAGAAATGGAGGACCAACCACAATTAGAGTTCAAGGAGGAAGAAGAAATTCTGAAGTGGATGCAAGCAGGCAACTCTTCCTCTTGTTTTGGAGTTTTTCTAAATAATTCTTGCACAGATGAATGTTATGATGAAAATGAGGATAAAGTTCAGGTTGATGGATTGGGAGAACCCATCACAGACCACAAAAGGGGGAAGAAGACACCCCTCAAGCACAACTTGGAGGAGGATGCAACAATAATAGAGAAGGAGGTTACTAAAGTTAAAGAAAAGGTAAAACATACTAGTGAGGAATGTTCTTGTTGATATATTTAGGTAGTGATGTGTGTGAACACTCTAGGACTACGGGGGCACTTTTTTCCCTCTTTAGGAGGTTTTTTTCCCACGGCTTGTATATATGCCTATTGCCCTAATGGGCTACTTATCTTTGTACATTCTCTAGTAATACATTCAGTATTGTGTGTTGTGCTCCAAGCTTCTTCTTCTTCCTTGTGCTATTCGTGTGCTTTTGTAGACGTCTAACTCCAACAATTGGTATCAGAGCAGGTCGCCACTTCATCTAGGGCATCGTCTGCACCTCTCCGGTTGTAGTATCAAATTCGCACGAAATTTGATGAGCATACTCAGGGTGTTTACGAGCTTGTTTTGGCCTCCGAATGCATTATCACAGTGCTTGTGCAGGCTACTTCATATTTTTGTGCCAAAGGTATACACCTGTTTCCGTTCGCCAATATAAGCATCTCGAAGTCTGCTACAGGTTTAGCAGAACTTGTCTTGGCAATTTCGGTCAACTTTTTGAGATACAATCAATTTTCTGCATCAAGGTATTTTAGTCACTGGCCATGGCTGAAAGCAGTGATGTATTTCATATGTTGGATGTTGAGGATAAGTTGGATGATACCAACTACCCATTGTGGGCTTATATGATGCGACATGTATTGGTTGCAAAAGGACTGTGGAACATTGTGCAAGGTGTTGAGAAACATTCTATCACACCTACAACTGTTACAACTACAAGTACTGAAGCTGATGCAGAAGGTGTCGAAGATGATGATATTCTGCATATTCCTGTTCGTGTTGTAGTTTCTGCTGCACCAACTGCAGAGAAAATTCATTGGGATGGCAGAGATGCCTAGGCACATGAGCTTTGTCTATCAAACATGCCATTATTCCTCATATTCACTCTTGCACAATAGCTAAGGATGCTTGGGATACACTTACCACATTGTACCAAGCTAGGAATGTGGCTCGTGTCGCTTACCTCCGAAAACTATTGGAGAGTGAGCACATGAATGAAGGTGATTCTATGGATAGTTTTCTAACAAAGATCAAAGACTTGAAGGAACAATTGATTTCTGCTAATGAGGTTATACCAGATAGCTCATTTGTGGAGACCATTCTGAATGGTCTTCTTGATTCATATCAGAGTTTTGCTTCTACTCTTCGGTTGATGATGAAAGGCAATCCAAATGCCTTGTCATTTGAGGAGTTAGTCTCCATTCTGTTGTAGGAAGATCAATCCAAGCAGAACATATCCATTATGCGTGTTGTAGATCAAGCTTTCCTGGCTAGTAATAAGGGCAAATGAAAATGGAGCTCTTCAAGTAGTAAGCAGAAATCTGCTATTCTGCACAATCAAAGAGGGAATATAAAGATGAAAAGAAATCAAAAAAGCAAAAATTGTTTTGCACGTACTGTAAAGGAAATGATCATATCATAAAGAATTGTCCACAACTGAATGCTAAAGAGGCAAAGAAGAAAGAGGCTGGAATGGTTGTTGCAGAAGCCTCTACACCAAAAATAGAGTTTGCTAATCTTGTGCAGGAAGAAGAGTGGGTGTTTACTACTGTTTGCAGTTTTGATCCATCTTCTCATGAGCAGTGCATGTCTGTAGTAGACTCAGATGTTTGGTACTTTGACAATGGGCGACCAAACATATTACCTTGCAGCACAATTTCTTCTCTTCACTCGAGCTTGCCCCTACAGGGAATACTGTTACATGTGCCAACAAATCCTCTTATCTTGTTATGGGAGTTAGTAAGATCATTTTGACTACTGCTGATGGTAGTTCTTTCACTTTGTCAGATGCTTTGTTTGTGCTAGGGATCAAGAAAAATTTGTTATCAGTTTCTGCATTAGCCAAGATTGGCTTGGTTGTGAAATTTGTTGATGACAGATGTACAGTTCATGATATGTCAAATGGCAATGTGATTATTGCCTCTGGCATTTTATGTCGTGGGCTATATAAGCTCATAGACTACTGTGTAGTACATGATTCTCAGGCTATGTCAGATGCAAAGCTTTGACATGCACGCTTTGGTCATCTGAGTTTTGCTGGTTTGCCACGCTTGCAGAAATCTAAAATGGTGTCCTCTTTGCCCAAACTTGAGGCACCCGAAAAACATGTTTGTGAAGGCTTTATTTTGGGCAAAATGTCGTGTTCCTCCTTTCCGAAAGATGGTTCAGTTTGGGCTACTCAGAAATTGTAGCTTGTACATAATGATGTCTGTGGTCCTATGCAGACACCTTCTTTTGGAAAGTATCTTTACTTCGTGACTTTCATTGATTATTTTTCCAGGCATGCATGGGTATATCCATTGAAGTCCGAAGTGTTCATGTGCTTCAAACAGTTTTTGGTTTTGGCTAAAAATTTGTCAGCATGTAAAATGGGCAGCCTCCGTTGTGATCAAGGGGGGGAATATATGTCTTCTGATTTTAATGCATTTCTAGTTGAACATGGGATAAAACACCAGTTTATAGTGCTGTATACACCTCGACAAAATGGAGTTGCTGAACGAAAGAACAGGTCACTCATGGAGATGGTGAGATGTATGGTCAAGAGCCAGGCTTTACCACATGGTTTTTGGCTTGAGGTTGTCATGTGTGCAACATATGTACTTAACAGGTGTCCCACTAAAGCACTGTAGTCTATCACTCCATATGAGGCTTGGCATGATCGCAAGCCATCTGTTGCTCATCTGCATGTTTTTGGTTGTTTGGTATATGCATTAGTGTCTGAACAACATCATAGAAAATTGGATGATAAAGCAGTCAAATGTATTTTTGTTGGGTACAATTCTGAAAGTAAAGGCTATCATTTGTATCATCCATAGACTAAAAGCATTCTGGTTAGCCGTGATGTTGTTTTTGTGGAAGATGTTATTCAACCATTGCTTTCATGTACTAAGGAGAGATTTGTTAGCTCCAAAGACATGTATGATACTTTGCTGCCTGTTTTATAGGTGGACAGTCTAGTGCTAGTCCTAATGAGGCAACTTTTGAACCTTTGTAGGTTTCATGTGATGATGCAGATCATCCCATTTTTTATGCAGATTTACATCATGCACTTGTTGATGAGAGAGCTGACATTGAGGAGGCAAAAACTATGCCAAAATGGCTGGTGCAAACATTGTGTGATAGCAAATTAGATGCACCTCTGTCATATCGTACTCGATCAAACTCTCATAGTGCCTCTTTTGCATTAGATTGCTATGCTATGGCTACATCTAGTCTCTGTGATGAGAATGAGCCTGTTTCATTTGAGGAAGCACAAAATTCAGAAAATTGGATGGTTGCTATGCAATCTGAATATGATGCTATAGTGAAGAACGGTACTTGGTCTTTATGTGACTTGCCTCGTGGCAAGAAGGCCATTGGTACTAAGTGGGTTTACAAGCTGAAGCGTAAGCTTGATGGAACAGTTGACAAGTATAAGGCTAGGCTTGTTGCAAAGGGTTATGCACAAGAAAGAGGCATTGATTTTGATGAGACCTTTGCACTTGCATGTCGTATGAATACTGTTCGGAGCATCTGTGCACTTGCAGCCCATTATGGTTGGAATGTACATCAATTGGACATTAAAACTGCATTTCTGAATGGTGACTTGCATGAAGAAATGTATGTTTTTCAGCCCTATGGCTTTGTGCAGAAAGGGCATGAAAAGTAGGTGTGCAGGTTAAAGAAGGCATTATATGGTTTAAAGCAAGCACCATGTGCTTGGTATGAGAAGATACATGCCTATCTGATTGCACATGGTTTTGAGAATAGTCCAACGGAAAGCACCTTATATGTTAAGCATGCTAATGATCTGCTTTTCATCATTGTCGTCTATGTTGATGACATGCTAATCATTGTTCCTATTGAGAAGCATATTGCTGATTTTAAGGCTGATTTGCATGCCTCATTTGAGATGTCTGATTTGGGGCATTTACATCACTATTTAGGCATCCATTTTATGCAAGTTGATGGTGGAATGGTTTTGTGTCAAACAAAATATATTGACACATTATTGTAGCATTTTGGCCTTGAAGACTGTAAGCCTATCGCCACTCCTATGGAGACAGGCTTATGATTGAGTCTTGATGATGCTCGAGATGCATTTGATGTTGTCCTCTATCAGCAGGCTATTGGATGCCTGATTTACTTATGCATTACTCTGCCAGATATTGAGTTTGTTGTCTCATAGATGAGTAGGTTTATGCATTGTCCAGGTGGCTTTTGCTTCATGCTTGGTACCTAATGTATATGTTGGTTGAGCAAGAAGAAGCTTACTGTGGCCACTTCTAGTTGTGAGGCTGAGTATAGGGTAGCTTTCACAGCGACTGTTGAGTGTGTGTGGCTCAGACGCCTTATGGCTGATTTGGGTGTTGGTCAATCTTTTGCCACCACTATCTTCACTGATAGTCAGAGTGCATTGGCAGTTGCGAGGAACCCTGTGTTCCATGCTCACACTAAGCACATTGAGGTGCATTATCATTATGTTAGGGAGAGGTTCTCTACTAGGGAGATCAGCTTGGCATATGTGCCCATGCAAGAGAACATTGCAGACCTTTCCACGAAGGCTCTATCTAGGGAGAAGTTTGAAGATTTTCGCAAAGCTTTGGGCTTACTTCCTTTTGTGGAGTGATTTCCACATAGCTTGGCACTTCCTTATACATGAGTGCCAGCTACTTGTTCACCGCATCACTCTGAGGGGGGATTTGTTGATATATTTAGGTAGTGATGTGTGTGAACACTTTAGGACCACCGGGGCACTTTTTTCCCTCTTTAGGAGGTTTTTTTTCCCTCGGTTTGTATATACGCATATTTCCCTAATGGGCTACTTATCTTTGTACATTCTCTAGTAATATATTCAATATTGTGTGTTGTGCTCCAAGCTTCTTCTTCTTCCTTGTGTTGTTCACGTGCTTCCGCTGATGTCTAACTCCAAGAGTTCTTTGCCAATTCAAGAAATCCCTGCAGGATGGATGCAAGACAAAGAGGAATACATTGAGATCCAGAACACTCATGCTTATGCAATAATGCCAGAAAAGATATTGGAAGAAAAGAGGGTTGGAGATGAGCATGTAGATACCATGGTAGATAGAAACCCAATCAAAGAAGTATAATTAGACACTCAAGAAAATAATCATCCAGTTTTGGTGGCCACTTGGTTGTGAAGCCAGCCAGAGTTGCTTGAAAAGGTAAAATCTTTCTTGACACACTATGCAGATGCTTTTGCGTGGCATTATAAAGACTTAGAAGGAGTGCCTGCCAATTATGGAGAGCACAGAATCCCTCTTCTTGATGGAGCTAAACCAATAGGAGGAAAGAGTTATAGACTTAACCCAAAATATGCTGAAGCTATTTATTTGGATATACGAAAGATTGTTGGAGTCAATGTCTATATGGTCCAACAATAGGTTCATTAGAAGCTCTCACTTCAAGTTCTAGACGGGCGTATTAATGTATGTAATGATTCTCAGAAAAGGTTTCTACAACAAAAGGTGTTGGGCGCCTTGGATAGCGCAGCGGCCTCCCATACATGCCACCCAGGTTCAAAAGCCACTAGATGCAACGCTGATCGAAAAGCACTCTTCGTAGAGTTTTTGAAAAAATACCCGTTGGGCACTGTGGAGTTTTGTGAAAATCTAAAAACACGAAAAGTAATACCGACATCGATGGACCTTTTTGAAAAGGAGTTTTTACGTTAGCAATCATGCTTTTTTATTAAGCGATCATGCTTTTCATATTCGCTTTTGGAGGGCACTTCAAAGCTATAAAAGAAGGAGCCATCCTCATTATGTATAATCACTCAAAGATCTCAAGCTAGAGTTTGAAGATTCTGAAGCTTTAGAGGTGAAGATTTGGTGAAGGAGAGGCTACTCTCTTGGAGGAAGAAGTCTTCTACAAGGTGGTGGTAACTATCTTTTGTGAGTTAACCTTATATTTTGTTTTTAGGGTTTCTCTACCCTAATCTCAAAATTAGGGTTGGTTGATTTACAATTTTTTTACAGTATTTTGTGAGAATAAGGTTAGCTTCATTGCTCATTCACTTCACACACACTTAGATTATTTCAATATAATCTAAAATTTGTATCATCAGCTTCTTGGATATTCTTCCATTAGTGAGTGCACCACTTTATATGGTTGAGTAGTACTCCCATGTTGTAATTTGGACATCTATTTTTTGGTGAGTAAGCATCTTTCTTATGTTCTCTATCCTTGTCTCAAGATCTCTTTCTTTCTATCTCTCACTTATCATCTTAATTAATTAAGTGTGTATGCTCAAAAGGTTTTAGTTTGGAACGATCTTGGGGCCCCAAATTCCAACAAAGATGGAGGATGCAGGAATCATCATTCATGTGGAACACTCAGAATGGCTTTCACCAATGGTTATAGTATCAAAGAAGAATACCAACAAAATCAGGATTTATGTTGACTTTAGAGGACTCAACAAGGTAACCATTCTAGATGGATTCCCCATGCCTTTTGCAGAGCAGGTCATTGAAGAAGTGGTTGGACATGCATTATATAGTTTTATGGACAACTTTAGTGGCTATAACCAAATATCCATCCACCCAGAGGATCATGAAAAGACTGCTTTCATCACATCCTTGGGCACATATGTGTATATAAAAATGTCATTTGGACTCAGAAATGCTCCAACCAGCTTTAACAGGATTGTCAACCTCATTTTTGGACCCTTATTGCTAGAAACACTAAAAATTTTCATGGATGACTTTTCTTCATTTTCAGGATCTCACAAAGAGACCCCTTTGGATTGCTTGGACCATCACTTGAGACAGTTGTAGAATGTTTTTAAGAGATGCAGGGAGACTAAACTAAAGTTAAACCCAAATAAATATCATTTCCTTGTGACAGAAGGAACCCTCTTGGGACATGTGGTATCGGCTAAAGGTATGGCTCCGGACCCTGATAAAATTATTTCTATACTAAAGTTACCTAAACCCAAATCTCCTAAAGAGATTCAAAGCTTCTTGAGGCATATTAGGTACCATAGAAGATTTATCAAAATGTATGCAAAGATAGCCAGGCCATTGGCTGGACTTACAGGTAAAGAAGTACCCTTTAAATGGGAAGAAGAAGAAGAGAATGATTATCAGACATTAAGGTCCAAATTGATGGCTGCACCAATTTTTATCACACGAGATTGGTCAAAACCTTTTCATGTACATGTAGATGCCAGTGCATATGCAGTGGGTGCAGTTTTGGCTCAACATAGTGAAGAATACAAACTTGACAGACCTATTCAGTATGCTAGTCGAATTTTGACTAAGGTTGAAAAAAATTATAGCACCACAGAAAGGGAGGCCCTAGCAATGGTTTTCACTGTACAAAAGTTTCATCATTATTTGCTAGGAGTGAAATTTGTTATCATCATTGATCATCAACCACTCAGGTATTTATTGAACAAGCCACAAGCGACGGGGAGGATATAGAGGTGGCTACTTTTGTTCCAGGAATTCGATTTTTCTGTAGTCCATAGACCAAGTAAAGAAAATGTCATGGCAAACCACCTGTCCAGGATCAACATGATGGATCAAGCAATTGGAGTAAATGATGATTTTCCAGATGCTAATCTGATTGCGATACAAGCTCAAGGTTGGTATGATGACATCAAGAATTTTATTAAAACTCGATTGTATCCAGAGAAGGCAAGTGTTTTGCAAAGAAAGAGATTGCTAATCAAAAGCATACCT
Organism: Ceratopteris richardii; assembly: GCA_020310875.1. Taxonomy (NCBI): domain Eukaryota; kingdom Viridiplantae; phylum Streptophyta; class Polypodiopsida; order Polypodiales; family Pteridaceae; genus Ceratopteris; species Ceratopteris richardii. Next base: position 45,363,903 of record CM035422.1, read on the forward strand.
TTTACCTTCATTGAGGGAAAATTATATAGACAGGGAAAATATAATAGGTTTAGAAAGTGCATGGAAGAAGAAGAAGTGAGGGAATTCCCTAAATCTACACATGAAGGAACATGTGGTGGGCACCTAGCAAGACATATTATGAGCCAGAGAATCCTTGATGCTGGCTTATGGTGGCCTACATTATTCAAAGATGCAGAGGAATGGGGAAAAGCATGTGATGTCTGTCAAAGGTGTGGACCCAAGCCAACAAAGCAGACCCTTGATTATTTCCACTTCTTGGCAACCATTTGAGAAGTGGGGGCTAGATTTTGTAGGGCCCATCTACCCTGCGTCGGTTCCAAAGAGAAAAAAGTATCTATTGATCGCCATTGACTATGCAACAAAGTGGGCTAAAGCTATTGCCTCTCATGATTGCACCGCTCAAATTGTTGCTGATTTCATTTATAGTAACATCATTTGCAGATTTGGATGCCCCCTTGAAATTTATACAGAACAAGGTACTCATTTTGTGAACAAGGTCCTACATGAAATTTTCAACACGTACAAAATTCTACATAAGGACCTCTTGTGCCTATTATCCAAGAGCTAATGGAACTGCATAATCCACCAATAAGGTATTAATTGCCATGTTAAGGAAGAAATGTATGTTACTTGGAGCATAGCTTATCAAGGTACTCTATGGGCGTACACATTAGCTTACAAAGAAGCAACTGGATACTCTCCATTCCAATTGTTTATGGGATATTGAACCCTTTGAATTTCTACATGGGTCACCAAAACTAGCATTCATGCAGGGAAAGAAAGATTGTGGTATCTATCAGAGGCTTGGAGCACTGCACAAAGTCGAAGAGATATGTCTACATGCTGCAAAAACAATTGATAGAGACTCAAATGAAGAGGAAGGAGGCACATGATCAAAATCTATGGAACAATAACTTACAAACAGACATGTTAGTTCTTCTCCATAGACCTCAAATCCACACACAAGTAAGGAGAAAATGGCTTCCACACTGGGAAGGACCTTATCAAATTAAGACGATGCTGCATTGGGTGTAGTGGAGTTAGAGAATCTTGAAGGAGAGGTACTACCACTTATCAATATATCAAGGCTCAAGGCCTATCATCAACATTACTGAAGCTTTCTGGATCACCTAGAACTTGCAAAATCTGTCTAGGTTGTACATAACCTTCTCATTCCATTTCGCTCAAGTTTTAGTAGTTTTTATCCATTTTCATGCTTGTCCCTTGCTCTTTATGCAACGTAGAAGCCATTTCACAACCTTTACATAAGAAAAAAAAATTAGGAAATTTTTGGGAATTTTTAAGGCATTTTTAGAATTTTTTCTAGCATGTCGAGAATTTTTTTGAGATTTTTTCTTGATTTTTTTGCAATTTTTTTTATTTTTTTGGATTTTATTAGTATTTTTTGTAGTTTTCAGGGTATTTTTAAAAAAAAAAGAAGCCCCTTGGCGGCTAATTTTATTTTCCAAAATCTCTCTCTCTCTCTCTCTCTCTCTCTCCCTCTCTCTCTCTCTCTCTCTCTCTCTCTCTCTCTCTCTCTCTCTCCCCCCCCCCCTGCCCATCGCCCCCTCCCTACCTGCTTGCCCACCCCCCCAACCCACCTGCCCACCCACCCACCCACCTGCCCAACCACCCACCTGCCCACCCACCCGCCCTCCCACCACTCCCCCACCCCAACCACCCCCCAACCCCCCCCCCCCCCCCCCCAACCCGTCTGCCCAACCTCCCCCAACCCGTCTGCCCAACCCCCCCCCCCCCCCCCACCCCCCTGCCCACCCACCCCCCCGCCATCCCACCTACCCGCCCACTACCCCCTCAACCCCTCCCACCCACCTGCCCACCAACCTCCCCCCCCCACCCCCCTGCCCACCCACCCCCCTACCCCCCTGCCATCCCACCTGCCCGCCCACTACCCCCCCTACCCCTCCCACCCCCACCCACCTGCCCACCAACCTCCCCCCCCCCCCCCTTGTTGATATATTTAGGTAGTGATGTGTGTGAACACACTAGGACTGTCGAGGCACTTTTTTCCCTCTTTAGGAGGTTTTTTCCCCCCTTGACTTGTATATACACCTATTGCCCTAATGGGGCACTTATCTTTGTACATTCTCTAGTAATACATTCAGTATCGTGTGTTGTGCTCCAAGCTTCTTCTCCTTCCTTGTGTTGTTCGCGTGCTTTCGCAGACATCTATCTCTAACAATTGGTATCAGAGCAAGTCATCGCTTCATCTAGGGAGTCGTCAACACTCTTCCGATTGCAATCTCAAAATCGCATGAAATTTGGTGAGCATACTCAGTGTGTTTTCGAGCTCGTTTTGGCCTTCGAATGCACTATCGTACCGCTTGTGCAGGCTATTTTGTCTTCTTGTGCCAAAGGTATATACTAGTTTTTGTTCCCCGATATACGCGTCTCGAAGTCTATTACACTTCTAGCGGAATTCGTTTGCGCAGTTCTATTCAACTTTTTGAGATACACTCAATTTTCTACATCAAGGTATTTTAGTCACCAACCATGGCTGAAAGCAGTGATGTATTCCGTATGTTGGCTATTGAGGATAAGTTGGATGGTACCAACTACCCGTTATGGGCTTATATGATGCGACATGTATTGGTTGCAAAAGGACTGTGGAACATTGTGCAAGGTGTTGAAAAACATCCTATCACACCTGCAACTGTTACAACTGCAAGTATAGAAGCTGAGGTAGAAGGTGACGAAGATAATGATATTCTGCATATTCCTGTTCGTGCTACGGTTTCTGCTGCACCTACTGTAGAGCAAATTCATTGGGATGGAAGAGATGCCCACACACATGCATTGATAGCTTTCTTTGTCAAACGTGCCATTATTCCTCACATTCGCTCTTGCAGAACACTAAGGATGCTTGGGATACACTTACCACATTGTACCAAGCTAGGAATGAGGCTCGTGTTGCTTACCTCCGAAAACAGTTGGAGAGTGAGCACATGAATGAAGGTGATTCTATGGACAGTTTTCTAACAAAGATCAAAGACTTGAAGGAATAGTTGATTTCTTCTGATGAGGTTATACCAGATAGCTCACTTGTGCAGACCGTTCTGAATGGTCTTCCTGATTCATATCAGAGTTTTGCTTCTACTCTTCGGTTGATGATGAAAGGCAATCCAAATGCCTTGTCATTTGAGGAGTTAGTCTTTGTTCTGTTGCAGGAAGATCAGTCCAGGCAGACATGTCCATTATGCATGTTGCAGATCAAGCTTTCCTGGATAGTCAGAAGGGCAAAGGAAAATGGAGCTCTTCAATCAGTAAGTAGAAATCTACAAATGCTGCACATTCGAAGAAGGAAGATAAAGATGAGAAGAAATCAAAAAAGCAGAAATTGTTTTGCAAGTACTGTAAAGGGAAATGATCATATCATAAAGAACTGTCCAAAATTGGCTGCTAAAGAGGCAAAGAAGAAAGAGGCTAGAATGGTTGTTGTAGAGGCCTCTACACCAAAAACAGAGTCTACTAATCTCGAGCCTACCCCTATAGGGAATATTGTTACATGCGCCAACAACTCCTCTTATCCTATTATGGGAGTTGGTAAGATCATTTTGACTACTACTAATGGTAGTTCTTTCACTTTGTCAGATGCTTTATTTGTGTCAGGGATCAAGAAGAACCTGTTATCAGTTTTTGCATTAGCCAAGATTGGCTTGGTTGTGAAATTTGTTGATGATAGGTGTACAGTTCATGATCTGTCAAATGGTGATGTGATTATTGGTTCTGGCATGTGAATGATTTGGCATGTGTAGTACATAATTCTCAGGCTATGTCAAATGCAAAGCTTTGGCATGCACGCTTTGATCATCTTAATTTTTCTAGGTTGCTATGCCTGTAGAAATCTGAAATGGTGTCCTCTTTTCCCAAACTTGAGGCACCTGGAAAACATGTTTGTGAAGGCTATATTTTGGGCAAAATGCAGCGTTCCTCATTTCCAAAAGATGGTTCAGTTCGGGCTACTCAAAAATTGCAGCTTGTACATAGTGATGTCTCTGGTCCTATGCAGACACCTTCTTTTGGAAATTATCTTTACTTCGTGACTTTCATTGATGATTTTTCCAGGCATGCATGGGTATATCCATTGAGGCAAAGTTCAAAGTGTTCATGTGCTTCAAACAGTTTTTGGTTTTGGCTGAAAATCTGTCAGCATGTAAAATGGACACCCTCTATTCAAATCTAGGGGGGGAATATATGTCTTCTGATTTTAATGTATTTTTGGCTAAATGTGGGATAAAACACCAGTGTACAATGCCGTATACATCTCAACATAATGGAGTTGCTAAACGAAAGAATAGGTCACTCATGGAGATGGCGAGGTGTATGGTCAAGAGTGAGACTTTACCACATAGTTTCTGGCTTGAGGCTGTCATGTGTGCAACATATGTACTTAACAGGTGTCCCATTAAAGCGCTGCAGTCTATCACTCCATATGAGGCTTGGCATGATCGCAAGCCATCTGTTACTTATATGCATGTTTTTGGATGATAAAGCAGTAAAATGTATTTTTGTTGGGTACAATTCTGAAACTAAAGGCTATCGTTTGTATCAAACGTAGACTAAACACATTCTGGTTAGCCATGATGTTGTTTTTGTGGAAGATGCTATTCAGCCATTGCTTTCATGTACGAAGGAGACATCTGTTAGCTCCAAAGACATGTATGATACTTTGCTGCCTCTTTTTATAGGTGGATAGTCTTGTGCTCGTCCCAATGAGGAAACTTCTTAGCCGTTGCAGGTTTCATGTGATGATATAGATTATTCCATTTCTGATGCAGATTTACATGATGCACTAATTGATGAGAGAGCTGATATTGAGTAGGCAAAAACTATGCCAAAATGGCTGGTGCAGACTTTGCGTGACAACAAATTAGATGCACCTTTGTCATATCGTACTCATTCAGGCTCTCATAGTGCCTCTTTTGCATCAAATTGCTATGCTATGGCTGCATCTAGTCTCTGTGATGAGAATGAACCTGTTTCGTTTGATGAAGCACAAAATTCCAAAACTTGGATGGCTGCTATGCAATATGAATATGATGCTATAATGAAGAATGATACTTGGTCTTTATGTGACTTTCCTCCTGGCAAGAAGGCCATTGGGACTGAGTGGGTATACATGCTGAAGCATAAGCCTGATGGTACAGTTGACAGGTATAAGGCTAGACTTGTTGCAAAGGGTTAGCGCGAAAGAGGCATTGATTTTGATGAGACCTTTGCACCCACTTGTCGAATGACTACAGTCGTAGCATCTGTGCACTTGCAACTCATCAATTCCTATAGATCAAGACACTATCGATTTTGTTATTTCCATATATTTGCTTCCTATGGAACATGCTTATTTGATTGCACATGGTTTTGAGAACAGTCTAATTGAAAGCACCTTATATGTTAAGCGTGCTAATGATGTGCTTCTGATCATTGTTGTCTATGTTGATGACATGCTGCTCACTGGTCCCATTGAGAAGCATATTGCTGATTTTAAGGATGATTTGCATGCCTCATTTGAGATGTTTGATTTGGGGCATTTGCACCACTATTTGGGCATTTAGTTTATGCAAGTTGATGGTGGAATGGCTTTGTGTCAAACGAAATATATTGACACATTATTGCAACATTTTGGCCTTGAAGACTGTAAGGCTATTGCCACTCCCATGGAGACAGGTTTATGATTGAGTCTTCATGATGTTGGAGATGCATTTGATGCTGTTCTCTATCAGTAGGTTGTTGGATGCTTGATTTACTTATGCATTACTTGGCCAGATATTCAGTTTGCTGTCTCACAGATGAGCAGGTTTATGCATTGCCCAGGACTCAAGCATTGGCAGGCGTTTAAGCGCATCTTTCGCTACTTGAGTGGTACTCAGCTACTTGGGTTGTTTTATCCCAAGGGGGGATCACTATCACTATCGCCAAATTTGCATGCTTTTTGTGACTCTGATTGGGCTGGTTGTTATGACAATCATGTGTCCACTATTAGCTTTTGCTTCATGCTTGGTAGCTCATGTATATCTTGGTTGAGCAAGAAGTAGCCTACTGCGGCCACTTCCAATTGTGAGGCTGAGTATAGGGCAGCTTTTATAGCAACTGTTGAGTGTGTGTGACTGAGATGCCTTATGGCTGATTTGGGTGTTGCTCAGTCTTCTGCCACCACCATCTTCATTGATAGTCAGAGCGCATTGGCAGTTGCAAGGAACCCTGTGTTCCATGCTTGCACTAAGCACAATGAGGTGCATTATCACTATGTTAGGGAGAGGTTCTCTGGTTGGGAGATCAGCTTGGCATATGTGCCCACACAGGAGAACATTGTAGACCTTTTCACGAAGGCTCTGCCTAGGGAGAAGTTTGAAGCTTTCTGCAAAGCTTTGGGCTTACTTCCTTTTGTGGAGTGATTTCCACATAGCTTGGCACTTCCTTATACATGAGTGCCAGCTCCTTGTTCATCGCATCACTCCCAGGGGGGATTTGTTGATATATTTAGGTAGTGATGTGTGTGAACACACTCGGACTGCCGGGGCACATTTTTCATATTTAGGTAGTGATGTGTGTGAACACACTAGGACCGTTGGGGCACTTTTTTCCCTCTTTAGGAGGTTTTTTCCCGCCAGTTTACGTATATGTATACGTATATGCCTATTGCCCTAATGGGCTACTTATCTTTGTACATTCGCTAGTAATACATTCAGTATTGTGTGTTGTGCTCCAAGCTTCTTTTCCTTCCTTGTGTTGTTCATGTGCTTCTGCAAATGTCTATCTCCAACACCCCCAACCCCCCCGCCCATCCACCCGCCCGCCTGCCCACCACCCCCCGCCCCCCACCTACCCACCCCCCCTGCCCACCCACCCACCCACCCACCATTTTTTTTGCTTGTTTTTTCTTGGTCCAATGCTTTTGGATCTAGATTGCACCTCGGATGTCCTTTTTTTTCAAACTTGGGGCCATTTTCGTGTATTTTGACACCTTTGGACTCATTTTTTGACTTAGTTTTTTCAAAATCCCCACTTTTCTTTGAGTTTTGGTTTAAACCCACATGTTTTGTGCACATTTATCACATGTTTTTCTTTACGCACATGGTCCACATGGTCTATTCTCACCTTATTTTACCATATGTTTCACATTTTCCCATATGCACCCTCTATAGCTTTATGTTTATTCCCTCTCTAGAGCCCGCAACCCTCCTCCCCAACTCCCTTTAGCCTTCTCACAAGCGCCATCCTTACTTCTCCATACCCTATCCCTCTCAGCCCCTTCAACCCTCCCTTTCCTCTCCTTCCTACACTCCAATCACCATCCTTTGCTTTTTCGTGCAAAATTTCCACTTTTGATTCTTCTCGGGTGTTTGTTCTTTACTGCTCCTGGTGGACTTGGTGGCTGCTTAAGTGTACTTTTGAAGCTTTTGCAGTTAAGGAATCATGGGTCATCTCTGCTCAAAGTTTGGCTGTGGCTCTTCGGGACGAAGAGCCTGTAATTCTCTAAGATTCAAAGTGTTTTGGAAGGTTCAGGTGAACCCTCTCTTAGGTGCACATTTGAAGAATTAAAAGGCAAAATGTGAAGGTATGTGAAGCGGCAATGTACATAGAAGTGAAATTATGGCCCCCAAATTAAAATTTTTTGTTTTAGTGTAAAGTCACTACACGACAAAACATGGATTCATTGGCTGACCCCTTTTGGAGGCAATCTTGGGACATCAAAGTGAGCACTAAGATACTCTAGCAGTTAGGAGCGTACATGAACCGACACTCAAATCAAGGTAAGGCATTATTCTTGGAGTGACTAAGCAAGGTGAGCATAGTCTAGACTAAGAGAGGAGTAAGAGACATATAGGAGTGTGTGACACAGAGAAGTGAAGTGCAAGGTGTGCAAGAAGAGTGACTTAGAAGTGTGAAGAGAAGTGCTAAGCCATGGAATCGAAGGTCACAAGGTTCCATTGAAGTTGTGTGCGCATCGACATGAGGTGTCCATCCCTCCCCCTATTGGAAGCTTGAGTGCAAGGTGTGCACAAGTGCAAGCTTGGAGAAGGTGGAGGTCTGGTGCAGAGAAGATCGGTGGCAGCAAGAACCTTGGGTATTTTGTAACTTTGTTGATTGTGCACACTTTGGGATTTTGCACAGAGAGCATTTGGATTGTATTGTATATCACCATTGTACTTTTCTCCTTATAATCAATCTATAGAAGCTTCCAATGTCTGTATCTTTCTTCTTATCTTTCCCCCTTCTCCTACAAACACTCAGATCCCTTTCTGCACAAGAATCCCCCAATAGTAGTCTTTTCTCCAACAAAGAGATATTGTACATGTTCAAAACATTTTGATTCTCCTACTATTTTGAGTTTTTCTCGCATCAGACATTAATTTTGAATGCATTCAGACTAAGATGCATGTGTTATTCTGCATACTATAGTATGTATGACAATCAAGCAAGTTGCACTTTAATCCATTAGCACTATTTGTGTTGAGAGAATAACCATGAGCAAAAATCATGGATGAGGTGTGACCCTTTGAGTAGAACATAACTAATGAAGGTCATGGGAAGGAGGAGGCACTGCTTCATTGGCATCTGAATCATACTATAGTCGTAGTTGTATCTAGCAATATGCCTCCTTCCCCAGCTAACAAGGTAGCTTCTGTTGAAGAGAGTGTGCCAAGAGCTATTCATTGACCATCTGGTTAAAAACATTATGGACCCACCTCATGTTGTGGCAGCTTGTCTCTCTTGGAATGAAAATAGGAGAGGTGGAACATGAAAATTCTATGGTTGAGAAATTTTGCGTGGATAATGTGATGGTTGAGATGATGTTGCATTTGTTCCCAATACTACTCAATGTGAATTGCCAGTGGGAGGAAATAGTATGCAAGAAAGGAACAATGCTTTGTCGTCGGAATAGTGGAATTCAACCTAAATGGATTTGAGTGAATTTCATATCCTTAAAAATAGTGTAGTTTGGTTCTAATCAACATATGATCGTTTTTATTCCTTACCAACCCAAACTAATTGGTTCATAGGTACCAAGAGTAAGTCTAAGTACTGCCTCTATATCCCCACATATATATTGGGTACTCGGAATACTCCTGACCTAGGGATCTATGCTCTAACTCATAGAGCTAATGCCATAACTATGGTCTTCCTAACCATCACTTCCATCTCATTAACACCCATCAATGCTCTCTCATGAAACTCATATTCTTGATCCCCTCTAGTTAGTTTACTTAGTCGTTTAGCAATAGATGCTTTACTTTGCTCAAGTGATGTCCAAGAGTGAGATTAGTCACTCTGTGGGCATACATCATGATGGTCCATAGTCCCCTTTAACTTCATTTCCTCTCTTTAATAAGATCAATTCAACTCAAATTATTTTTACTTATACTTCCTTAAACTCAAAGGCATCAAGGCCTTTTCTTACTTTATTTTGTGTGTTAGAGTGGAGATTTTGAAATGAAATCTTAATAGTCATAAGCCCATATTGTTCATGCTTGCAAGTATGCTTAAAACCTTATGATGTTTACAATAGACATCAAAATAATAGTGCATGCTACCATGCCATCAAGTTTTGAATATTATATAGTTTTTGAGTGCATGTTTCTTGAGCATGCATTCCTTTTGTTAATTAAATATTATGTGTATATAACACCATTATAATGGAGTAGTTTTGGTAACATTGCCCCAAGGAAATGGAGCTTAGAAAAATTTTAACCATATCATAAAAAGTAAAGGAATTGCAAGCCTATGGCATGCAAGCCATTAACAGTAACATAAGGCTTTATAGGCCTATGGCATGCAAGCCATCAAATATACTCACATGCTCCATAACATGCAAAGAGCATAATATTTTTGCAACAATATCTTTGTTTAATACCCTTTTGAGTAACTTCAATTAGATCTCCTACAAACAATGAATATATGTATACTTTGCATATTGCTCCAAAATCCTCTCAAGATCTAAACAATGTTACACTTATGTATCCCTCGAGTAGCTTTGATGTGAACCATTTCCTTATGCATGGGAAATTTTTACTCTAGAGATGTCTAGAGATTGTTTTCCATGTAATCACATATACATGATATTCTCATATGTGGTGGTACTTTGTACTTAGGGATCCATTTATAGATCTCAATTCACTCATTCTCATACTATAGATCATTTATCAACACAAAGATCTTCCAAACACCACCTTTCTTGGGGTGTTCATCTCCTTCTTTGCTCTTATGTGTACTTCTATTCATGGTTTCTTACTCTCTCGCACACCCAATAGTGGTGTTAGAGGAAGTTCAACTCCTAAACTTTCTCTTTTCCACATTTGTCATTATGCACACTTTGAATACTACAACTATGGTTTCAGAGCATAGAAGCTCAAAGTTAAACACTTAATTTTTGTTAGGTGCCCTTTGGATTTACCCCCATTTCAAAGCCATTTGTGTAGTCAAAATTGCCACCAGAGTCACAAATTGTGAGCTACATTTGAACTTTTTTGAAGTTCATATCTTGCTACTTTTGAGTTCTTTGGTATTATGTAAACAATAGGGAATTGTTTGGCACACTTAATTTTGAAGATAAGCTTGATGATCCCAACTTTTCAATGTGGTTTTACATGATGTAGCATGTTCTTGTTGCAAAGCAACTATGGAACATATGGAAGATGTTGTCAAGTGACCATGTGGTTCTTTTACAATGCAACTTGTTTTCATAGATTCAGGTTCTTCAAGTCAGTTACTATGTCTTCTCCACCTATGAAATAGCAAATTAGATGGGATGGAAAGGATGATCAAGCTCATGCATTGATTGCTCTGTTTGTGAAGTCACATATTGTTCCACACATTTGATCATGTACTACTTCAATAGAAGATTGGGATACACTTGCTTCTTTGTATGCAGTGTGTAATGCAGCACATGTTGCTTACTTGAGAAAGCATCTTGAAGATGTATATATGGCTTAAAATGATTCATTCTGGATGTGTCATTCATTTCTACATTGCTCAAATTATTGTTAGAATATTTTCAAAGCTTTACCACTACACTCAGTTCAAGATACTTCCCTGACTCATTCTCAATGAAGCCTTGAAATCCTTAAGCTCTTGAATGTCATCTAGAATCTACTTATCACATAATCGCCAAATCTAAATCCATGGCATGTTCATCTTGGATGAACTATAAGTGTTCCATTAAGAATCTATATAGTGTTTTTTATTAGACTTTATCTCACACCAAGAGGGAAAGAGAAAAGGGCCACTCATCTTCCCCTCTCTCTCACTTGTACAATTGTGTGTGGTGAGAAGAGAGAGCTCTCCACTCATCCTATCTCTCTAGCATTGAATAATGGTATTCTTTACTATTGGTCACGTAACAAACATTAGAGAGACTCATATAAGTCCAATTCGCATGGATAAAACACCTGCTCTAATACCACTGCTAAATAGGAACCTAATCTTTTGGTGAAGCTTCCATTAAAGCTATCATCTGTGCTAATACACACATAGAGAGATGTCTTCCCTCAACCACCTAACCATGTCTTGAGATGTTTCCTCTCATGCATGGGTTATTATCAAAACTCTAACCACTCTCTCCTACTGATTGTGGCAATGGCCTTAAGCTCTTGCCACTTGCCAATACCCTCTAACAAGGGGTGATTCACACCACCCAATATGACATTTCCTTAAATAAGAACGTAATATTTTTGTGAAGCTTCCATTAAAATTGTCATTGCTCTTGATACACAAGCAGAGAGATGTGTTATCTTGACCACTTAACCACGTTCAAGATGCTTCCTCTCATGCATCAGTCATTCTCAAAACTCTAACCAATCTCTTCTATCAATTGAGGAAATGGCCTTAAGGTCTTGCCTATCAATGCCTCCTAACAAGGGCTGGTTGAAACCAAAGGTAATATGACATATCATTTACATGAATGACATAACCATGCTCTATCGTTTATAAAATTAGTATTCATTCTCATACTTTCTCCGAAATCCCACTTCCAACAAGATTTATTTTGTAAAATCAACTTTCATTCTCATGCTTTTTCCAAAACTCCACATGAAAGAAGACTTACCCAAACCTCACATAAAGAGGGATTCCTTGAATCTCAATCATCCAAGCTAACACCAAAAGGATCACCACTATGAAAGAGCTCTAGATCCATTGTTGATATATTTAGGTAGTGATGTGTGTGAACACTCTAGGACTATTGGGGCACTTTTTTCCCTCTTTAGGATGTTTTTTTTTTGCTCGTCTTGTATATACGCCTATTGCCCTAACTGTGGAGATTGAGTTCTCCTATGCGCAACGGAAGTGTGTAGTGAGCCCTTGTATGTCCAACACTTAGACAAACATTTGCACCTTAGATAGCTTGCTGCTCTCAATACAAAACTCAAATGGACTTGAGACTTTAGTCAATCAAAGTAGACAAAGAGAGCTTTCTAACAAGCTATAAATGACTTAATTTGGACAAGTTTTGATTAGGAAACACAACTGTCAAAGATGAACTACCTGTCCACACAGATATGCTAAAGAATTGAGCTTCACTCTCGGACTGATAACTCTCTGAATATATATCCTTTGAGAAAGATATTTGGTACAGAGAAAGTAGACACAAATATTTCCGACAAGATAAAAAACAAGTAATTTGGATGAGTTTTGATCAGGAAACTCAACTCACCAAGATAGACCACCTGCACACATAAGTACACTGTAAAACTGGACTTTACTATCTGATAGATATCTCATAGAATATAAATGATCTCAATGAGATATTTGGGACAGTGAAATTAGATTCCAAGAGCTTTCCAAGAAGACAAAAATCATGCAATTTGGGTATGTTTTGGTTGGGAAACTTAACCAACCAAAATAGACTACCTATCTACACAAGTATACTAAAAAACTAGACTTCACTCTTTCAATGATATCTCACAAACTACATAAGCTTTCAAAGAGATATTTGATATGTGGAAAGTACACAAGATAAGCTTTCCAATGAATGTTTAAACGCACAGAATTGTTACATATGCACTGAGATATGAGCTGTGCAACTGAGCTGTGTACAACCTAACCTGTGGCTGGAAGGACTCTAAGGGAAGCCAAAATGACAAAATGGCCAGATCCGACTACCGGGAGCTCTTGCCTCTTTCTCTCCTTGTTTTGAATGTGCTCCCACTTCACTTTTACAACCAATGAGCATGTGAAGAAGTTTGTGCCCTCTTCTTAACTCACCACTTTCTCTACTACATGCTACTAACTACAAGGCAAGATATTGTATCTCTTACTCATCATGAATTTCGACTAGACTTTTCTTTTATTATTTTTTCCTTTTTTCCTCTACTTTTTTTCTTTATCTTTATATTTGGTAAATTTATCCAAGCATGGCTCATATGAAAATGAGCTTGTACATTTATCTTCAACACTCCCCCTCAAGCTCATTTGGGAGTTATCTTCATCCATGTCCTTCAAATTTATCGCATCCTTGAAACCTTTGAGTTTAGAAGCATCCAAGAACTTTGTAAACATATCTGCAACCTGCTCTTTGGTTCTGATGAACTTTACCTCCACATCTTTGCTTAGCACCTTCTCCCTTACATAGTGGTAGTGGACCTCTATGTGCTTGCTCCTTGCATGAAACATAGGAAAGTATCTCTTTGATCTAGGTTTCAAAAGATGTGCATCTGATGCTAATTTGTATGTTCTAAAGAGATTATGGAAGACAATAGTTCTTGTACTCTATGTAGATGACCTTGTGATTACACGAAATGATGATGCTCTTCTTCAAAAAACAAAAGATGCCCTGAGTTGAAGATTTGAAATGATATACTTGGGCTTAATGCATTATTTCTTGGGCCTTGAAGTATGACACAAACAATGGGAGATTTTAATGTCTCGATAAAAGTATATAAGATATATTTTGAAGGCATTCAAAATGGAGGATTGTGAGGAGATTTCTACACCTATGGAGGTCAATAGAATGGTATCTATTGAAGACATGTCACCTCATCGATGCTGAAGGACTAGGTATCTCGCCCCTCAATGGTGAAATTTGATATGGCTCCAACATGGACACATGGAAAACTCGATGTATTCTCATGGTACTTGATAACTCGAGCTTGAAAATGACTGTATTAATCTTAGCCAAGATGGTGAAAGGACCAAATCTTTGAGTATCTAGCTTTGCACAAGGCCTTGAAATCTACAAACTATTGCCAAGTATCCATGCTTTATCCGCATTTTGAAAGGATGGATTTTGAACATGATGTTGATCTACATAATACTTATATTTTTCTTGAGCTCTATGGATCTCTTCCTTGTAGTTAATATCCATGAGGTACTTACTTGGTAATCATGACTCTAAAGCATGGTCATTCATTGGTAAAAAATGTAAGCTTGTCACATCAGTTAAGGGCGGAAGAATTGGATACATATGATTTTTGTTAAGGAAACACTCACGAATTTGACACAACAGACAAGAGAAAAACAGAATCTTCTGGAAAATCAATGCACAGGTGTACAGTATGCGAAGTTAGTGCACGGTGTGCGCATAACAGAGCAATTAACCGCGGCAGGCACGTAAGGTGCGCATAACGTAAATTGAAGAGTAACAGCGCAGAGGAGCGCCAAAGAAAAGTATATATATACAACAAGATTTGAAGAACTAGAAGAAGGGAGAGAGAAGACTCAGGAAGAGACGCGTGAAGATGATGCGTGTGAGATGCGCGTATGAGTGAAGAGAGAGTTAGAAGTTCTCAGAAGACGCCATAGATCGCGTATGTACAGATGAATAACACAAGCCTGAAGTGTCGGGTTTTTTCATCTGAGAGAGATAGTAATAAGAAACTACTCACTGTAGGAGAGTTTCTGTAGCTTGAGCAAGAAGAGGTCAAGCTTACTTGTACACATCTTCTCTAATCGAAAACACGTGTTCATGTGGATATCTGCGCGTAATCTTTACTTGTAAAGAATCTGAAGCTATTTCGTGTTACGATAGGAAGTTCCGTTTATCGTTAACTGTCATGACTCGTTACTAAACGTGCTTCAGTACCTTCTCTGTAAACGCATGTTTCAGTGAATAACAGTTTACTCAGTAAACATATTTCAGTAATTTCCGGTCAGTTACAGTTTCTCAGAAAACAAGTTTTTCCGGTAGAACAACGAAGTATAACTAGTAGCAGAGTTCGAAGCTTTGTATGAGAGATAGCTCATCTTGTAGCTAGACGTCTCTACTTTAAGCTGATCACAGTTTCCGGTGAAAAGGAGATGTGCATGCAGTACAAAATCTAACCGGAAAGTAGCACTTCAGAACTGTGAAGTTTTTCTTAAACTTCAGAAGAGTTCATTAAGTGGAGAAAGCTCACGAATCATTTTCTTACTTCTTGTATGTTCACTTGAAATAATTGTAACCAAGTAGAAGTTCATTTCGGTGAAGTTTCGGTACGATTACGGTGTCAGTCCAGTGACAGTCTGGTGAAGTTCCGGTGGAACTTGTGTCGCAGGATAACACAGTTAAGGCGACGTTAATTAGGCTGAGCTACTGTTGATTACAGAGGTGTTCTGAATCACTCTAGTTTAGCATTCTTTTGCGGTGGCGCGGCAATTTCCGCAGGCCTGACAGAGTTCAAGCTTTGTCGCGAAATCCACCTTCAGGGCGAAAGTAATTCCGCACCAGTGGTATTAGAGCTGAAGTTTTCGCCAACAATTGGTATCAGAGCTAGAGTATTACCTATCATGGCAGATCACGTCCAAATTGATAAACTGGACAGAGATAATTATCCCGCATGGGTAATGCGCATGGAAGCCTTACTTATGAGTAAGGAGTTAATGATGTACGTAACCGGAGAAGAAAAGAAACCGACCTTCGAAGACGATAGCCAACCAGAAAAGGAAGAGATAGAAGCTTTGAAGCTGTGGCAAAAGAAAGATGCAACGGCAAGAGCCTACATCTACAACACTGTTTCAGATCATCTGCTACCGCACATTAGAGGTCTGGAGAAAGCGGAGGACATATTGAGTGCATTGGAAGATCATTTCCAAAATACTACGAAAGCCAGGAAGGCTAGCTTATGGTCCGAATTTACGACATTCAAAAAGAAGTCGAGTCAAAGCATAAGTGACTACGTCACTAAAATGAAGGATCTAGCAGATAGTCTTGGATCCATAAATGAAGAAGTCGAAGATCATAGATTGATAGCACAAGTGCTCACAGGCTTGAGAGGAGATGAAAGGTGGAAACCTTTCGTACTATCAACTGAACTCTCCTTAAATCATTTTGTGCCAGATTTAAATCAGTTGCTTGGTTTGATGCTCACATATGAGCAAGACCTGAAAGGAGATGCAGATAAAGGACAAAGCTCTGCAATGTACATGAAGAACAAGAAGAAAGACAAAGGTAAGTCAAAAGAAGAAGAAGAGTCGAGCTCTCAGGCCTATTACGCAACAGGTAAAGGCACTGGCAGAGGAAGAGCAAGAGGAAGAAGTAGTCAGAATATTAACAAGAAAGTCTGCTGGATTTGCGGACTAAGTAATCATCTGGCGCATGACTGTTGGCACAATCAACAAGGATCAAATCAAAGCCAGAACAGTAATAGCAGAGGCAGAAGCGGAAGATATCAAAGTAACTTCCAAAGAGGAAGACAAAATCAAAGAGGAGGCTATGGTAGAGGTAGAACAAGAAGTTGGGAACAGAGCCAATCCTACAACACCACCTACAACAACTACGCAAATGACACACAGAATGAAAGTCATACATCATTGATGATGAACTCAATTAGCACATCAGAAAATGAAGACCTAAAGGTATTTTACATTGATTCTGGATGCTCTAATCATTTGTCAGGAAATATAGAACTAATGTCAGAACTAGAGAAAGGTAGTTCTAGTCACACTGTTCAAACAGGTGACAATACAAGACACAAAGTGCAATCAATCGGGAAAGTGAAATGCAAGAGTGGAGCAGATTTGCTAACCAATGTTTTGTATGTTCCAACAATACCGAAAAATTTGATTAGCGTGGGACAGATAGTTGAGAAAGGTTTTCAGGTCAGATTTACAAACAAAGGCGTATTTGTAGAAGATCCCAAGAACGGATATTATCAGATCGTTTCTGGTAAGAAAGAAGGGAGACTCTTTACGTTAAGAGTACAAGGGAACATTGGCCAAGCGCTGCTCACACATGATGAAAAGGTAATTACAGAACTTGATCTCTGGCACAAGAGATTAGGTCATTTTCACGAAAAAGGAATCAAAGCTATGATAGCGAGTCAGTCTGTACTGGGATTACCGAACGTACAGAACCAACATATGATTCACAAATGCGAAGCCTGTCAGATGGGAAAAGCCCATAGGTTACCTTTCCAGAAGAAAGGATTCAAACATGACAGTATGCTGGAACTCATACATACAGATGTATGGGGACCAACGAAAGAAGGATCAATCAGCGGATCAAGGTACTATGTTTTATTCATTGATGATGCAACAAGGTGGTTAACTCTTTATGTTTTGAAAGAGAAATCAGAAGTATTTGGAGCTTTCAGGCATTTTCATGCATATGCTGAAAGACTCACCGGACGAAAACTTAAAAGACTGAGGTCTGATGGAGGGGGAGAATACTTCTCCCGAGAATTCAATGACTATCTTTGGAATGCAGGTATTAAGAGAGAAATAACTTGCAGGTATACACCACAACAGAATGGTGTAGCAGAAAGGAGAAACCGAACTCTAGTCGAGTTTGCACGAGCTATGCTAAAAGAAAAAAATTGCCCAGATTATCTTTGGGCTGAAGCCGTGAACACAGCGACATACTTGGTAAACAGACTACCATGTACAGTATTAGAAGGAATGACCCCTTATGAAGCTTGGTGGGGAAAGAAGCCAACACTTGATCACTGCAAAGTGTTTGGATCAGTAGCGTATGCTTATGTACCGTCTCAACTCAGACACAAGCTTGAACCGAAAGCAGAGAAATATGTATTCGTCGGATATGATGAAAAGCAGATGGGTTACAGGTTATGGAGTCCTCTAACCAAACATTTTACTGTCTCCAGAGATGTAACATTTGATGAACAGAAAAGCTGGTATGCAGATCAGAGTCATATAGCTGAAGAATTTGAAGAAGAGATAAAAAGAAGAGAGAAAGGAAAATCAATTGTACAGGTAAACAAAGATGAAGAGGCAAATACGTCTAGGACTGGATCTGGTATAAGGAACGAAGATGAAGACTGGTACTCAGACACACACGAAGAATATGAGCTAAGAAGGTCAAACAGAGTAAGAAGACAACCGGAAAGATACTCGTATGATACATCGTATATAACTCAACAAGATTATGCATATATGGTTAAAGAAGAGGATGAGCCTCAGAGCTATGACGAAGCCAAAGGCAAGAAGCAATGGCAAGAAGCAATGAAAGAAGAACTCACCACACTGGAAGAGAACAAGACATGGGAGCTTGTTCCTAAACCGAACGGTAAGAAAGTAATTGGAAATAAATGGGTGTTCAAAATAAAGAAACTTGCAGATGGAAGGATAGCCAGACATAAAGCGAGACTGGTTATCAAGGGCTATGCTCAGACGCATGGCATAGACTATGACGAAACGTTCAGCCCGGTGGCAAAGATGTCAACCATAAGAACAGTGATTGCTATAGCAGCATCAAAAGGATGGAAGCTAAGTCAGCTAGATAGAAAGAATGCATTCCTGAATGGATATATATCAGATGAAGTTTATATGGAACAACCGGAAGGTTTTATAAGCTCCAGATACCCAAATTTTGTTTGCAGGTTAAGAAAAGCACTTTATGGACTAAAGCAAGCCCCAAGAGCTTGGAACTACAGACTTGTGAAATATCTCAATGAACTTGGATACCAAAGTTTGAAGGCAGATGCAAGTCTACTCATCAAAAGGACAAAAGAAGGAATGATTTACATTTGTATCTATGTAGATGACATAATAATTACAGGTACCTCAGATGCAGGAATCACAGAGGTAAAGAAACTGCTAGAAAAGGAATTCAAGATCAGTGACCTGGGAAAGTTATCATACTTTCTAGGTATGGAAATCAGATATACAGATCATGGTGTATATGTCACACAAGAAAGGTATCTCCTGAACTTACTGAAGAAGTTCAATATGGAAAATTGCAGAGAAGCTTCAACACTGCTTGAAGTAAACCATAAACTTAGTAAATATGATGGAACAGAGTTTAAAGATATGAAGAAGTATCAATCGTTAGTAGGAAGCTTAATATATGCTACGCTAACAAGACCGGATCTCAGTTTTTCGGTGGGAGTTCTCTCACAGTTTATGCATTGTTCGACACGCAACATTGGGTTGCAGGACAAAGAGTTCTCAGATATATCAAAAGAACTATAAAGGAAGGATTATATTATCCTTTTACGTCAGATATAAAGCTCAGAGCATATAGTGACTCAGATTGGGCAGGAAGTCAAGATGGCCGAAGATCAACACACGGGTATATGATATATCTAGGAGATAAGCTGGTAAGCTGGTGTTCGAAGAAGCAACACACAGTAGCCTTATCGTCAACAGAAGCAGAATACAAAGGACTGGTAGAAGCAGCGAAAGAAGTAATATGGATGCAGACCTTACTTAAAAGCATGAGTATTGACCAAGGCATACCAATTATACATGGAGACAATATGAGCTCGTTGTACCTTGCAGCGAATCCAGTGTTTCATGCAAGAACGAAACACATAGAGATTCAGTATCACTTCCTGAGGGAAAAGGTAATAGAAAAGGAATTAGAAATAGTCTATACTCCTACAAAAGATCAGATTGCAGATATTCTGACAAAGAGCTTGGATGGAACAAAGACGAACAGATTTAAAGAAATGGCAGGTATAAAAGAGAGGAAGATATATGAAAGACCGGAAGATGTCAAATTAGTGATTGAGGGGGAGCTGTTAAGGAAACACTCACGAATTTGACACAACAGACAAGAGAAAAACAGAATCTTCTGGAAAATCAATGCACAGGTGTACAGTATGCAAAGTTAGTGCACGGTGTGCGCATAGCAGAGCAATTAACCGCGGCAGGCGCGTAAGGCGCGCATAACGTAAATTGAAGAGTAACAGCGCAGAGGAGCGCCAAAGAAAAGTATATATATACAGCAAGATTTGAAGAACTAGAAGAAGGGAGAGAGAAGACTCAGGAAGAGACGCGTGAAGATGATGCGTGTGAGATGCGCGTATGAGTGAAGAGAGAGTTAGAAGTTCTCAGAAGACGCCATAGATCGCGTATGTATAGATGAATAACACAAGCCTGAAGTGTCGGGTTTTTTCATCTGAGAGAGATAGTAATAAGAAACTACTCACTGTAGGAGAGTTTCTGTAGCTTGAGCAAGAAGAGGTCAAGCTTACTTGTACACATCTTCTCTAATCGAAAACACATGTTCATGTGGATATCTGCGCGTAATCTTTACTTGTAAAGAATCTGAAGCTATTTCGTGTTACGATAGGAAGTTCCGTTTATCGTTAACTTTCACGACTCGTTACTAAACGTGCTTCAGTACCTTCTCTGTAAACGCATGTTTCAGTGAATAACAGTTTACTCAGTAAACATATTTCAGTAATTTCCGGTCAGTTACAGTTTCTCAGAAAACAAGTTTTTCCGGTAGAACAACGAAGTATAACTAGTAGCAGAGTTCGAAGCTTTGTATGAGAGATAGCTCATCTTGTAGCTAGACGTCTCTACTTTAAGCTTATCACAGTTTCCGGTGAAAAGGAGATGTGCATGCAGTACAAAATCTAACCGGAAAGTAGCACTTCAGAACTGTGAAGTTTTTCTTAAACTTCAGAAGAGTTCATTAAGTGGAGAAAGCTCACGAATCATTTTCTTACTTCTTGTATGTTCACTTGAAATAATTGTAACCAAGTAGAAGTTCATTTCGGTGAAGTTCCGGTACGATTACGGTGTCAGTCCAGTGACAGTCTGGTGAAGTTCCGGTGGAACTTGTGTCGCAGGATAACACAGTTAAGGCGACGTTAATTAGGCTGAGCTACTGTTGATTACAGAGGTGTTCTGAATCACTCTAGTTTAGCATTCTTTTGCGGTGGCGCGGCAATTTCCGCAGGCCTGACAGAGTTCAAGCTTTGTCGCGAAATCCACCTTCAGGGCAAAAGTAATTCCGCACCAGTGGTATTAGAGCTGAAGTTTTCGCCAACAATTTTGTCATACTTAGGGAAGCTTGTAGCTATTTCCATTACTCAAATACCACTTTTCAAGCCCCTCTTACGTAGGTGGAGGAAATGCATACCAAAGCGTGATCTCACACACATGATAACATCACATAACCAAAGAGAAGGCACCAGTATAGAGGAAAATTGAAGACTGCGAAGAAGATTTAAAGATTTGGTCATTCTTCCAACACTGCAGAAAGAGAGAGGGTGATGGAGAAGTTTGATTAATTGGGTTTCTAGTTCAAGCACAAACGGTCATTTCTAAGGGATTATTAGACACCGCCTTGAGCCATCAATAGAACTTCCTAAGTCCATCACATGGGTACTCTCACAACATCAGACAAATGAAGAAAACCCCAAGGAGTCTCTAAATGTGGTCATGAAAAAGATTCAATGCTAAGAAGAAGGCTACATGATCCTATCAACAGATTTCAAAGACTACATGAATACAAGAGGCATATACAACATATCTATTATGACTAACATATCTTTCCAAAAACACCATCTTCCCCATGATGTAAACCCTATGTATAAATTATTTCTAGGGATGAAATATGTCCTTCAATCTCCCATACCATGGACATCATATATCCATGACATCAAAACCACATGGATGTTGGAGTTAGACTTCTGCAGAAGAACGCGAATAGCACAAGGAAGAAGAAGAAGCTTGGAGCACAACACAATACTCAATGTATTACCACTAGAATGTATAAAGATAAGTAGCCCCTTATGGCAATAGGTGTATATACAAGCCGGGGGGAAAAAACCTCCTAAAGAGGGAAAAAAGTGCCCCGATGGTCCTAGTGTGTTCACACACATCACTACCTAAATATATCAACAAAACCCCCCTGGGAGTGATGCAGTGAAAAAGGAGCTGGCACTCATGGATAAGGAAGTGCCAAGCTATGTGGAATCAATCTACAAAAGGACGTAAGCCCAAAGCTTTGCGGAAAGCTTCAAACTTCTCCCTAGGTAGAGCCTTCATGAAAAGGTCTGCAATGTTCTCCTGCATGGCCACATATGCCAAGCTGATCTCCCCAGCAGAGAACCTCTCCCTGACATAATGATAATGCACCTCAATGTGCTTACTGCGAGCATGGAACACAAGGTTCCTCGCAACTGCCATGCGCTCTAACTGTCAGTGAAGATGGTGGTGGTAGAAGATTAACCAACACCCAAATCAGCCATAAGGTATCTGAGCCATAGAGATTCAACAATCACTATGAAAGCTACCCTATACTCAGCCTCACAACTGGAAGTGACCACAATAGGCTGCTTCTTGCTCAGCTAAGATATGCATGAGCTACCAAGCATGAAGCAAAATCCACTAGTGGACACATGAGTGTCATAGCAACTAGCCCAATCCGAGTCGTAAAAAGTATGCAAATCTGGCGATAGTGATCCCCCCTTGGGATGAAACAACCCAAGTAGCCGAGTTCCACTCAAATAGCGAAAGATGCGCTTAACCGCCTGCCAATGCTTGACTCCTAGGCAATGCATAAGCCTGCTCATCTGTGAGACAACAAACTGAATATCTGGTCGAGTAATGCATAAGTAAATCAAGCATCCAACAACCTGCTGATAGAGAACAACATCAAATGCATCTCCAACATCATGAAGACTCAATCGTAAACCTGTCTCCATAGGAGTGGCAATAGGCTTACAATCTTCAAGGCCAAAATGCTGCAATAATGAGTCAATATATTTCATTTGACACAAAGAAATTCCACTATCAATGTGCATAAATTGAAATGCCCATTTGACACAAAGAAATTCCACTATCAATCGTAAAGCTATCTCCATAGGAGTGGCAATAGGCTTACAGTCTTCAAGGCCAAAATGCTGCAATAATGTGTCAATATATTTCATTTGACACAAAGAAATTCCACTATCAATGTGCATAAATTGAATGCCCAAATAATGATGCAAATGCCGCCAATTAGACATCTCAAATGAGGCATGTAAATCAACCTTGAAATCAGCAATATGCTTCTCATGAGGACTAGTGAGCAGCATGTCATCAACATACACCACAATGCTCAGAAGTATGTCATTAGCACGCTTGACATATAAGGTGCTTTCAGTTGAACTGTTCTCAAAACCATGTGCAATCAGATAGGCACGTATCTTTTCATATGAAGCACATGGTTCTTGCTTTAAACCTTATAATGCCTTCTTTAACCTGCACAACTAGTTTTCATGCCCTTTTTGCACAAAGCCATGGGGCTGAAAAACATACACTTCTCCATGCAAGTCATCATTCAATTATGCTGTTTAATGTCCAACTGATGTACATTCCAACCATGATGAGTTGCAAGTTCACAGATGCTATGAATAGTAGTCATTTGGCAAGTAGGAGCAAAGGTTTCATCAAAATCAATGCCCCTTTCCAACAAGCCTAGCCTTATACCTGTCAACTGTACCATCAGGTTTATGCTTCAGCTTGTATACCCACTTAGTACCAATGGCTTTCTGGCCAAGAGGCAAGTCACATAAAGACCAAGTACCATTCATCATTATAGCATCATATTCAGATTGCATAGCAGCCATCCAATTTTCTGAATTTTGTACTTCATTAAACAAAATAGGCCGAGTCTCATCATAGAGACTAGATGCAGCCATAGCATAGCAATCTGATGCAAAGGAGGCACTATGAGATCCTGATCGAGTAGGATATGATAGAGGTGCATCTAATTTGTTGTCACGCAAAGTCAACACTAACCATTTTGGCATAGTTTTGGCCTCCTTAATATCAGTTCTCTCATCAACAAGTGCATCATGTAAATCTGCATCAGAAATGGGATGATCTACATCATTACATGAAACCTGCAAATGTTGAGAAGTTGCCTCATTAGGACCAGCACTAGACTGTCCATATGTAAAAAGAGGTAGCAAAGTATCATACATGTCTTTGGAGCTAACAAATCTCTCCTTAGTACATGAAAGAAATGGCTGAATAGCATCTTCCACAAAAACAACATTAGGGTTAACCAGAATGCGCTTAGTCTATGGATGATACAGACGATAGCCTTTACTTTTAGAATTGTACCCAACAAAAATACATTTTATTGCTTTATCATCCAATTTTCTGCAATGTTGTCCAGGCACTAATGCATATGCCAAACAACAAAAAACATGCAGATGAGCAACAGATGGCTTGCGATTATGCCAAGCCTCATATGGAGTGATAGACTGTAGTGCTTTAGTGGGACACCTGTTAAGTACATATGCTGCACACATGACAACCACAAGCCACAAACTATGTGGTAAAGCCTGAGTCTTGACCATACACCTCGCCATCTCCATGAATGACCTGTTCTTCTGTTCAGCAACTCCATTCTAT
The DNA here is from genome assembly GCA_020310875.1 of Ceratopteris richardii. Taxonomy (NCBI): domain Eukaryota; kingdom Viridiplantae; phylum Streptophyta; class Polypodiopsida; order Polypodiales; family Pteridaceae; genus Ceratopteris; species Ceratopteris richardii. The sequence continues at coordinate 45,388,458 of CM035422.1, forward strand.
TGAGGTGTATATGACATTTTACATTGGTGTTTTATCCCATGTTCAACCAAAAATGCATTAAAATCAAAACACATATATCCCCCCCTCAATCAGAACGGAGGGTGCCCATTTTACATGTTGATGGATTTTCAGCCAAAACCAGGAATTGTTTGAAGCACATGAACACTTCACACTTTGCTTTCAATGGATATACCCATGCATGCCTAGAAAAATCATCAATGAAAGTCACGAAGTAAAGATAATTTCCAAAAGAAGGAGTCTGCATATGACCACAAACATAACTATGTACAAGCTAAAATTTCTAAGTAGCCCAAACTAAACCATCTTTTGGAAATGAGGAACGCTACAATTTGCCTAGAATACAACCTTCACAAACATGTTTTCTAGGTGCCTCAAGTTTGGGCAAAGAGGACAATATTTCTGATTTCTGCAGACGTACTAGACTAGCAAAATTGAGATGACCAAAGCATGCATGCCAAAGCTTTGCATCTGACATGGCCTGAGAATCATGTACTGCACATGCCGAATCATTCACAGATCGTTCATAGTCTATGAGCTTATACAACCCACGACATAAAATGCTAGAAGCATAATCACATCACCATTTGATAGATCATGAACTATATACCTATCATCAACAAATTTCACAACCAAGCTAATCTTGCCTAAAGCTGAAACTAATAACATAGTCTTCTTGATCCTTGGCACAAATAGAGCATCTGACAAAGTGAAAGAACTACCATTAGCAGTAGTCAAAATGATCTTACCAACTCTCATAATAGGATAAGAGAAGTTGTTGGCGCATGTAACAGTATTCCCTGTAGGGGCAGGCTCGAGTGTAGAGAAGAAACTGCGATGCGAGGTAATATGTTTGGTCGCCCCACTGTCAAAGTACCAAACATCTGAGTCTACTCCAGACATGCACTGCTCATGAGAAGATGGGTCAAAACTACAAACAGTAGTAAACACCCATTCTTCATCCTGCACAAGGTTAGCTGACTCTGTTTTTGGAGTAGAGGCCTCTACAACAACCATTCCAGCTTCTTTTTTCTTTGACTCTTTTGCAGCCAGTTTAGGACAGTTCTTTATGATATGATCATTTCCTTTACAGTACTTGCAAAACATTTTTGCTTTTCTGATTTCTTCTCATCTTTTTCTTCCTTCTTTGAATGTGTAGAATTAACAAATTTTTGCTTACTAGTTGAAGAGCTCCATTTTCCTTTGCCCTTTTGACTAGCCAAGAAAGCTTGATCTGCAACATGCATAATGGACTTGTTCTGCCTCGACTAATCTTCCTGCAATAGAATAGAGACTAACTCCTCAAATGACAAGGCATTTGGATTGCCTTTCATCATCGACCGAAGAGTAGAAGCAAAACTCTGATATGAATAAGGAAGAGCATTCAGAACGGTCTACACAAATGAACTATGTGGTATAACTTCATCAGCAGAAATCAACTGTTACTTCAAGTCTTTGATCCTTGTTAGAAAACTGTCCATAGAATTACCTTCATTCATGTGCTCACTCTCCAACTGTTTTCGGAGGTAAGCAATACTAGCCTCATTCCTAGCTTGGTACAATGTGGTAAGTGTATCCCAAGCATCCTTAGCTGTTCTACAAGAGCGTATGTGAGGAATAATGGCACATTTGACAGACAAAGCTATCAATGCATGTGCCTGGGCATCTCTACCATCCCAACAAATTTGCTCTGCAATAGGTGCACTAGAAATTGCAACACGAACAGGAATATGTAGAATATCATCATCTTCGACACCTTTTGCATTAGCTTCAATACCTGCACTTGTAACAATTGTAGGTGTGATAGGATGTTTTTCAACACCCAACACAATGTTCTATAGTCCTTTTGCAACCAATACATGTCACATCATATAAGCCCATAATGAGTAGTTGGTACCATCCAACTTATCCTTAACAACCAACATACGGAATACATCACTGCTTTCAGCCATGGCCGGTGACTAAAATACCTTGATGCAGAAAATTAACTGTATCTCAAAAAGTTGAACAAAACTACCTAGAGAAATTTTGCTAGACCTGTAGCAGACTTCGAGACGCTTAACTGGCAAACCAAAACTGGTATATACCTTTGGCACAAGAAGATGAAATAGCCTACACAAGCGTTCTCATAGTGCATTCAGAGGCTGAAACGAGTTCAGATCATGATTTCGGCACCACAAAGCGAAGGTGTTTTGATCTCTGAAACACCCTGAGTATGCTCACCAAAATTCGTGCAATTCTGAAACTGCAACCGGAGGAGTGTCAACGACGCCCTAGATGAAGTGGTGACCTGCTCTGATACCAATTGTTTGAGTTAGATGTCTGTGGAAGCACGTGAATAGCACAAGGAAGAAGAAGAAGCTTGGAGCACAACACACTACTCAATGTATTACCACTAGAATGTACAAAGATAAGTATCTCGTTAGGGCAATAGGCATATATACAAGCCGGGGGAAAAAAACCTCCTAGAGAAGGAAAAAAGTGCTCCAACAGTCCTAGTGTGTTCACACACATCACTATCTAAATATATCAACAATGGATGATATGTTTCATCTATATGTCCAAGGGTATTATATATCCTTAGATCTAAAATCCTAGTGGAATAAATTCTATACTTGTACATCAAAAGGGTTTTCACATGGAGGGGGAAGGTTTTGATATGACCTTGCTCTACCATTTTGTAAAATCAAATTCCAATATCATGCATTCTTCAAAATCCCACATACATTCAATATATAAGGATATGCTCCCTTCAAGCTCAATTATGCAAGCCTATTTCAAGAGGCTGCACTCTCTTCAAAAGCTCTAAGTCCATGCTCTTCATCTAAACTTCTCCAGCTTTATCTTTACGTAAGTTTTTCCATTTTTTTCATTGTTCTTCTATATTTTCATCATGATTTTCCTTTTTGTTTTTTTTTTTTTTAAATCCACCATAAGATTTCAATTTCTCAATATATGAGGTAGTCCCTATGTGAGAATGATAAGAAATTGTAAGAAAAATACATGAGTGGAAAATGTTTGCTACTTATAAGTAATGCCTCAAAGAGTCACATTCCATGTTAGCTGTAATCATCTAGAGAGACAACCAATTAGGTCACTTGAACATGACAAAAGTAACAATCTATCACACATTCTTTCAATTAAAAATTAGTGTCTAGATAAGATTGCAACACTATAAGCGTTTCACCCTACTGAAACATTTTATGAGGACATTAGAGATTTTATTAGGCCCTAACTACCTACAATGGACCTAGTATATAGAAGTCACAAGTGGGCGTGTGTGCATACACATAAGGCATTAGAGGCTTTTTATAACCAAAATCATTTATTAGGCCCGAACTGCCTACTGTGAATCTATATAGAAGCCACAAGTGTGTGTTTATATATATTTATCTACCTATCTATTTGTGTGCATTTGCCTATATATCTACTTCCATCCATCTATTTAATCTACTTATCTATTTGTCTATATATTTGCCTATGTATCTATCTATGCATTTTGATAGTTAGATATCATTACAGCATTGCCTAATGGTCATTCATTGGCCAAAAATGTAAGTGTTTCTTTCAGGCTATTAGCTTTGATATGTAGAAAAGGTAAGCTAAAAAGCCTTCATATTACTTTACAAAAGAAAACATGTTACGATATATTCAAAAGAGAGAAAAATTTTGATAAGACTTATGATCAGCACGCTTTCTTGGGTCTTCATGACTTGACTGTTTAAGGTGTTCGCATGTGAGTGCTTTTCGTGTCATAAGGGCAAGTAGATTGCATATGTACCTACAAGATATGAAGACGTTTATATAATGTGGAATTGTACTTCTACATGCAGAGAAGAAACTTGATACATATGCTATGATGGCAAGTACATTGCAAGACATGAAGATGTTTATATAATGTGGGATTGTACTTCTACATGCACTTGTTTATCTTGCAGGTATTTCCTTAAGGTATATAGGCTTTATCGGGATGCTAAAGCCAAACTTAGAAAGAATTAATTTATTAACAGAGAATTTGATGATTGTGTAGACAATTATTATTATTATGATTATTATTATTATTTTGGAAGTTTGGTGTTCGATCTACTCTTCCAAATTAGAACGAACATCTCAAACTTTTGAAATTGTAAAGTGGCGTTTAATAATTCTGAAACTGTACAGTGAAATTTTGATAAAAGATTTATCTCTTTTTTAATTATTATTGGATGAATTCTTTATTTTGTCAATTTGGAAAAGTCTCCACATTTCTTTGGAGGGCCTATCTGCCTTTCATCGAACTCAAAGAGAGCTGAATCTCCAGATAAAACCCAAAAGTTCCAAAGCTCAATATGGACCAACATTAACGTTCACACAACAAAATGTTTGCTACTTAGAAGTAATGCCTCGAAGAGGCACATTTCATGTGAGCTGTAATCACCTAGAAAGATAACCAATTAGGCCACTTGAACATGACAAAAGTAACAATCTATCACACATTTTTTCAATTAAAGATAAGTGTCTAGATAAGATTGCAACTCTATAAGCATTTGAGCCTACTGCAAGATTTTATAAGGAAATTAGATATTTTATTAGGCCCCAACTACCTACCATGGACCCATATAGAAGTGACAAGTGTACATAAGGCATTAAAGACTCTTCATAACCAAAATCTTTTATTAGGCCCGAGTGTACACACACACACACACACATATATATATATATATATATACACACACACACACACACATATATATATATATATATATATATATATATATATATATATATATATATATATATGCACAAACAAATATATATATATATATATATATATATATATATATATATATATATATATATATATATATATGCACAAACAAATATATATATATATATATATATATATATATATATATATATATATATATGCACAAACAAATATATATATATATATATATATATATATATATATATATATATATATATATATATATATATATATATATATATGTGTGTGTGTGTGTGTGTGTGTGTTTGTATATACATACATACTATATACATACATACACACACATATTCATATATGTGTGTGTGTTTGTATATACATACATATACACACACATATTCATATATGTGTGTGTTTGTATATACATACTATATACATACATTGATACATGCATACATACATACATATGTACATCCCTGCATATATTCATACATGGATATATGCGTACATAGAACATACATACATGCTCACACACACATATATGAATCACATTACACGCCTGCATTCTACCATTAATGAACTTTCTCTCTCTCTCTCTCTCTCTCTATATATATATATATATATATATATATATATATATATATATATATATATATATATATATATGCGTATGCGTGTGTGTACATATGCACACAGATATGAGTCTTTTTACATGCTTGCATACTCTCTCTTGTCCGAGGGTTCTATTCCCAGATAGAACGTACTTTACTTCCACATACAAAATCGTTTCACTTAATAAAGACGACAAACTAGTCTTAAGATATTTCATTAACCCCCTTCTCTTCGTTAACTATAGTCCTCCGTGTAGTAATGGTTTACTCAAGTCCATATTCTATTCATGATCCTAATTCATCATTTTGAAGCCTTTTACGGATAAAATTTTTTTGGGTGGACATACATATGCTATTGTCAACTCGAAGATCGATAGCACACCGACTTGCTTCACTAGAAATCATTCTTGAATCTACATCCATCCATCTATGTATCTACCTATCTATTTGTCTGTGTATTTGCCCACATATCTATCTATGCAATTTGACAGTTAGATATCATTACAGCTTTGCCTCATGGTCATTCATTGGCCAGAAATGTAAGTGTTTCTTTTACTCTATTAGCTTGGATATGTAGAAAAAGTAAGCTAAAAAGCCTTGATCACATATTACTTTACAAAAGAAAACATGTTACGATATATTCAAAAGAGAGAAAAGTTTTGATAAGACTTATGATCAGCACGCTTTATTGGGTCTTCATGACTTGACTTTTTAAGGTGTTCGCATGTGAGTGCTTTTCATGTCATAAGGGCAAGTAGATTGCATACGTACCTATAAGATATGATGAGGTTTATATAATGTGGAGTTGTACTTCTACATGCAGAGAAGAAACTTGATAAGATTTGTGATCAGCACATTTATTAGGACCTCATCATCAGTAACTTGACTTTTTTATGTGTCCGCATGTGAGTGCTTTTCATACTATGATGGCAAGTACATTGCATATGTAGCTATAGGACATGAAGATGTTATATAATTTGGAATTGTACTTTTACATGCAGAGAATAAACTTGATAAGATTTCTGATCAGCACATTTTATTAGGACCTCATCATCATTAACTTGACTTTTTTGTGTGTTTGCATGTGATTGCATTTCATTCTATGATGGCAAGTGCATTGCATATGTAGCCATAAAACATGAAGATGTTTATATAATGTGGAATTGTACTTTTACATGCAGAGAAGAAACTTGATAGGATTTCTGATCAGCACATTTTATTAGGACCTCATCATCATTAACTTGACTTTTTTGTGTGTTTGCATGTGATTGCCTTTCATGCTATGATGGCAAGTACATTGCATATGTAGTTTTAAGACATGAAGATGTTTATATAATGTGGAATTGTACTTCTACATGCAGAGAAGATACATTTTTTTTTAATATAAAGGAAGTTCGGCCTTAGCCTACTCTCTCGGACTTGTATTGATTAAAACAAAAGTACAAGTGAAGGGGACTAGTGCCCACAGGACCCCCCCGAATCCCACATAGTAAGGGTAGATTTCAGAGAGTTTAGATGGCATTACGAAGAACGTTAATCACCTTGTCATCACCCTCATGCAGCTGGGTTTAATCTTGTTGTTGATCAGAAGAAGCACTTGATAATGCCTAAAGCGGGGGGGGGGGGGGGGGGATTTCTTACAGTTAACGATCCTTTTGCCAAGGAGGAAGAGGGATTTCTCAATCGACCACTCTTTGGGGGAGTCGCCAAAGTTGTAATCACATCTTTCCCGCTAGATTGAGTCTAGCAATAGGGGAATCGATTCTCTGTTTTGTTTCCTTTTAAGGATGTTGCACATATCTTTGGTGGGTTTCTTGGCTTTCCTAACCCACCACTCCTTAAATAATATTTGCAAATTTTTCCTTTGTATTTGTTCCTCGTATCTCAGTAGTGCTCTGAGTTTTTGAAGACCCATCTGGGATTGAGCTTTTCCTTTGTTCACTTCCTCCTCAAGTCTTGAGAGTCTATGATATAGAGCTTCTCTACGTGCCCGCTGAACAGACTGGAGCATCTTCCTAGTTCTTATCTTGATTAGCTGTGACTTTTCGACCACATATCTCTTGCTCTTGGCTGGGGACGAGAAGGAGGCGAACACCTCCTTCCACACTTCAACAGTTTCTTGATGGACGGAGGGGAGAGAGAAGGAAGTCGAGCAAGCATGAAACCAAGGAGCCTTATGAGTTTTGGTGAGAGGTTGGAAAGAAATAATGATCGGGTAGTGATCAGAGATGGCCAGGTCAGTGAATTGCGAGAGGGAAGGATGCCCCCATTCATGAATAATGTTCTGAGAAATGTAGCTTCTATCTAGTCTAGCTTTCCTCAAGTCCTCACCCGCTTGGAGATTCAACCATGGAAAGCCTTTCGAGTCTTTGAATTCGTGTAGTTTGGTTTTGTCCCAAGTTGTGTAGTTTGATTTTGTCCCAAGTTTCTTTCTCACGACAATCAATGACCCAGCCCTTGTTGTTCCATCTGTCCACAAGGTTGAAGTCATGACAGTTAATGACCGAGCCCTTGTTGTTCCATCTGTCCACCATGTTGAAGTGACTGCAGATAAGTACGTTGTAGGGGAGCGAGTCCAAGGAGGCCCAGGTGTCCAGTCTCTCCAACTCCCCATTTGGGGCGTACAAAGAAACTAACGTGAGTCGAAAGGGGGCAGAAAAGGAAGCCGCAATCCATCAATGGCTCTGATCTTCAATGTAGTTCTCAAGCTTTTCATACCAGAATTCATTTATACCAGTTACCGTCCCACCAGACCCCCTGGGGGTGCGACGTCGAGATCTAGACATGGGTCGAGGAGACCTGTCTAAGACATTTTTGGAGCTCTGCTCCATCAATTTTAGTCTCTTGAATACAGATAAATTCAGGGTTTAGGCTAATGCCATGAAGCCATTGACCAATGATGGTCGCTCTTAAGGGTTTAGTCAGCCCCCTAGCATTTAACGAGATGATGATCATTTCCGTAATTTACCCTCTTTGCGAGAAGGGGTCTTATCTCTTCTCCTCTTGGATTTGTCTTTATTTTTCATTGGGAGGGGGTCCCGACTTGTTGAAATATCAAGCTCAACATGTGATGATCCAGGATGACACGTACCAGTTTTTCGTTTCTCTGACATGTATAGTGGTCACGCAGGTATATGTCAGGGATACTTCATTGAGCTTTATTAGATTTATCTATCAAGAGTGATGGCACATTTGTTTCTTGCCAGCTCACTCATTCGCAGACATTAGGTTTTTCCTTATGTACTGGTCTTTATATATTGCACTTGTTGTATTCTTGTTTTTTAGGTCATTCTTGTACATTCCTTTTATGTAATAGAAGAAGAAGAATAAGATCATTCTTCCCTGTCTCAATTTGTGTGTGTGCTTCTCCTTGAGAGTGAGAGTGTGTGTGTGAGCTCTCTTCCTTATCTATTTCCTTGTGACATGGTATCAGAGCCAGCGTGGCTGTAGAGAGTCGTGGAGAAGGCGACGGTGAAGACTACGCGGCAAGGCGTGGAGAAAATGCGATTTCACAAACGGCTTCCATTTGCTACCAAAATCAACGTGAAGGTAGAAGACCTCAAAATATTTTCGATCGAAGTTGTCAGATTGAAGTTGTCAGAGATCGAAGTTTTCGTCAGATCGAAGTTTCGGAGCCATCTCGACCTCCGTTTCAAGCTCGCAAGGTGGGGTCCATAAAAAAACTAGGTCAGTTTCAGAAATTGTAACTTGCATTGTGTTCGGCGACACTCATATATTCTAGATCCAGAATGTCAAGCAATTCTGTGTACTGTTGGTACACGAAAACAATGTTTTTCTGAGATCGAACTATCACGTCATAGTGCGACAGTGTTCAAGCAGAAGTGCTGCTTGCAGTGTGTTGCGGTGTTGTGAATTGTTGCAGAAATGGCAAATGCAGATGGAATGAGTCAGCTTATGAGCGATAAGCTGGACAAGAACAACTTCCATGCTTGGAGATTCAGAATGACGAATTTCTTGATGGGAAAAGGCTACTGGAAGTACATCGAAGGAGAGAATGAAAATGCTCCGCAGTTACCAGAAAGGAATCGGACTGCACAACAGTTAAGAGCATATGAGGAATGGAATCAAGGAGCACGAAAGGTAATGTATTGGCTATCTGTTAGCATACAAGATAGCATGATTGGACACATACAGGATGCCAAGACTCCAAAAGAGGCTTGGAACAGTTTGGTCACTTTGTACAAGACCAATACAAAGGCACGTAAATTGCAACTCAAGAACGAGCTGCATACATTGGAGAAAAAGAGCATGTCGATAAGTGACTACACTCTAAAAATCAAAAGCATATGTGAGTCACTTGCATCTATTGGCGTGAATGTAGATGATGATGATAAGGTGGAAGTGTTCCTTCGTGGTTTAGGAGCTGCATATAAGCAGTTCAGAACTTCTATACAGACTAGGGAAAATATTCCGAATTTTGCTGATTTGGTATTATGCTGATTATTGAAGACAAGAATCATGGTGAGGATTCAAACTCCCAAGGAAAGCCTAGTTCTGAGCAGGTATTCTACTCTAGCAGAGGAAGAGGCAGAGGTAGAGGTTTTGGAAGTGGAAGATGAAACAATAACCAAGACCAAGGTCAACAACAGAATCATGCAGGAGGAAGAGGACAGTTTCGAGGCAGGGGGAGTCAAAGAGGTCGCATAAATTTCCAAAGAAATGATTCAGGTAATGATAGTAAAGGATGCTAGAATTGTGGTAAACCTGGACACTTTGAACGTGATTGCAGGTTGAAGAATCAAAATAACAGAAGGCAGCAAAACAACTATGCATCCACAAGTGCAGATGATTCTGAGAAGCTGTTTATGGTTCAACATCACATGATGAATACGATGTCTGCTGGTGTTTCAAAATCGAATGATAATGTCTGGTATGTTGATTCAGGTGCTTCAAATCACATGACCAGTCATGCAGAATGGTTTAGTAGTTTGCAGAAAATGCCAGTTCTTGGATATGTTGAAACAGGTGATGATACATCGCATCCTATTGAGCATATAGGAAACATAGCATTGTCTATGGAGGACGGAAAGGTAAAACATCTCGCTGATGTGCTGCATGTTCCAAATATAACAAAGAATCTGGTTTCTGTTGGACAAATGGTTGACTAGGGATTACAAGCCAGGTTCAATGCTGATGGATTATATGTAGAAGAGTACAAGCAGGATGGACGATTAGTTGCCAAAGGAAACAAAGTGGGTAGGATGTTCACCTCAAATGTGAAGATTCTTGAAATGAATGCAGCCATGTTTGCAAAAGGTGCAGGAGTTATTGCAAATATAGAGATATGGCACAAACGGATTGGACATGCAAACTTGCAAAGGCTGAAACCGATGCAGTCAAAGGAGATTGTCCATGGACTACCAAATTTCAAAGTTGCAAAAATGCAAAAGGTATGTGCAGCATGCCAATTTGGTAAATAGTCAAGAGAATCATTTCCACATGACAAGCATGTTAGTGAGAATGTACTAGAAGTAGTACATACAGATGTTTGGGGTCTAGCAAAGACCACATCTATGGGTGGTTGCAGGTTTTATGTTACTTTCATTGATGACCATACATGCAAAGTATGGGTATATTTCATGAAAGAGAAAAGCGAGGTGTTTACTCACTTCCAGAATTTTAAAGTTATGGTGGAAAAACATATAGGGAAGTACATTCAGACATTAAGATCTGATGGAGGAGGTGAATACATGTCGAATGAGTTCAGCAATTTTCTAAAAAATCATGGAATTCGGCGTCAGTTTTCATGCAGGTACACGCCACAATAGAATGGTGTTGTTGAACGCAAAAACAGACATATTGCAGAAATAGCAAGAGCCTTAATGATTGAGAAGAATATGCCTCATTGCTATTGGGCAGAAGCTATGCATACTGCTGTATACATCATGAACAGAACTTTGACTACTGTTGTACATCAAGTTACACCTGAAGAGAAGTTGACAGGTAAAAAGCCAAACTTATCACATCTGAAAGTTTTTGGCTGTATTGCATATGTACATGTCCCAGATGAATTGAGGATGAAGCTTGATCCAAAAGCAAAAAAGTGTGTCTTCATTGGATACTCCCTTGAGCAAAAGGGATATAAATGTTATAACCCACTCACACGACAGGTAAAAGTGAGCAGAGATGTGGTATTTGATGAAATGTCAAGCTTCTATGCAGATGCCAAAGAAGGACTGAGTCTTGAACCAAATGACAAAGAAAATGCTGAAAAATCAAGTGCAGAATCTCAGGTTTTGAGTGGACCGAATGCATCACCAAGCAATAGTTCCAACTCAAATCCATGGAGTGGAAGATTATGTGGGAATTTCAGTCCAGCAAATTCATCAAATACATCCAAGAAAGGTAAAGAAAAGCTTTCTACTGGTCATAAAACATGTGCGGGTTTTGAAGACGTTGATGGAGATTCAAGCGGTTCAGAAAAGAGTCTTGATGAGGAACTTGGATTGCCCTCTTTGAAGACTCCAGGAGTAAGAAGGGCACATGCAGATGATACAAGGAGAAGTGACCAAGGACCAAGAAGATCTGGGAGGATGCGTAATTCAGTGCAACGATTGACATATGATAGTTACATGGCTCGCCATTGTGCCTACATGACAAAGGTAATACAAGATGCTGAACCTTCTTGTTTTGAAGATGCAATTGGTAATGCAGATTGGGAAAAAGCTATGGATGAGGAGATGGCTGCACTTTATGGAAATGATACATGGAAGCTGGTTCCATTGCTGCAAGGAAAGAAACCCATAGGCTGTAAATGGGTTTACAAGGTAAAGCATAATGCTGATGGTAGCATAAGCAGGTATAAAGCACGATTGGTAGCTAAAGGATATGCACAGACATATGGCATTGATTATGAGGAAACATTCAGCCCTGTAGCTAAAATGTCTACTGTTAGGACACTTGTTGCATTAGCTACAGCAAAAGGATGGACTTTGCATCAGATGGATGTGAAGAATGCTTTCCTACATGGTGAGTTATAGGAAGAAGTATGTATGGACCAACCACATGGATATGAAGATTCAAAGCATCCAGAATATGTTTGCAGGTTGCAAAAGGCTTTGTATGGGCTGAAGTAGGCTCCGCGTGCATGGCATGCAAGGATTGCTGATTACTTAACCAGCATTGCGTATTCTATGTGTGATGCAGATCACTCACTATATGCAAGGAAGGCTAATGATGGCATCACTATTGTGGATATTTATGTTGATGACCTGATTGTAGGTGGTGATAATGAAGAAAACATCAAAGAGGTAAAGAAACTTCTTATGCAGGAATTCGACATGAAAGATCTTGGTGTGCTGCGCTATTTCTTGGGCATTGAGTTTATACATACAGAAACAGGTATATGGATGTCGCAAAGGCAATATGCCTTGAATATGCTGCAAAAATATGGTATGGCTGATTGTAAGCCAATTTCTATGCCTTTAGATCAGAATTTGAAATTGGATACTACATTAGGTGAAGCATTGGAAAATGCTACTATGTACAGGAAAATTGTGGGAAGTCTTATATATCTTACAATTACAAGGCCTGATTTAAGCTACACGTTGGACTTGAAAGTCAGTTTATGCAGGTTCCCAGGAAGCCACATTTGGATGCTCTGAGGCGCACTCTACGTTATGTGAGTGCTACTTTGGATTATGCATTGTTTTATGAAGCTGGTGTAGATTTGCAGGTTCATGGATACACCGATGCATATTGGGCTGGTAGTACTCCAGATAGAAGATCTACTAGTGGTTTTCTTTTCTCACTTGGAGGTGCAACTATTACATGGAGCAGTAAGAAGCAACCCACTGTTGCTTTGTCGAGTACAGAGGCTGAGTATAGAGGTGCTGCAATGGCAGCATGTGAAGCATCATGGTTGGAGATGTTACTTGCAGATTTAGGTGTGGAAGTTCAAAAGCCTATCACTATCTATTGTGATAATCTTAGCAACATACAGTTAGCACGGAACCCTGTTTTCCATGCTAGAACAAAGCATATCGAGGTACATTATCACTTCATCAGAGAGAAGGTATTAGCAGGTGATATTGATCTTGTTTATCTGAGAACAGATGAGCAGTTTGCTGATATTTTCACCAAAGCACTTGGAGCTGAGAAGTTGAAGAAGTTTCAGAAGATGCTTGGATTACAGGATATGGCATTGAGCTTGAGGGGGAGTGTTGAGATATCAAGCTCAACATGTGATGATCCAGGATGACACGTACCAATTTTTTGTTTCTCTGACATGTATAGTGGTCACGCCGGTATATGTCAGGGATACTTCATTGAGCTTTATTAGATTTATCTACCGAGAGTGATGGCACATTTGTTTCTTGCCAGCTCACTCATTCGCGGACATTAGGTTTTTCCTTATGTACTGGTCTTTATATATTGCACTTGTTGTATTCTTGTTTTTTAGGTCATTCTTGTACATTCCTTTTATGTAATAGAAGAAGAAGAAGAAGAAGAAGATCATTCTTCCCTGTCTCAATTTGTGTGTGTGCTTCTCCTTGAGAGTGAGAGTGTGTGTGTGAGCTCTCTCCCTTATCTCCTTCCTCGTGACACCACTTAGTAACTTGTTTTTCTAGGGTAACTCAATAGGCTGTTTTCCCTTGCAGGAGGTCTCTCATCGAAATGAACAGGAGACCGTATCCGGAATAGTCGATCCAATGATGGAACTTTCACTATCCATGTTGTCTTCATTACTAGTGGTAAAGCCATCTTCTTTGCTTGTAGTGTAGCCCTCCTGATTGGTTTCTTTGTTGCTAGGGATCTCTAGGGCTTTGTCGCTGATGACCTCAAACTGGTTCCTATCTAGCTAATCGAGCTCATTAATCTCCTTTTCTAGATTGTAATACAAGTTGTTTGGGGGGGGGCATCTGGAGTATGATTTCTCTCAAAAGTCACCCTAAGACTTCTTTTCCTTCTTCTTCTTACTTCCATGAACCCGTCTGAGTCAATTTCTGGGCTTTGGGATTCCTTAACTTCCTCTTCCTTCAGCGGGGGATTTAGGGTCCCATTGTTCTCTTGAGTTTTTTTGGAGGCTTCTTGTATTTGTTTGCTTTTTTGTCTCAGCAGGCACTCTTTGATCGTTTGGCCTTGTTGGCCACAATGAAAACATGCGTTAGATAGATTTTTGTAGTTACCCAGACATCTCCATCACCTAAATCCACTTTGATCTTTGAAGAAAGCGACATGCTAAGGTCAGCCTCAACGTAAATTTGAGGGTGCCATTGAGCATTGAAAGGGTGCCTTGCACCTTCATAAATGAAACCACCAACATCCTCTCGCAAAGCCAATGGCTTGCCGATTGGAGAAATGATGTCCCACATGAAGTTGTACAAGAAGTATGGCAGGTTAGTGAGCTCGACCCACAAAGGGTAGCGGAGAGATTTTGATTTTTCGGGAATAAAATCAAGGGACCATCTGAATAGACACAAGGTCACCTGCCTGAGTTGCTAGGTTCCGACATTGAGGGCTTGGAATGCCGTATCTTCATTCTCAAATACTAGCAACATATGACTAGTTGGTAGGAACTGAAGTAATTCGAGGCGATGCACCACAATGCACTCACCTTCTCGAGAGCTCCACGATGATATGCTCCCAGTAGAAAATCAAGCTCCTAAGGCCACACACAATACTGCACACAGAGGCTGTAGAATACGCAGAAAACATGGTACACAAGGAGTACAAAGATAGACTTCTTAGGTCTTACAAATGTAGTTGAACTAACAGTCTATGACTGACCAGACCACTATATGTTTTATTAAAGAACATATACAAAGAAGTGTCCGGTGGCCATTTGGCCTTTCACATGGACACTATCGGTAACAATCTCCCACGAAAGGCCAATATGGCCAGAGTAGCTATGGGAGAAAAAATAAAGAATGATAAAAGTGACTGCGTAAGATCAAGAATCAAGTAACCCCCATCAAGTGATAACAGTGTTGAAAGCTATCCTGTGGTAGAGATTTAGTCAAAGCATCTACAACATTATCTCGAGTGTGAACCTTCTCAAGAATAATGTGCTCAGTGGCTAAGCAATCTCTAATGAAGTGATACCTCATCTCAATGTGCTTGGTCTTTGCATGATAGACCGGATTCTTAGCCAAAGCAATGGCACTATGACTATCACTAAGCAAGCGAGGTACATGCTGAGGTAAACCCACATCACAAGCAAAAGGAGAAAGCCACAATGCTTCCTTACATGCCTCACTTGCTGCAACATACTCTACTTCTGTGGTGGAAACAGATGTACATTCTTGAAGATGAGATCTCCAAGAGATAGCACCTCCAACAAAATGAAAAATGTACCCTGATGTAGACTTACGATTGTCTACACAACCAGCATAGTCAGAATTTGTGTAACCAATAATGGATGCTTTCACTCTACCTAAGCATAGAAACTTGTCCTTAGTGCCACTGACATATCTCAAAATCATCTTGACCACTTCCCAATGTTTCTTGCCACGATTAGACATATATCTGCTCACAACTCCCACTGCAAATGCAATGTCTGGTCTCGTAGCTACCATAGCGTACATGAGACTACAATCAGCAGACTGATAAGGAATTTTGGTCATAAATTCCTTTTCCTCATCTCATTTGGGGAAATCATCCTTGCTCAATTTCACATATGTGGGTAAAGGTGTACTCAATGCCTTTCCACCCTGCATATTGAACCTGTGAAGTACTTTGGATATGTACTCACTTTGAGACAAGTATATGCATCTTTTACTCGGATCACGAGTAATGCACATGCCAAGAATATGTTTGGCATCCCCCAAATCCTTCATATCAAAGGTCTGACTCAACTTCTTTTTGAGAATTGACAAATCATAAGAGGACTTCCCAACAATCAACATATCATCGACATAAAGTATCAAGCATATCAAGCTACCATCTGAGCATCTCTTTGTGTAGAGACAATGATCCTCATTGCTTCGAGAATTAGACTTGAGACTTCATAAAA
Source organism: Ceratopteris richardii (assembly GCA_020310875.1). Taxonomy (NCBI): domain Eukaryota; kingdom Viridiplantae; phylum Streptophyta; class Polypodiopsida; order Polypodiales; family Pteridaceae; genus Ceratopteris; species Ceratopteris richardii. Next base: position 45,404,767 of record CM035422.1, read on the forward strand.
GCATCAAACTTTTGGTACCATTGTCTAGGGGACTGTTTAAGTCCATATAGGCTCTTCTTGAGCTTACAAACTAGACTTTCCTTGCTAGGAACTACATAACCCTCTGGTTGTTCCGTATAGATCTCATGTGTAAGATCTCCATGCAAGAAAGCAGTTTTCACATCCATTTGGACTAGCTCTAAGTCTTCCATTGCATCGAATCCAAGCAACATGCACAATGTAGTCATCTTGACCACTTGAGAGAAGATTTCCTCGAAATCAACACCATGTTATTGCTTAAAACCCTTTGCAACGAGTCGTGCTTTATACTTTGGAGAAGCACTATCTGATGTGAATTTCAGCTTATATACCGATTTACATGGTAAAGCTTTTTTTCCCTTTGGCAAAGGTACTAAATCCCAAGTACCATTCTTGTGAATAGAATCCAACTCACTCTTCATGGCACGCTCCCACTTGACATGATCCTCTGTCTGCATAGCCTCTTTGTAGCAAGAAGGCTCACTCGCATCTTTTAGCATAAAAAAATCTAAACTTGGAACATATCTATCAGGTGGATGTGCTACACGTGCAGAATGTCTCAATGGTTGCTGAACAAGAATATGTGCAGACTGATCTGAATGGACATTCTCTTGAACATCCCTATGTGCAGGATTTTTATGCATGCTAACCAGAGGACTAGTATCCTCAAACACCACTCTTCTCACTTCAACCTCCTTAATGGGCTGTTTATGCATCTTAGACTCATTGAAAATGACATCACTACTTCTGATCACTGTCCATGTTTCAGGATCCCATAAGCGATATCCAATTTGTCCTTCTCAACCATATCCAAGAAAAATGCATTTCTTTGACTTATGATCCAACTTTTGTCTAAGATTCTTGGGTATATTGTTGGGGGATTCTTTGACAAGAAGGAGTTTGAGGGTTTGTAGGAGAAAATGAAAAGACCAAAAGAGAAAATACACCTTGGAAGTTTCTGCCGTTTGATTACAGTAAGAAAAGTACAATGTTTGAAATACAAGATACACCAATACCTCTGTGCACAATCCCACAGAGTGCCCAATTACAAAATATCCAATATCCCAATGTCCTCTTGCTGCCGACCTCCTCTACAACAGACCTCCACCTGCTTCAAGCTTCTCCTTGTGCACACCTTGCACCAAGCTTCCACAAAGGGGGAGGAGTGAATACCTGCTGTCGGCAAGCGTGCACTGCCAAAGGACCTTGAGATACTTGGGGGAACTATAGCTTAGCACTTCTCTGCACCAAAATCCTTGGTCACTCTCTATGCACCTTGCACTTCCACTTCTGTGCGACGTACTCTGGTGACTCTTGCACTTCTCTCTCTTGCTCCACTTAGCCTATGCTCTCTTGCTTACTCTCCTTGGTCCAAGAATGGCTCTTGCCTTGATTTGAGTGTGTCGATCACGTACGCTCCTAACTGCAAGTGAATCTTGGTGCTCACTTTGATGTCCCAAGATTGCTCTCACAAGTGGCAGCCAACTACTCACTGTTTTGTCCTGTAGTGACTTTAGTCTAAAACCAAAAATTTTAATGGGGGGCCATACTTTCACCTGTGCGTACACTTTGCCGCTTCACATGCCTTCACATTTCCTTTTAATTCTTCACTTTTGCACATAAGGGGGGTTCACCTGAACCTTCCAAAACACTTTAAAACACACTTTGAACCTTAGGGAAATTAGAGAAAGTACCTCTGCAACCTGCAACCTATTTTCTCCAATTTACCCTTTGTGGACAATTCATTGTGCACTACTTGTGCACTTTGACACCTGCACTTACGCACTTTGACTTTGCACCTGTTGACTTTGACCTTGACCTTGTTGACTTTGACCTGTTGACTTTGACCTGTTGACTTTGACTGCAGTTGACTTGGACCAACATGACTTTTATGGGCTCAACATATATGAACATATGCTTCACACCCAAAAACTGTAAGACGATCATAGTATGGTGGCTTCCCTGTCCACAACTCCTGTGCCACTTTCAGACCTTTGGCAGTACTAGGTGAAAGGTTAATCACATGAACTGCAGTCAATACTGCTTTTGCCCAAAAGCCTTGTGAGAGGTTTGCATGATGCAACATAGAGACTACTCTATCTTGAATAGCTCTATTCATCCTCTAAGCTACACCATTCTGCAGTGGGGTATAAGGAGCTGTAAACTCTCTACGAATCCCTCTAGACCGACAAAAAAGGCTGAATTCATGTGAGGTATACTCACCCCCATTATCTGAACGTAAAGCCTTAAGCTTAGTTCCTTTTTTAGTCTCAATTGAAGCAAGCCATTTTCTGAAAGTAGGGAATACCTCATCCTTCGATTTGATAGGATATACCCAAACTTTTCTAGTAGCATCATCTATAAAAGTGACAAAGTAAAGAGAGCCACCTAAGGACCTAGTGGGCATAGGACCACACACATCTGTATGAACGAGATCTAAAGGCTAAATTGAAGAGTCAATTTGGTTTCATGTGTGTAGGAATCTGTTCCCTTCAGAACTCGCTCATGGTCACCACCCCCCAAGGGAAGTTTTGAACATGGTATGAACTTACTTTCAGGGGTCAAGTCTAAAGGTTTACCACAATACAAACTCCCCTTGTCTCAATGATCTAAGGTTGAAAGGCAAATAAGAGAGTACCGAGTAAAATTTTGGATCATACCTAGTGAGTGTCCATGGGTGACACCAATCCTCTTAGTCAAAAAAGAAAGATGGATCAATGTTCATATGCATAGACTATCGAAAGTTAAACAATGTGATATTCAAAAATAAGTTTTCCATGCCTCAATTTGATGAATTTTGCAATCAACTATCATGTTTGATAAAGAGTGCATCAAATGGTTTGCTAACCAAACTGATCTAAGAGGTAGAAAAGGTAGATGGGCCAAACTCCTTTAGGAATTTAGGTGATTGATGAGTTAAGTTGCATCCCAATGAGTATAAGTCACATCTAAGTTATTAGAAAGCTTGGGAAGTGGTTCAAGCTCGAACCAATAGTGTTAGAGTATGTTTGCACCTTTCATTCAAACATTATTCCATTAAATGTAACTATTTATTTTGTAACTTTTGTATTCCAAGTAATTAAAAAGTTTGTCAAAACGTTATTTTTGAATGCCAAACCATGATGCTCCAAGTAATGGACATCTAGGCATAAATAAGACTTGTAAATTAGTTAAAAAACATTTTTATTGGCCAAGTGCCCATAATGATGTTCAAATTTATGATTTAAAATGCCTTAAGCTCCAATTTAATGAAGCAAAAAGGTAAGGATAAGTGGACTACTACATCCATTAGAAATTCCATTGGAAATAGAAAGTTATTTTAACAGACTTTATAATGGACCAACCTAGAACCCAGAAATTGTATGACTTAGTCTCGGTTATGGTTTACCTTTTGACTAAAATGTTCAAGTTCTTTCCAATTGGCACAACAATAGAGATCGGAAAATTGGCTAAGTTCTTTGTTAAAACTCTTTATTGACTCTATGTCTTCCACATGGCATAATTTTTTATAGAGATTATAAGTTTACAAGACACTTATAAAGAACTATCTTTATCAAGTTAGTACTTATGAACATCCTCATTTGATGGTGAAACGAAAAGAGCTAATCTAGTTTTAGATGGCATAGTACATGCTTATGTATCCCACGAATAGAAAACGTGATAATAATATCTACCTCTTGTTGAGTTTGCTTCTAACAGTTCAAAGCATTCAATAATTGGTTTTAGTGTGTTTATGTTTATGTATGGGTTTGAACCCAAGGTACCTTATATAGTAGGACACCAACATGAATGACTTTAGGCTACTCAATATTTCGTTTGTGAAAATGAGTTTTAAACTTCAATTAGCAAGGGAAAACTTAAAGAAAGCCTGGGATCAAGCTAAAGCTTATGCTCATCCAAAGAGATGAGAGATTTCTTTTCAAGTTGGAGATGAGTTATATCTTTGAGTCTTTGACATGTTTAGAACGCTAAAGAGTGGACCATTTCCTAAACTTTCTCCATAGTTTCGTACCCCTTTCAAAGTTTTAAGAAAGGTCATACCTTTAGATTGTTGGGATATCAAGCTCAACATGTGATGATTGAGGATGACATGTGCCATTTTTTGTCTCTCTTACATGTATAGTGTTTATGTTGATATATGTTAGGGATAATTTTTGTGAGCTTTATCAAGTTTACCTATTGTGAGTGATGACATATCTATTTCTTGCCGATCTGCTCGTCCATGGACATTAGGGTTTTCTTTATGTATGGCTCTTTATGAATTGTACTAGTTGTACTGTTGTATTGGGTTAGTTCTTGAACATTCTCTTTATGTAATAGAAGAAAAACAAGAAGAATAAGATCATTTTTCCTTGCCTCAATCTCTGTGTGCTCCTCTCCTTGTGTATGAGAGTGTGTGGGAGCTTTGTTTCTTATCTTCAAGACATGGTATTAGAGCTAGTGTGGCTGTAGAGAGCTCATGACAAAGGCAAATAGTGAAGAGTTCATTATAAGGCATGGAGAACATGTGCTTCATAAATAATCTCAGATTGCTATGAACATTGGTGTGTAGGTAGAAGGCACCAAATTATTTTTGTGGGTTGTCTCTTTAAGCGGACTTGCTTTGCTCAAACTTTTGTTACTAGACATTTTGGCCTCTATTTCGAGCTTGCCAGATGGGCCCCATAGAAAATTAGGTCAATTTCCAAACTTATAAATTTCCTTCTCTTTGGCATCTTGAAATTATCTCATGTAGAATTTCAGGAGATTCCATGTACATTTGATACACACATGCTCTGTTTTTCTAAGTATGGATTGTCAAGTCATAGTGTGATAGTGTTCAAGAAGAGGCACTATTTCTAGTGTTTCTAACGTGTTGTAAATTGGTGAATAAATGGAAAATGTTGATAGAATGAGCCAAATTATGAGGAATAAGCTGGACAAGCACAACTTTCATGCTTCAAGATTCAAAATGATGAGTTTATGGGAAATGGCTATTGGAATTATGTTGAAGGAGACAATGAAAAACCCTTGTGGTTACCAGAGAGGAATCATACTATAGACCAATTAAGAGCATATGAAGAGTGGAATCAAGGATCACAAAAGGTAATGTATTGTCTATTTGTTAGAATACAAGATATCATTATTGGGCACATATAGGATGCCAAAAATCCAAAAGAGGCTTGGAACAACTTGGTCACATTTTATGGGACCAATACAAAGGCTTGGAAATTGCAACTCAAGAATGTGCTAAATACACTACAGAAAGAAAGCATTTTGGTAAGTGAATACACCTTGAAAATCAAACGTTGAAATAATAATATATGAATAATAATGTTTAGTATATTGATTGATCTGTTTTAAAAGCACATGACCACCCATGTAGATTGTTTTAGTAGTTTATAGAAATTATTAGTTTTTGGATTTGTTGAAACACGTGATGATACATCACATCCTATTTCACATACAAGAAACATAGCACCGTTCATGGAGAATGGGGATTCAAAACATCTTGCTAACGTATTGCATATTCCTAAGATAACAAAGAACCTAGTCTTTGTTGGGAAAATGGTAGACCAAGGATTAGAAGTCACATTCCATTCTAATTAATGGTTTATATTTAGAAGAGTACAAGAAGAATGGAATATTGATTGCCAATGTGAAGAAACATGGTAGGATGTTTACCTTGAATGTGAAATTTCTTGAAATGAATGAGGCCATGTTTGCAAAAGGTACAGGTGTTATTGCTGACATAGAGATATTGAACAAACAAATTGGAAATCCTAGAGAATGTGCTAGAGATACTACATACAGAAATTTGGGGTCTTGGAAAGTCCACATCTATCGAGGATTGCAGATTTTATGTTACATTCATTGATGACCATACACAAAATTTATGGGTATACGCCATGGAGGAGGAGAGTGAGATGTTAACTCACTTTCAGAATTTCAAGGGTATAATGGAAAGTTAGACAAGGAAGTATATTCAGACATTAATATCCAATGGACGAGGTGAATACATATCAAATAAACTCAATAATTTTTTGAAGAGTCATGAAATTTGAAGGCAATTTCTTACGGGTACACAATAGAATAGAGTTGTGTTTCAAGATGAAAAAATAGACATATTGCAAATGGCAAGAGCCTCGATGGTTGAAAAAAATATGCCTCATTATTTTTGGGCAAAAATTCTACACAGTATTGTATGCATCATAAATAGAACTCCAAAAACTATTGTACATCCAGTTACACCTAAAGAGATGTTTATAGGTAAAACACAAAACTTATCACATATCCATGTTGGAGTTAGAGGTTTGCAGAAGCACGCGAATAGCACAAGGAAGTAGAAGAAGCTTGGTGCACAACACACAATATTGAATGTATTACCACTAGAATGTACAAAGATAAGTAGCCCATTAGGGCAATAGGCATATATACAAAAAAACCTCCTAAAGAGGGAAAAAAGTGCCCCGGCAGTCCTAGTGTGTTCACACACATCATTACCTAAATATATCAATAAATCCCCCCTAGGAGTGATGCGGTGAGTAAGGAGCTAGCACTCATGTATAAGGAAGTGCCAAGCTATGTGGAAATCACTCCACCAAAAGGAAGTAAGCCCAAATCTTTGCGGAAAGCTTCAAACTTCTTCCTAATCAGAGCCTTCATGAAAAGGTCTGCAATGTTCTCCTCCGTGTGCACATATGCCAAGCTGATCTCCCTAGTAGAGAACGTCTCCCTGACATAATGGGATTATTTGAAAAATCCATCATCCCAACATTAGGATAAGGATGCACAAAGGTAAACCAAGAAATCAAATATTTGACTTTGTAGTAGGGAGACTCTTGGATGTCAAATAAAATTGTGTTCCAATTATTTTAATGATAGCTCAACACAAATTCAGAACTCTATGCGCACTTCCAAGACAATTATTTTGTCATTAAGCGAGCAAAAACAAGAAAAATGACAAATCCAAGAGATGTATTCCATACAGTTTTAATTCACCTAGAGCAACAAGTCAAGCAATTCAGCAAACAACACAACAAGTCAATGAAGTCCGAAAACAATAAAGTTTTATTGGATATGGATGCCAAAAACAACCCCTTTGGCCCAATAACAAAAAAAAAAGAAGAAGAAGAAGACCACAATTGATGCAAAAGAAAGAACATCACCAAAGGATTAGAGAAAATGCATCAACTCATCATACACTTATAAGATTCAAGAAATGGATTTCCATTAAGAAGGATGAATTACTTTCTTGAGATGATCCTATGATTGATTCATTCAAGGATGCACTCGATTTCTCCATACAAACGTTGTACTATATTCTTCAAGTAAAATAGGAATAGAAGACTCAACATGAAGAAAACCTATGCTTATTGCTCATTGCATAACCTTGTCTTTTGGTTCAAATGCACTTCCATATCATGCATATTAAAGGGCCACATTTCATATCCATGCATAGGCACTATTGTGATATTCCATGCATAAAAGGCACACACACCATTTGGTTCAGTTGCACTTTCATATCATGCATATTAAAGGAGCATATTTCATATCCATGCATAGACGTTGTTGTGATATTCCTTGCATAAGGGCACATATATTTTTGTACCATAATATTAACTTACTGACCTTTTTTTTTAGATTAAGCTGATTGAACAAGTACTATGGATTCCTTACCATGATCACATGTGAAAGTTTGCTTTGTAATGGAAAAATCACCCTAGTTACCATTAAACAACATCACTCCTACCATCTAAAAACATTACAACTCTTTTAGCCCATTTGCTCACCAATTACAACTGAAAGAAGGTGCATGAAGCAGCAAATGTTATTTATGTTTATATTCAAGGATCCCTTGAAAATCACATCAAGATGATCAATTTGTGCTTTGGAATTCAAAGGTTTCCAAAAGGAACCATCACTAGTATCACCTTGGGCACACCTAAGGATTCACAATTATTTATCCAAGCCATTAGTTCTTGTGGTCCCTGATAGGTCATCAAATTCCTATCTTCACCAAGAAGTGAGTCAAAAAGGTCTTAAAGGTATAGTTCCTAGTAGACAATCATTCCCTTCCCCCCGATGTGATAGATGACTAGTTTATCAAGGACCTCTCACCATGATTACATGAAATAATATGGATTTATGGAGTTGTAGAACTTTCTTCACTCGATGTCATCTCAATTGCACTAAAACATGGTAAGCAAATGAGGTCCAACTATAGCTAAGGGAGAATCTAGTGAATAACAAAATATTGATATCCTCTCGAGTGACAACGAGCTAATGTTCGGATCAAATACACAGAACCTCTTAATCAAGTTTCTCATACACAATGGTCTCGTTCACCTTCATTCAAATGTATTGTGCTATCTATGATGACATTGACCATATCACCACTAATTGCATTCAAAAAACATCATAATAAGCTCAGTTTTCATTAGGTGAGTATATATTTTTTATACTCAAGTTTATCTATCTATTGTATCACAATCTCAACCCCAACCAATCAAAGTGCCTCCATAACCCCAAGTGCCCTTCTAGAATTATCAATATCCACCTACCTCCAACTATGCCCCCCACCTCCCTATCGACCACCACAATATGCACAACCTCATCTTGAACCTCAATATCCATTTGTTCATGATAACTTCTGATATTCACCACAATATTATGGCCAATCACTCATGAACCCATAATTGAAAAAGCATTGGGATCAATAATAGTTCTAGGGCGAAAGACCCAATCTATGATCTAGAGATATCTGTTAAGATCCATTAAAGAATTGAACGAAAGGGGTTAAAAACGCATATTCATTCTTTCCTAGCATACTAGCAATAGGTTATAGCAATGATAGGTCATATCCAAGGCCTAGTCACTAGCATGAATATATGGAAGACCTTGGAGAGATTATACTCAAAATCAACAAAAGAAAAAGGAATATCCAAGTAAAAACTCAAAGTAAGAACAAAAGAATCATCTATGGAAGTAATAGTGGTTCACGAATCCAACATGCATGATGCTTAATATCTAAATTTTTAAATCCTACTCTAAAAAATGATTTCGTAGATTATAACACGCAAACTTAAATTATATGTATGCAAAGGATAGTCTTGTGAATCATAAAAAAAACATGAATCCTTTATATTTACATGGAAATAAGAATGATTCACGAATCATAACTTCCATATTAGTTATGTGTAAAGTTCTAATGTACTATTACAAAAAATATACAGTTAAAACATTTTTGACAATTACAACATGCATACTTTTTATTAGCTATCACTCTATTCCAAATGATATGTATCATAAAACACATGGAAGTAAGAATGACTCATGAACGCTCATAACAAGCATGAGATAATGAAAAAAACAAGTTTATGGAAGTAAGATCAAAGATCATAACATCCATAATATAATACAATAATCTCTATCCGTTTATAATATTGTGGAATAAGGATCGAGGTCCCGATTCAAAGAACCACATTATCTTATAGAGCCTAGAACAAGTATGTAAGGAAGAGACATTTTCATGAACCATAACCTGCATATTTATGATGAATTGTCCTCTTTCTTTCTAAAGCTTGAATCTCATGATGCTCTCTGAGAAGAATTTTAAAGTTATCTTTTTCTAAAGCTATTGTGGCACCCTTATCCATGTTTCTCAAAGTAGCATAGATTGAGCATTCATACATCCTAACTTTTCAAGGAATAATATCATTATTGAACTCTTCTTTCCAAAATCTAGTAAAATGGTGATACTGCACAAAGTTCTCATTTTTACCGAGCATCTCTTCTCTAAAGACCTGAAATACTTCTTGATGTGTAAAGTTGTCTGACAAGTGTAACCTTCCAATAGTAGACATAACTTCACAATGCAAATGAAAATATTTCATCATCCATCTCATTGCATGATGACCATCCTTTGTTCACAATTCTACAAGTCCCAAAGATGAGATCTCCATTGTTAAGTTTCTATTGAACCTTATGGAGTCTCCAATTCCCCAAGCTCACTTCAATTTTAAATGCAGCCCTACAACATTCGATCCCTTGACTAAAGTAATATTCAAATAAAACATGTGAAATTGAAATATTATCCTCACTCATTTGCATGTGAGCACCAAGATATGTATCCTATCTCTCACTATCTAAATTGAAGAATTTCTTTCTTAGTTGCTTTAGTTTCTCCATTCCTAATCGATTGTACAAACATTTTAACCCACAACAATGCTTCACAATATCCAAAGTAAACTTTCTATCTAAAGTCAAGAATTGCAATCATGTTTTACTTACTTCACGAGGTTCCCTTTTAAATCTGATGGATCTAGCCTCCTTCTCATTGATATCATCTGTTTTGATTGCACTTGCATCCATAAAGAGATGAGATTTAACTTGTAGATGATCAAAATTCATCAGATTATTACAAAAAGTATTGTAGTAAGACAGTTTAAAGGATTCACTAGAGAATTTAGAATCATTCACTATGCTATGTGTTGGAGTTAGACGTCTGCAAAAGCACGCGAGAAGCACAAGGAAGAGGAAGAAGCTTGGAGCACAACACACAATACTAAATGTATTACCACTATACAAGCCATGGGGAAAAACCTCCTAAATAGGGAAAAAAGTGCCCCGGCGGTCCTAGTGTATTCACACACATCACTACCAAAATATATCAACAAATCCCCCCTGGGAGTGATGTGGTGAATAAGGAGCTGGCACTCATGTATAAGGAAGTGCCAAGCTATGTGGAATCAATCCACAAAAGGAAGTAATCCCAAAGCTTTGCGGAAAGCTTCAAACTTCTCCCTAGGCAGAGCCTTTGTGAAAAGGCCTGCAATGTTCTCCTGTGTGGGCACATATGCCAAGCTGATCTCTCCGGCAGAGAACCTCTCCATGAAATAATGATACTTCACCTCAATGTGCTTAGTGCAAGCATGGAACACAGAGTTCCTCACAACTACCCATGCGCTCTAACTACCAATGAAGATGGTGGTGGCAAAAGACTGACCAACACCCAAATCAGCCATAAGGCATCTGATCCACACACACTCAACAGTCATTATGAAAGTTGCCCTTTACTCAGCCTCACAACTGGAAGTGGCCATAGTAGGCTGCTTCTTGCTCAACCAAGATATACATGAGCTACCAAGCATGAAGCAAAAACCAATAGTGCACACATGAGTGTCATAGCAACCAGCCCAATAACAGTCAAAAAAAGCATGAAAATCTGGTGATAGTGATCCCCCGTTGGGATAATACAATCCAAGTAGCCGAGTACCACTCAAGTCGCAAAAGATGCGCTTAACTCCCTGCCAATTCTTGACTCCTGGACAATGCATAAACCTGCTCATCTGTGAGATAGCAAACTGAATGTCTTGTCGAGCAATGCATATTTAAATCAAGTATCCAATAGCGTGCTGATAGAGAACAACATCAAATGCATCCCAGGATCATGAAGAATCAATCGTAAACCTGTCTCCATAGGACTAGCAATAGTCTTACATTCTTCAAGACTAAAACACTACAATAATGTGTCAATACATTTCGTTTGACACGAATCCATTCCATCATCAATGTGCATAAATTGAATGCCTAAATAATGATGCAAATGTCCCAAATCATACATCTCAAATGAGGCATGCAAATCAGCATTAAAATTAGAAATATGCTTCTCAATAGGACCAGTGAGCAACACTCATCAACATAGACAACAATGATCAGAAGCAGATCATTAGCACGCTTGACATATAAGGTGCTTTCAGTTGGATTGTTCTCAAAACCATGTGCAACCAGATAGGCATGTATCTTTTCATACCAAGCACATGGTGCTTGCCTTAAGACATATACTGCCTTCTTTAATCTGCAAACCTAGTTTTCATGCCCTTTCTGCACAAAGCCACGAGGCTGAAAAACATACATTTCCTCATGCAAATCACCATTCAAAAATCCAGTTTTAATGTCCAACTGATGTATATTCCAACCATGATGGATTGCAAGTGCACAGATGCTATGAACAATAGTCATACAATATGTAGGTGCAAAGGTCTCATCAAAATCAACACCTCTTTCCTGCACATTGGATTGCCTTTCATCATCAAACAAAGAGTAGAAGAAAAACTTTGATATCAGTCGGGAAAACCATTTAGAACAGTCTGCACAAGTGAACTATCAGGAAGGACTTCATCAGTAGAAATCAGTTGTTCCTTCAAATCCTTGATCTTTGCTAGAAAACTGTCCATAGAAGCACCTTCATTCATGTGCTCACTCTCCAACTGTTTTCGGAGGTAAGCAATACGAGCCTCATTCCTAGCCTGCTACAATGTGCTAAGTGTATCCCAAGCATCCTTAGCTGTTCTGCAAGCCCGAATGTGAGGAATAATGGCACACTTGATAGACGAATCTATCAATGCATATGCCTGAGCATCTCTACCATCCCAACAAATTTGCTTTGCAGTAGGTGAAACAAAAAGAGGAGCACGAACAGGAATCTACGGAATATCACCATCTTTGACACCATCTGCATCAGCTTTAGTACCTATATTTGCAGTAGTTGTATTTGCAGGTGTAAGAGGACGTCTTTCAACACCTTGCACAATATTCCATAGTCCTTTTATCACCAACACATGATGCATCATATAAGCCCACAATGGATAATTGGTACCATCCAACTTATTGTCAACAACCAACATATGGAATACATCACTACTTTCAGCCATGGGCACTGACTAAAGTACCTTGATGCAAAAAAATGGTCGTATCTAAAAACGTTGAACACAATTACCCAAACGAGTTCTGCTAGACTTGTAGCAGACTTTGAGAAGCGTATATTGACGAACCAAAACTGGTATATATCTTTGGCACAAAAAGACGAAATCCCTTCCGCAAGCACTACAATAGTGCATTCGAAGGCCAAAATGAGCTTAGATCGTGATTTTGGCACTACAAAGTGAAGTCGTTTTGATCTCTGAAACACCTTGAGTATGCTCATCAAATGTCATGCGATTATGAGAATGCAACCGGAGAGGTGTGGACAACTATATTTTGCTCATAAATTAAGTAACCGGGTTGCTGCCCTCAGTCCTGAAGTTCTAATGCCAGTATACTGAACAGTCTTCCGTTGTTCAGAGAGGGACACTAAGCTAAGCACGGGATAACATTTAGGATTGTGTGATAATTTGGGAAAATAGTACAGGGCCTCTGTCTAACAGACCCCTACCACTCCCAAGGACCCACGTGGTTAAGGAGAACATTTACGGTTAGGAAGGTTCGAAACCGGCTGAACTTGAAGTACGTTGAATCTGAAGTGGAAGTAACGATCAAACGTTTAACATTTGGCGCCGTCTGTGGGAAAGTGGCATCAGGTTGCCAGTTATCTGTGAAAAGTGGCATTAGCGTACCAGCTGGTTTTCAGAATTAAACATTACGTTTATCGTTCGATTGACTGACGGTAGCAACAGAGCCAGATTGTTGCCAACTGCTCAGATAGTGTTACTACGCAATGATACATGCCGGTTACTCGATCTGGCGAAACGTATCCTAGGAACCATACGACTGGAACACAAAAAGTACTAAAGACAACCCTAGGAGAAGAAGGTATAACACGACCTGACCCAGTGGTCAAGCAAGTTAAGGACGTTAGAATTAATTCCGGTCATATTCCGGTGGAACGATCAACGCCTTTGGTACATTCTGGTGTCACTTCGACCCAGCCTATCGAAAATACAGTAATTCCAGAATCTACCAAGACGCCGCTGGAAACCAGTTTAACAATCTTGGATAAAGATTCAGAGTTATCCACGATTAGAAATACTCTAGGAAAAGAAATCGGTAAAAGCGGAAAAACACTGCAGTCTGGTACACTTTCAGTTCATTCCGGTGATATTCCGGTGATAGAAACACCAACTGGCGGCCAAGGATTAGCATTTTTTGCGGAATCCTCAGCCCGACCCGCGTGCTTGGAAGAAAGATTTCGGATATTGGACATCCAGAAGGAAGGAAAGCTGTTCGAAGCAGAGATGCGAAGTATCCTACGCAAAAACAGCACACCGGAAGGTACGCCATCCGGCGATCCAAGTTCTGATAGTTCAACCAATCAACCTCAAGATACAGAAGAAGGACCGGATACACTCACAATGAACGGACAACAATAGCAACAACAGATATGTCAACCAAGGCCGCCCCCAACAGGAGTAACATACACGAAATTTGGTGGATTCCTAGGAGATGACCCGGATGCTCACGTACGCACTTTCGAGATCAGTTATGCAGTCCTTAACCATCCACCGGATCAGGCGTACAAGGCCATTGTTTTTCAATCAACACTGGTCAATGAAGCGGCTAGATGGCTTACGGAATACGACATTAATCATTTCGGTACCTATGATGCAGTACGAGATGCTTTTCTGCAACGATTCAGGTTAAAGAAGAATCCCGCCGAAATCTTTGATTATTTACAGAACAACCGACAGAAGGCGAATCAGACTGTCCAGGAATATGCTACACTTTTTAGAACACACTTGCGACAGATACCACAGGCCCATGTCAACTTACTGGATGATGTCATCACGCAGTGGTTTATCAATGGTTTAAACCCGCAATTGAAGCAGATCATGATCATAAGATGTGTCGGAGCAATGACGTTGGATGCAGTCATTGCCATGGCTCTGCAACTGGAATCCAAAGTCGGTGGATTTACAGAAGATCTAGAGTGGTTAAAAAAAAAAACAATGACTGAAGATATAACCAGACAAGTGTACTGTATCACCTGCAAAAATTCAGGTCATACTAGTGCCAATTGTGCGCTAAATCAAACGTTCTACGCTATCTGCAACACTACCGGACACACCACCGGAAATTGTGTCTACAATGCCAGAATACAGGGAACAGCAACAGTCAATGCTGTTATTCAAGAACATGGACAGGCAGCGAATCACTATGTACCTCCGCAATTGAGAAACAATCAACCGCAAGGATATCGAAACTACCGAGGACAGAGAAACAATAACTATAATGCAAACCGCTGGCAGAACGAACCACCACCGGAAAATCTCAATTTACCACCGCCACGTTGTCATTTTTGTGGTGAATACGGACACATTAGAAGATTTTGCAAGGATGCAGCTGAGTATGATGAAAGGAAGAAGGAGCGGCAAAACCCAATGGCCAACATGGTACAAATTACACCGGTAGAAACGCAAACTGCTACAGTCCAGACCCGATCAGGTAAACAGCTGCAGACAGCAGCAGAAATATTCGAACCAGGGATACGAGAACAACATAGGATGTATAACAAGGCTAGCCACTGGACCGCAACAGAACCACCAGTGTTCCCAGAACCCATTCTGGTGACTCAGACCTCGTCGACAAAAGAAGGAACACAACAAAGGGAAGCAGCAGCGGAGCCACCATCACCAGTAGACATAACAACAGATACTTCTGCATCAGCAGAAACATTAAGTTCAAAAGAGCAGGATAACCAATCTCAGCAGGCCTGGGAAATTTTATCCAAGGCATCTATCCAACTACTGGCATTAGTACCTGGGGTTCGACAACAGTTCCAGCAACAGTTCAGTCCGGTACCTTCTTGTATTCCGGCGATAACAGCAGTTCAACCAGAACCTGATTCTACAGTTGATCATTCAGTTCCCTTGATTACAGTATGGTATAAGAATCATAAAATTACACAGGTATTGATTGATGGAGGCTCTGGTGTTAACATTGCAACTACAACCTTATGCAATAGGTTAGGTTGGACCGAAATCGAACCAGTTCAATTTTTTGTCAGAATGGCAGACCAATCTAGAGTCCATCCTGTAGGACTTGTGCGAAATATACCCATTACTTTACAAGGAACGACCTTCAAAATGAATTTTGTTATACTAGATCTGTCGGAATCCACTTTGGATTACAACCTTCTTTTTGGTCGACCTTGGCTGAAGCATGCGAAGGTAATACAGGACTGGTCTGCACAAGAGCTTACGTTCAAAGATGCCAACCGTAGATATGTGGTAAAATTAGATGCTATACAACCTTGCGAACTTCACGCCAGACCATATTTTGCTGAACCAGTCCACATGTTAGATGGACTATCAGATGATGAAGAAGAGGAATTTCTGAAGAATAACGCTGACTTAATGACCTTAGGGACTGTTGATCTACAGTCCGTAATAGACAACTGGAGTACTTCAGTATGTACAGTTGCACCAATCACCCAAAAAACTAAGCAGGAAGATATTGTGCCAACACATGACAATGAATTACAATCACTATTCCGGTCGACAGACGATACAGAGAAACCGCAACAGTTTTATGTCTCCGAAGACCAGTTGACCTCGTATAATTTAGGAGACGAAGATCATCCACGACCTGTAAAGATAAGGCAAAACTTACCGGAAATATTTAAGGCTGATTTGATTCGACTACTTCGCGAATTCTCAGACGTCTTTGCATGGGATTACAAAGATATGAAAGGATTAGATCCGCGCATCTATCAGCACAGAGTCATGTTGAAGCCTGAAGCTAAACCGAATAAGCAGCCTAGCTATCGGATGAATCCCAATTATGCATCACAGGTAAAAGCCGAACTTGATAGATTATTAAAAGTTGGATTCATCGTACCAGTAGAACATGCTGAATGGATTTCACCAATTGTGATCGTGCCAAAGAAAATTTTTAAGCAACTACGAATCTGTGTAGACTACCAGAAATTAAACGCAGCAACAGTACCGGATCCTTTCCCGATTCCCTTTCTGGATACCATGCTTGATAGGGTAGCAGGCCACGAAATGTATTCATTCTTAGACGGATACAGCGGTTACAATCAGGTTAGAATGGCTGAAGCAGATATCCCAAAAACTGCCTTCATTACCAATTGGGGTGTCTTTGCTTGTACGGTAATGTGGTTCGGATTGAGAAACGCACCAAGCACCTTTCAGCGATGTATGCAGGAGATTTTCTCTCCTTATCTCAATTCGTTTATGCAAGTATATCTCGATAACTTCTCAATTTTTGGAAAGATGATGGCACATTTGCTTCATCTACGGTGCTGTTTCCAAAAGTGTCAAGGCTACAGACTCTGCCTTAACCCAAGCAAATCTGTGTTTGCCGTTTCATGTGGCAAACTACTTGGTCATATTGTATCTGCCCAAGGTATCCGAGTAGACCCGGACAAGATTTCGGCAATTTTAGAAGCCCTAGTACCCGCCACTCCGAAAGAAGTAATGCGTTTTATGGGTCAAGTACGGTGGCACGGCAGACACTTACGGTGGCTTGCTCATCTGGCTGTACCACTGAACAGACTAATCAACAAAACTCCCCGACAGTTCGAATGGACTCAAGAATGCCAAACTACATTTGATCGACTCAAGTATCTATTGACGCAGGCCCCAATCTTACAACCACCGGACTGGGACAATCCGTTCCATGTTTTTGTCGATGCTTCAGATGTTGCGATCGACAGTATTCTGATGCAGCAAACACATAAGTGGTTTCGCCCTGTCTATTACGCCAGCAGAAGGCTTGCACCGGCAGAAAAGAACTATTCTACCACCGAAAGAGAATGTCTAGGATTAATTTACTCCATCAAAAAGTTCAGACATTATCTATTAGGCCGGAAATTTACCTTTCATGTAGATCATGCTGCCCTTGTCTATCTAGTAAGACAACAACATTTAGGCAGACGATTAACACGATGGGTACTACTCTTGCAGGAATTTGATTATGAAGTCATTCACCGACCCGGAAACACACATGCCTTAGCAGATTTCTTATCTCGCCTAGATTCTGGTGAAGCTCCGATAGGCATAGATGACACGACTCCAGCAATTTATTGTTCTGAACCACTGATCGATGAGACTGCGGAATTACAAGCAACACCTACATATTATGATCAGATTCTAACTTTTCTCACCGAAGGATGCTTTCCATCTGAGACTGCCAAGGCAGTTCGAAGGAAAATGGCAGTCTTTAGCCGCCGATTCCGGTTAGTTGCAGGAGAACTATATTATGTAGATCACACCTGAATCTTACTTCGATGTGTTCCTCCGCACGAAATTAACTCGGTCATCACAATGGCTCATTCAACCCCTACTGGTGGTCACTTTGCCACAGATCTAACTCACCGGAAAATTCTGCAAGGAGGTCTCTGGTGGCCTACTATGTACCGAGATGTGGCCCAATTCGTCAAAAACTACGATAACTGTCAAAGGTCTGGACAACCACTGCAACGACACTTCTTTCCCTTGCAGCCTATTATGCCACTCGAACCATTTCAGAAATGGGGATTAGATTTTATCGGTCCAATCACACCTCCAGCAGTCTTCAGTAACAACAGATACATACTAACCTGTACAGACTATGCAACGAGATGGGCAGAAGCTTGGGCTTTACGGTCTGCTACAACAGTTGTAGTAGCAAAATGTCTGTTAAATGATGTCTTCCCACGATTTGGCTTACCACTCGAATTGGTGATAGATCAAGGTACTCACTTCGTAAATCAATTAATGAAGGTACTCACCCAATCATTCCAGGTGACACATAAACTCAGCTCTCCATATTACCCTCGCGCCAATGGTTTGGCCGAAAGTACAAACAAATCACTATTGAATATCCTCCGGAAACTGATCATGGAAGCACCGGAAAGATGGGATCAACTACTACCTGCAGTATTATGGGCATACCGAACTACATATAAGGTAACAACAGGTTTGACACCTTTCAAACTAGCTTATGGTTTAGAAGCAATAGCACCCATGGAAATAGTTATCCCAAGTCTGCGTGTAGCAATCACCCAGAAATGCTACCGGAAGAGTCGCTGACAGCACGAATGGACACACTCAGGGAACTTGATGAGCACCGATGGCTCAGCTTTTTAACCATGCGCGAAGTACAACTAAGGCAAGCCAAGACACACGATCGATATTTGAAGACCCCAATCTTTTCGGTAGATCAGCTTGTACTCTTCTATAACGCAAAAACCGATAGAGCAGCAGGAAAGTTCAAATTACGCTGCTTCGGCCCTTTCAAGATCTCAGAACAAGTCGGTCCGGCAACTTTTCGGTTGACTACGTTGACTGGAAATCCACTCCCAAAGGTAATTAATGGGTCGAAGTTGCGGCCATATCATCACACCACTAGCCCGCATTAAGTTTTCGACGATGGACCGCGTTTTGTGTAATCTTTTCTTTTCCTTCTTTCTGCTTTTTATAAATAGCCGTGTTTTGTACAATCTTGATGTAACCAGCCGCCCCCTTAACAGTCACTCGAGTACGCACGCCTGCATGAAAACCAGCACTATTCCCGCACCGCACAATGATATCCAACCCCCTTTTTTCCTCCCTACCGTATTGTTTCTACTTAAACTCTGTCGACGACGCCGAAATAAGCTATTGTGTTGCATGTTAGTATTCTGAGCCTTCGTGCATTCTGCATCCGTGTTCATTGTCTGTCTCAGTAACCGCCATGGAAGCGATAGCCAACTATGTTGCCTTCTGCGATGGTATCCCTACCAAGGTAGGTGAATACCTGCGTTGCAGAGGGTTGGCCAACTTCGCTGAGTTGCCTTGGCACTCGGTGGAAGCCCATCCTTTCTTCACGCAAATCATCACCGCCATTGCTCAGTCCCCCACCACCGAACGCCAATGGGTCTTCCTCTCGCTCCCTTCGCGAACAGTCATCACCTTCCAAGCCTTCGCTGAAGCCTATCGCCTCAACCCGCAAGGCCGTGAAAATGGCCCGAGTATTCCCATCGCCCGCATGAATGAACTATTCCCCCGCTCCTCGTCCAACGAATACGCCATTCTCTGCCGCCCCGAACCCGAACGATCCACCCTCCAATTCTTAGTCGCCATACTCAACCTGCAGAAGCGCACCTACGACATCTCTCGACCATTTTATTTCGCTTTAGAATTAGCTGCCCAAGAACCCGTCAACTTTGCATCATACTTTTTCCTTAGAATCCATAAAGAATGTGTAGCTATCATGAAGCAACTCCAAAAGGGTACCACCCCGCGCTCTCGCCTTCCCCATATCATCTCATTCCTTTTCCCAGCCATCCTTGCCGCACAACCACCACCACAAGGTCCCATACTTAGGCACGAAGAATCAGTTCAACCACTCGACGAAGAAGATGAAGAAGATGAGGAGATCAACCAACTTTTCCGCAATAAGAGAATTCGGATCAGCTCCTCAGAAAGCGAAGCACAAGGATCCCTCGGAAAGAATCAGGACACCCAAAACGCCGACCAAGAAGAGACCTTCCACGACACAGCCACTTCCATACACAACGAATCATCGACTGACCACCACGACCAGCAGAATCACACAGAAACAGAACCAGTCTCAACCGAAGAAGCATCAACACGGCGAGAAGATGAACAACATGTGATCGACAGCGCACTCAACACTCTACTGAAGGCCGTAGAATCCACCATCGCCCACATTACAGGTGAACACCAACCCATCCATCACGTAACCCACCCTACATCCCCTGGTCCTCAATCCCCACCAGTCAACCCTTTCCCGCCACCAATTTCCGAATCCTCTTCATCCTCCCTCAATTATTCACCCCCGACATCCCCCCAAATCCATACCCAAACCTCTACACCACCACAACACCCACTCCTCCTTTCCTCTGTTCCGATCTTTTCTGAACTGGCTAACATGGGCCAACTGCTCATTACCCTCTCACAACAACTTCCGGTACAGATGAGTGAGGCCGCAAATACCATTCGGCACGACCTCCAGCACAAAGTCGACTCCTGGAAGCCGACATCACCCCACTCCAAGAAGAAGTCGACGCCGTAAAAACGGAGAATCATCAATTACATACACAATTAGCCGACCTCCAAGCACAGTTTTCGGAACAACAGGCCTTGATACAGCAAAGAGATGCAGCACTAAAGCAGCTTGCCGCCAAAGACCAGCTATTACACGAAGCACATGAAGAAATCCGGGAATTAAAGACCGCACTCCAAGAAAAAGAAGACATGAGCTCATCCCTCGAAGAACTGGTCGAAGAAACGAAGGCCCAGTTGCAGGAAACCATCCAGAAGAATCAAGACCAACAGCGAGAAGCAGCACAAGTCCAAGACGAGCTACGAAGAGCCCAGGAATGTTTGGACGAGGTAAACAGAATGCTGAGACGCCAATTAACCAGGGAAGCAAAACACCAAAAAGATCTGGCAGATGCTCGAAGAGAACGAGATGCATATTCCAGAACGATTGAATTTCAGAACCAGCAATTCGAGCGACTGGATAACCAACTGCGAAATCAGAAGGATCGAGTCACGGAGATGCAGCAGAAAGTCACCGAAATGAAGACATCCCGGGACGCTGCATTATCCAATGATTTTTATTTACACGAGGCCTTTTTGCAAACCCAAGCCGAAATCTTGCTTACTGAAGCAATCGCACTTAGTTCCGTCAGAATAGATGCACAGATTTTAGAACCCGACACTCTGAAGCAATTATTAGAAACCCTTAAGAAAAAAATAGCTCGTACATTTAGATTAGCCAGGAATATGTACCTCGAAGGCCTCATAGAAGAATAGTAAAATTCGACCATGCAAATTCATAATGTAACGATGAGTTCGAAATGAGTATGATACCAAGGTTTTGTTTCATGATATTTTTCGCACACGTAAAGACTTGCTAAGTCCAGCATCGATCTACGGAATAACACGCAGAATGATGATTCTTACTCATGCTACAATTTTGATAAGGGGAATGAAGTGTCATGTCCAAATGAAATACAATCATTCTAGCGAATGGCAGTTCAAGCTCTGGTGCTTATAAAATGCGTATGCCTAGCATTTTATTCTTCAGTACAGTATTCTTCGAGCTTCGGCACTAGTTAACATACTTCCAGCATATTATTTTCGGCGAATCTTACAATCATGTCTGAATCCGATATACTAAGATGGCGACTCAGGAAGCGCGCAAATGCACAGAACCATGTTGTGACGACAACAGACACTACCTTACAGGATGATGAAGATGATTCAATGACTTCTGCAACAGTAAAGGTTCATCATAAATTTTCCACAGAATTTAAAATAGAGCTCGACATCCATTCAAGGAGGAATGAAAACTGGCTACGGCGGATCGGACTCCTCCGGTTTGCTCAGTTACCATGGGAGCAGTGGACAGGTAATGAAGATGCAGAGAATCAGTTACACAGCATGCGACAAACAAAAGGCCTCATTTTAAACCAGGTACAATTTTCACCACAGTTAGTCTCAGCCATATTTAAACTGCCACTGTATGATGATGCACGTTTTACTAAATGTTCGAATGATGATCTGAGAAAAGAATTTGGAAACTGCGAAGGCCGCAGAAGATATTACATGATGAAAAATGCCACGTATCAGCGCCGTGAACAATTCAAGTGGTATTTAGAGAAACTCTGTTTCTTAGTCAAATTTGATTTGATGTCTAGAGAAAATTTTTCACCATTAGTACATGCCGAAGGAGGTGGTAGAGTTAGCTGGACACACTGGCTATATAACCACCTCTATACACAAATATTTGTCGGGGATAAGTGAAGATCCCAAACCAATAGCAGACTAGCAGTCTATTTAGCTGCTATATTCGATTTTGTGCAATCAGTGAAAGATCAGAAGCTGAACTGGTCCCAACATATTAATTCCTGTGATCATGACATGATAGACACAGGACCCCCACACAGTGCAAAGCAAGAGGAAGCAGACCAAGTCTCCATATCGTCTGCAAATTTATTCCACACAGGTAATAGCAAACAGAACCAGACAGTAGGAACGCCGTTTAGGCTGTCGATTAAACGAAGGATGGCAGACCACTTACCCACTGTCAGTCCAGGGCAATTACCGGATGAAAATCTCCAACCAGATTATGTGACAGGGATGCAAAATAAATTACAGGAAGTTTCTCAATATTTGCGTCAACAAGAACAAGTGCTTCAGCAGAACAAAGAATTATTATTCGCTACTATGAATAATTCCAATTCATTATTAGAAAAAATGACACAGATGCAAAAGGAAATGGACGACAAAGAAGGTTTACTGCAGGAGTTACAGAGTAACCAACGGCAATTAATGGCGGAATTGAATAATGCAAAAAAGTGTTTTCAAGAATTTCACCAGTGGCAGCAAAATATACAAAAACAGATCCAAGACGAAATGATGAGTTTTTCTACCATGAATGCCAACCTGCAAGCAGAAAATGAAATTTTGCATTCAAGAATACAGGTTCTGCAGGAATTGGAAAGGCAGACATTAAAAGATGAAGGAGTAGAACTGAATGCCACATTACTGACGAATGTGGATATAGATTTATTAAAACAACAATTAGATAGTCGTGTTCAAAGTATTTGGACACTTTTTCGTAGAAGATGGCTTGCTATACTTGTTCCTCCACTTGAACAAGTACGGTCAGAAATGATTCGGGAGCAAAACTCTGGAATAGGCCTTCAGGCAAAACAAAAGAATGTCGAAGACGATAATGCACTTGCGGGTTCGAGTCCACCGTGCATGCCAGTGTTAGACGGCCGCCGAACAAGGACAAATGAACTAGGACAGGTGTTTTAAATGTAAAAATGTTAGACGGCCGCCGAACAAGGACAAAAGTACTAGGACAGGTAGCTTAAATGAAAAAGAATCTTTCAGGAAATGCGCAGGTAACTGCAGAAGTGCGCACTCTTGTAAAAAATCCTCTATTTAAGGCAATGAGAAAAGAGTGGCAGTAGCACCCCGTTTGCGGGAATTGCAGTGTAACATTTGAGTGAGCCGCGTTTTGGAGAGTGTTGTAAACATGTTGTGTGAGTGTGTATGTTGTTGAGAGATAAGTCCTGCTTCGTTCTGTTCTGTTCTGTACTCCGGCTAGTCGATTATTCTCACCTTATTACAGAGTTACGAATCAGTTGTATTGTGTTACGAATCTGTTCGGTAATGATTGGGTGTGTCTCTGAGTGTTATCAAGTGTAGTATGTTGTTTATCAGTTCTTCGGCGGAGCAGGGAACGTGAAAGGTAGTCCCGAACTAATTGTCTGTTAGCGTTTCTGTAAGTGACCGAATTCGATACCGTAGTCTACATTTGCTGTTGATTCCGACCACGGAAAGACTGGTAGCTGTAATGGTCTGAATGTGAGTAGGACATCGTTAGTTTATGGTTAGCCGTTTGTTATTAGGAGATTGGTTGTTCGAGTTTAATATACGATGAGTCCTCATAACCTTAAGGTATAATGTCTGGTTGGTATACCTATCTGCTCTGAAGAAGTACGTATTAGGTGACCTTGTTACTGAAGTATATTTTGCTCATAAATTAAGTAACCGGGTTGCTACCCTCAGTCCTGAAGTTCTAATGCCAGTATACTGAACAGTCTTCCGTTGTTCAGAGAGGGACACTGAGCTAAGCACGGGATAACATTTAGGATTGTGTGATAATTTGGGAAAATAGTACAGGGCCTCTGTCTAACAGACCCCTACCACTCCCAAGGACCCACGTGGTTAAGGAGAACATTTACGGTTAGGAAGGTTCGAAACCGGCTGAACTTGAAGTACTTTGAATCTGAAGTGGAAGTAACGATCAAACGTTTAACAATATAATTTAAGGAACTTTGCTATCTGAATCTTCTCTTTACTTCATGAAGTTGATCTTCAATCTTTCCTTCATCTCTTCACTTCTAGGCTTTATATAATCACCAATTTTTGATTGTACTGCTCCAACAGCTCCCCCTCAATCATCAATTGTGATTACCTGCATCCTTTTTATCCCTGCCATATGTTTAGATCTCTGCAACTTTGGTCCATCCAAACTTTTTGTCATCATATCTGCAAGTTGATCTTTTGTAGGAGTATGCATAACTTCTATTTCTTTATCAACAACCTTCTCTCTCAAAAAATGATACTGAATCTCAATGTGTTTAGTTCTAGCATGGAATACAGGATTTGTTGTGCCAAATATAAAGAACTCATATTATCTCCACAAATGATAGGAGTACTTTGAACAATATCAAAACTCTTCATAAGAGTCTTTAACCATATTACTTCTTTTGCAGCTTCTACCATGCCTTTGTATTCTGCTTCTGTAGATGATAGAGCAACTGTATGTTGCTTCTTAGAACACCATGAAATTAGCTTATCTCCCACATAACACAAATATCCATGTGTTGATCTTCTATCATCAGAATTACCTGCCCAATCTGCATCACTGTATATTTTGACTCTTGTATATGAAGTAAATCCATAATACAAACCTTATTTAAGTGTGCCCTTGATGTACCTAAGTAATCTTTGTCCTGTAATCCAATGATCCTTTCTAGGACAATGCATGAATTGAGATAGAACTCCAACTACATATGACAAGTCAGGTCTTGTTAATGTAGCATAAATCAAGCTACCCACCAAACTCTGATAAAGCTTCATATCTTTTCTTCTTCTCCATATCTACTCAATCTTTGATTCACTTCCATTGGAGTTGGTGCTATCCTGCAATCTTCCATTTTAAATTTGGTTAACAAATTTTTCAGATACCTTTCTTGAGTTACATATACTCCATGTTGAGTATATGAAATCTCCATTCCCCAAAAAAATGACAAATTTCCCAAATCACTGATTTTGAATTCTTTCTCCATCTGCTTCTTAATCATGTGTATGCCTTTGTCATCTGTTCCTGTAAGTATTATGTCATCAACATAAATACAAACATAAATAAAGCCATCCTCACTTGCTTTGACTAGCAAGCTACTATCTGCCTTTGATGCTTGAAATCCAAGTTCCTTTAAGAACTTTACAAGCCTATAATTCCATGCCCTTGGGGCCTGCTTCAACCCATACAAAGCTCTCTTGAGCTTACACACATAATTTGGATACACTTGATCTTTGAAACCATCTGGTTGTTCCATATAAACTTCATCTGAAATAAAACCATTCAAAAATGCATTCTTCACATCTAATTGAGATAATTTCCAACCTTTGCAAGCAAAAATTGCTATGAGTGTCCTTATGGTTGTCATCTTTGCAACATGACTATATGTTTCATCATAGTCCACACCATATGTCTGTGCATATCCCTTCACAACAAGTCTGGCTTTGTACCTAGATATACTTCCATCTGCAAATCTTTTTGTTTTGTAAACCCACTTACATCCAATGATCTTCTGACTATTTGGCTTAGGAACTAAATCCCAAGTCTCATTTTCCATCAATGCATCATATTCCTCTTGCATAGCTTTTTCCCAGTTCTTCTTCCCTTTGGCTTCATCATATGTAGATGGATCTTCATCTGCTTTCAACATGTAAGCATAATCTTTAGTAGTCAAGAATGAAGTATCATAGCTATACCTTGTAGGTTGCCATTTGTGCCTAGATGACCTTTTGAGCTCTCCACTTCTTGAAGTTTCTGGTTCATCACACTCTGGGTCAAATCTTGGCACTTCTTCAACTTCAACCTGTACTTCATTGTTCTCCTCTTCATCAAATATCTGAACCTTTGACTTACCTTTCTTTTGATTCACAACTTCTTTAACATATACATGCATATTAAGTGTACCTCCATACCAAGTACCTTGCTCATCAAATGTAACATCCTTGGACACAAGGAATTGCTTTGTGGATGGACTCCACAACCTATAACCCATCTACTTATCATCATAACCAATGAATACATACTTCTCTGCTTTAGGTTCCAATTCATGCCTCAATTGAGATGGCACATATGCATATGCCAAGCATCCAAATATTTTACAATGATCCAAGGTAGGTCTCTTACCCCACCAAGCTTCATATGGTGTCATACCCTGCAAAGCTTTACAAGGTAACCTATTGACCAAATATGTGGCTGTGTTTACAGCCTCAGCCCACAAATAATTTGGACAATTTTTCTCCTTCATCATGGATCTTGCAAACTCAACAAGAGTTCTATTTCTTCTCTCTGCTACCCCATTTTGTTGAGGAGAGTACCTGCAAGTAACCTCTCTCTTTATTCCTGCATTCCACAAGTAATCACTAAACTCATTAGAGAAATACTCTCCCCCTCCATCTGATCTTAGTCTCTTCAACTTTTGACCTGTAATTCTTTTTGCATATGCATGATAGTGTTAAATGTATTAAACACTTCTGACTTATCTTTGATCACATAGATTGTGATCCACCTGGTAGCATCATCAACATATATGACATAATATCTTGAACCATTTATACTGAAATCTTTTGAAGGACCCCACACATCTGTATGTACCAATTCAAGTCTTTCTGAATACATAAAACCATGCTTATTATATGATTGCTTATGAGCCTTACCTAACTGACATGCTTCACATCTATATGTCATGTGTTGACCTGCAACATTAGGCAATCCAAGCACTGAAGCATTGTTTATCATTTCTTTGATACCTCTTTCATTAAAATGTCCAAGTCTTTTATGCCAAAGATCCAATTCAGACACCTTTTGCTCTCCATATGTAAACATAGCATGTCCAATATTACCTTGTATCTTTAATGTAAAGAGCCTTCCTTCCTTCTTTCCTGTAACAATTTGTTTATACCCTTGACTAGGGTCTTCAACATAAACTCCATCATTAGTGAACCTTACCTCATATCCTTTTTCCACAATTTGTCTTACACTGATCAAATTCTTTGGAATTGTAGGAACATACAGAACCTTACTCAAGAGAGTGCTTCCATCTTTGGCTTTGACTGAACCAATTGACTTTACTTTGTGCTTTGTATTATCACCTGTTTGAACTGTATGATTGATTGCATTATGATCTAGATCTGTCATCAAAGCATTGTTTCCACTCAGATGGTTGCTACATCCTGAGTCAATATAAAATACTCTCATGTCTTCATGTGAGGCTTCACATGTTGCATTCATAATAAGAGTTGAATCTTCTTTCTGATCTGATGCATAATTGTAGTAGGTGTTATTATAGGATTGATTTTGGAAGTTTCTTCCTCCACCTCTTCCAAAAGAATTCCTAGCACCTCTACCTCTAAAGTTTCCTCTCTGATATCTGCCACCTCTTCCTCTTTGATTAAAGTTCTGATTAAAATTACCATTGCTTTGATTATTATGCCAAGAATCATGAGATAGATGATTGGTCTTACCACATATCCAACAAGCTCTGATATTATCTTTGTTATTTCTGCCTCTTCCTCTACTTCTGCCACTTCCTCTTCCTCTTAGGAAGTTTGCTTGACTTGGAGTACCTTCATCTTCAACTGATTGTTGCTTTCCTTTGCTAGCTTTCTTCTTGTCTTTAGAATACATTGCATGACCTGCACTCTTATCAACATCTCCTTTGATATCATTCTCAAAAGTTAGCATATGTCCTAACAATTGATTCAAATCAGGAGTGAAATGATCTAATGAAAGTTCTGTAGACAAAATAAAAGGCTTCCACTTCTCATCTCCTCTAAAACCTGTGAGATTACCAACTTATCTTCTTCAATATCTTCATCAACTGCACCTAAAGAATCAACAATGTCTTTCATCTTTGTCACATAATCAGATATTGATTGTGAAGCCTTCTTCTTGAAGGTAGTAAACTCTGCCCATAATGAAGCTTTCCTTGATTTGGTTGTATTCTGAAAATGCTCTTCCAAATCATTCCAAATGTCACTTGCACTTTCAAGTCCTCTGATATGAGGAAGCAAATAATCATTCACTGCCATGTAGATTATGCTCCTTGCTTGAGCATCCTTCTTCATCCAAATCTTTATATCTGCAAGCTCCTCCCTAGTTGGAACACTAGGATCTTTAATCTCTGTCTTTTCTTCCTCTCCTGTTATGTATCCCATCAGATCTTTGCTCATAAGATGAGCTTCCATTCTCATAGACCAAGCTGGATAGTTTTCTCTATCCAACTTTTCAATTTGGAGACTATCTCCCATCCTTGCTTCACCTGTAGTCTCAAATCTTTAGTCCTTACAAGGAATGAATGTACCTTGGCTTTGAATGTTGCTCCTTCTGATCCTTTTGATAACCTTTATGTGTCTTCCTTCAGTCTTCCTATCACACTTTATTCTTTTGAACCTTCAAGATGTGAAATTTGTATGTCTGCAGCAGTCGGAGTCTTCCTTTCCTCAATTTTGATACTTCCTGCTCTGATACCACTGATGGAGAGTGTTAATCTCCAAAATAACAAGCTATCCTTGATGTTAGACACCTCTATATCAAGAATAACTTTAAACTCCAACCAATTTTGGAAGACAAGCACCAAGCTATCAAGAAATTAGCTAACTGTGAAGAAAATCATTTCTCAAAAAAGTCTGCTGCACATTAATCACTCATTGATTAATCATTTGTGTAAAGTTTTTGATAAAACTTTGTAGAATGTGTCGCCTAGAGGTTTTGCACCTTCTCCAAGTTAAAAAACTTTAAAAGCTTGAGTAGATTGTGAGAAATGATTCAAACAATCTACCTATGTCTAAAACTGTCTCCTTGTAGAGTCGACTTTGACACCCGCAACTTCTAAGACATAGTTCTCCCAAACTAGAACCCGTTTAAGCAAATGCTTTTAGCCATAGATGGCTTACCTTCCAACTTAAATTGTGACTCGTCATTTGTGTAAAACTTTACACTATGCACTGAGTACTGTCCATTTCTTTGACCATCGAATCTGCGCTTGTTTCAGAAGACACTCAACACTTTCTCACATATAGATGTTCCTATCCAAAATTCTCTCAGCTTGTTTGCAATTGAACTCTCAAACTTTATCCATAGATAGATTAACTATGGACTTAGATGTGTATAAAAGGATTTCTCATAAGATTAAGCACAGAAGGAGAACTAGAGAAAAGATCGACACGCAATTCTCTGAAAACTTTTTCTTATCTTAATTCTTCATACATCTGATGGATGATACATACATTGTTCATCATCTAGTCATCTATATTTCATCTTACTCTCTTCATTCGAATATGAGCACGTACTCATATATATATATATATATATATATATATATATATATATATATATATATATATATATATATATATATATATATATATATATATATATATATATATATATATATATATATATATATATATATATATATATATATATATATATATATGAGTACTGATCCATCATTATTTCAAGTATATTGAAATATATACAAAACTAATGTACATATAATTTTAGGAACTTTGCTATCTGAATCTTCTCTTTACTTCATGAAGTTGATCTTCAATCTTTCCTTCATCTCTTCACTTCTAGGGTTTATATAATCACCAATTGTTGATTGTACTGCTCCAACAATAACAACACCAACTGCAGCCAATTGGTCTTGAAGATGTTTTATCCGTTTGATAAAATCTTCAGCCTTTTCAGAATCAGAATGCTTTTCATTTGCCAACTGATTTTCTAAATTTTGTATCCTAGTGTGGTTTCTTGGTCTCATATTGTCGAGCCAATATGCCCCAAGCCTCATGTGCTTTAGTAGTATGTTGAACTAAAGTAAGCACAGAATCACTTACACTAGTGACAATTGCACATAATGCATCAGCATTCCGCCTCTTCCAAGCTCGTAGAAGATCTGGATTTGGCTGAATCATCAATCTTGAACTAGCTGGATCTTCAACTGGTATAGGCTCTGGAAACAATCCCATCGGTCCCATGACAATGTCAAGTAATTCATAGGAGTCCAAAATTGTAGAAATTTTGAACTTCTAGAGTGTATAGTTGGATCCATCCAGCTTCCCTTCAGTGAATGAAGGTGGACGAATTCGAATAGGTGCATCATTAACATTAGCTGAAGCACCAAGACCACTGTTCGAAGATGAAGCCATCATGTAATCACTCGAATAATCTATTGATATTCTAGTCTGCTAGTAGGCTAAAATAGTGATACTTCTCAAGCTATTCGAACCTTACGGATCTGGTGCCATGTAAGACAATAGTTACGCAATATAACACAGGAGCAGTAGCAGAGAAGATAACAGATATAGGAGAATCTCAACAATTTTCTACTAACAGCAAGTACAAAGATGATGGCGTTGTCCACCCGTGCGCTCTCAAGGTAGAGCTTAAATGGTGATCTAGAGAACTCTAGATAGGGAGATACAAGGTAGAGGTATGCTGGCTCAACTTGATGTGTCAGGTAGTGCAGAACTCATGTATATATAGGATCATGGGGGGCCTTCCATCGATGGCTATACATGGGCAGTAGAGCGTGGGCAGCCACCGCCCGCGTAATTGTCATACATGGCTTAGACCGGTTGAACTGACCTAACAAATATAAATGATTTCTGACTCCGATAGGGAATATTCTATGGAATATTCCCTTTACCGTCGCGCTAGGGGCAATGCCCCCGGACCCCCACTAGGGGGCTCGCTGGCCCCCTGGGACCCCCCAGCCGGGGCTGCTCCCCGCTGCCCCGGACCCCCCAATTGGGGACCTTGGTAACTCCCTTTCCTTACAATACCTTACATGGTCCAATATGACCTTCATCCAACATGCAAGTTGGGATTCCCATCAATTGGGTAATGCACGCTTGGCTTCTCCTCATAATGGGGGCCTTACAAAATGTGCATACAATCATGAGGGGTAGACATTGATCATATACTAACAATATGTACATTAAACTTGTAGTTAGCTCACTTATACCTTCTATTATGGTCATGAGCGTGTACATATATGCCTATATATACAAGTAAAAAGTCGGGGCAAGTATGAGAGAGCACGAGATGAGAAGAATTAGAAGTTGCAAGAGTCATTAGACACTTTAGAAGTGTAGAAGATCTCTCTCATCATTCAGATGTAAAATTTTTCAGAGAAGAAGAAAAATTATGCCCGATCTTTTGTTGAGTACTCCTTCTGTGTTTAATCTTTTGTGAAATGTTTTTGTACAAGTCTAAGTCTATAGTTGATTGACCTCTGTACAAGCTTTCAAATTCTAATTGTGATCGAGCTGAGAGAATTGAGAGTAGGAACATTTACATGTGTAAATGTGAAGAAGTGAAGTTGGCAACAAGTGCGAATTTGATGCTAATGTTTTAGTCAGTTCTCCTTCCACGGTGTAAAGTTTTGAGCAAGCAACCACTCATTCTTTAATTTGGAAGGTAAACTACCCATGGCTAAAAGAATTTGAATAAACACATTGTAATTTGAGAGAACTATGCATTAAAAGTTATAGGTGTCAAAGTGGACTGTAGAAAAGTACAATTTTAGACATGGGTGGATTGTTTGAATCATTTCTCAAGATCTACTAAATTTTTTGAGATATTTTAATTTGGAGAAGGTGCACAATCTTTAGGCAGCACCGTATGCAAAGTTTCATAAAAAACTTTACACATTTGATCAGTCAATGAGTGAGTTATGTGCAGTAGACTTTTCTGAGTAGTGACTCTCTTCACAATTAGTGCAAATTTTGATAGTTTGACATTGATCTTCTAGAATTGATCAAGGTTTTGAGTTATTCTTGATATAGAAGTGTTCTAACAGCAAGGATAGCTTGTTCTTTTGGAGATTAACACTCTCCATGAGTGGTATCATAGCAAGAATCATCAAAATAGAAGAAAGGAGGACCCTGACTGCTGCAGTCATACAGAAATCAACATTTGAAGGTACAAAAGGTGAAAGCTTAAAGGGAAAGTTTGAGAAGGAGACCTGAAGCTATCAAGAAGATCAAAAGAAACTTCATTCAAAGTAAAGGTACACTTATTCCTCATAAAGCTTGAAGAATTTAATACACAGGTGAAGAAATGATGGGAGATTCTCTTCAGATAGAGAAATTGGATAGAGAAAACTATCCAGCATGGTCAATGAAGATGGAAGCTCATCTCATGAGCAAAGACCTGATAGGTTACATTAGAGGTGAAGAAGAAAAACCAGAATTCACAGATCCTAGTGTTCCAACTAGGGATGAACTCTCATATTTGAAGACTTGGATGAAGAAGGATGCTCAAGCAAGGAGCATTATCTACATGGGAGTCAATAACTACTTGCTACCTCATATTAGAGGACTTGAAAGTGCAAGTGATATATGGAATGCTTTGGAGGAGCATTTCCAAAACACTACAAAGTCAAGGAAGGCATCTTTGCGGGCAGAGTTTACCACATTCAAGAAGAAGGCCTCTCAATCCATTTTTGATTATGTAACAAGGATGAAGGACATTGCAGATCCATTAGGCGTAGTTGATGAAGATATTGAGGAGGATGAATTGGTAAAGCAAATCCTCACAGGCTTGACAGGAGATGAGAAATGGAAGCCGTTCATTTTGTCTATTGAATTGTCACTAGATCATTTCACTCTTGATTCAAATCAGTTGCTAGGACATATGCTAACTTTTGAGCAGGATGTCAAAGGTGATGTTGATAAGAGTACAGGTCAAGCAATGTACTCAAAGGACAAGAAGAAGAATAGCAAATGCAAGCAATAATTAAATGAAGAAGAAGGTACAACTAGCCAAGTCAACTTCCTAAGAGGAAGAGGAGGTGGCAAAGGTAGAGGAAGAGGCAGAAGCAATAAAGATGGAGCCAAAGTTTGCTGGATTTGTGGTAAGACAAACCATTTAGCTCATGATTTTTGGCATAATAATCTGAATAATGGAGGACATAGTCAGAACTTTAATTCAAGAGGAAAAGGTGGTAGAAACCAAAGAGGTAATTTCAGAGGAAGAGGTAGTAGAGGTTACTTTGGAAGAAATGCAGGTAGAGGATTCCAAAGTCAATCCTACAACAATACCTACTACAATTATGCTTTAGATCTAAAGGAGGATTCAACTTTCATTATGAATGCAACTTGTGAAAGACAAAGTGAAGACCAAAGAGTCTTCTACATTGACACAGGGTGTAGCAATCACCTGAGTGGTAATATAGCCTTGATGACTGATTTGGAGAATAAGGTAACTAATCATGTAGTTCAAACAGGTGATAATACAAAGCACAAGGTGAAGTCACTTGTATCAGTGAAGACCAAGGATGGAAGGACTCTTCTGAGTAAGGTCTTGTATGTTCCTACAATTCCAAAGAATCTCATAAGTGTAGGGCAAATTGTTGAAAAAGTTTATGAAGTAAGGTTCACTAATGATGGAGTTTTTGTGGAAGACCCTAGCAATGGGTATAAACAAATTGTTTCAAGGAAGAAAGAAGGAACACTCTTCACATTGAAGATGCAAGGTAATGTTGGTCATGCCTTGTTTACTTATGGAGGACATAAGATCTCTGAGTTAGATCTTTGGCATAAAAGGCTTGGACATTTCAATGAAAGAGGTATTAAGGATATGGTTAACAATGGTTCAGTGCTTGGATTGCCTAATATTGCAGGTCAACGTATGACATACAAATGTGAGACATGTTAATTAGATACGGCTCATAAGCAATCATATTACAAGCATGGTTTCATGTATTCAGAGAAGCTTGAGTTGGTACACACAGATGTGTGGGGACCATCAAAGGATTTCAATATAAATGGTTCAATATATATATGTGATCAAAGATAAATCAGAGGTATTCAATACATTTAAACATTACCATGTGTATGCAGAAAGAATCACAGTTCAAAAGTTGAAGAGACTAAGGTCAGATGGAGGGGGAGAGTATTTCTCTAATGAGTTTAGTGATTACTTATGGAATGCAGGTATAAAAAGGGAAATTACTAGTAGGTACTCTCCTCAACAAAATGGTGTAGCATAAAGGAGAAACAGAACTCTTGTTGAGTTTGTAAGATCAATGATGAAGGAGAAAAATTGTCCAAATTATTTGTGGGTTGAGGTTGTAAATACAGCTACATACTTGGTTAATAGGTTACCATGTAAAGATTTGCAGGGTATGACACCATATGATGCATGGTGGGGTAAGAGACCTACCTTAGATCATTGCAAAGCGTTTGGATGTTTGGCTTATGCATATGTGCCATCTCAGTTGAGGCATAAATTGGAACCTAAAGCTGAAAAGTATGTGTTCATTGGATATGATGATAAGTAGATGGGTTATAGGTTGTGGAGTCCTTCCACAAAGCAATTTCTTGTATCAAAGGATGTTACATTTGATGAGCAAGGTATTTGGTATGTAGGTACAATCAGTAATCATGCAGGTGACGAAGAAGTTTGTATCAGAAGAAAGGTAAATCAAAGGTTCAGATATTTGATGAAGAAGAGAACAATGAAGTACAAGTTGAAGTTGAAGAAGTGCCAAGGTTTGATCCAGAATGTGATGAACTAGAAACTTCAAGAAGTGGAGAACTGAGAAGGTCATCAAGAAACAAATGGCAACCTACAAGGTATAGCTATGACACTTCTTTTTTAACTACTAAAGATTATGCTTACATTGTGAAAGCAGATGAAGACCCTTCTACATATGAAGAGGCAAAAGGTAAGGAAATTTGGGAGAAAGCTATGCAGGAAGAGTATGATGCATTGATGGAGAATGGGACATGGGATTTGGTTCCTAAACCAAATAGTCACAAGATCATTGGATGCAAATGGGTCTACAAGACAAAGAGGTATGCAGATGGAAGTGTGTCTAGGTATAAAGCTAGACTTGCTATGAAAGGGTATGCTCATACATATGGTATAGATTATGATGAGACCTATAGTCCTATGGCAAAGATGACAACCATCTGGACACTCATAGCCATTGCTACATGTAAAGGTTGGAGATTGTGTCAATTAGATGTGAAGAATGATTTTTTTAATGGTTATATTTCAGATGATGTTTTCATGGAGCAACCACAAGGGTTCAAAGATAAAAGGTATTCAGAATATGTATGTAAGCTCAAGAGAGCTTTGTATGGTTTGAAGCAAGCCCCAAGGCCATGGAATTATAGACTTGTAAAGTTCTTGAAGGAACTTGGTTTCCAAGTATCTAAAGAAACAAATGGAGAAAGAGTTCAAGATTAGTGACTTGGGAGACTTGTCATATTTCTTGGGCATGAAGATCTCCTATACTCAACATGGAGTATATGTAACGCAAGAAAGGTATTTGAAGAACTTGTTGATCAAATTTAAAATGAGAGATTGCAGGATAGCACCTACTCCAATGGAGGTGAATCACAAATTAAGAAGATATGGAGGAGAAGAATTCATGGATATGAAGCTATATCAAAGTCTGATTGGTAGTCTAATCTATGCTACATTAACTAGGCGTGATTTGTCATATGCAGTTGGAGTGTTGTCTCAATTCATGTATCATCCTAGGAAAGAATATTGGGTTGTAGGACAAAGAGTGTTGAGATACATTAAGGGTACACTCAAGGAAGGTTTGTATTATGGTTTTACATCAGATACAAACATCAAGATATATAATGATATAGATTGGGAAGGTAATCCTGATGATAGGAGATCAACATATGGATACTTGTGTTATGTGGAAGATAAGCTAATCTCTTGGTGTTCTAAGAAGCAACATATAGTTGCTTTGTCATCCATAGAAGAAGAGTATAAAGGAATGGTTGAAGCTGCAAAGGAGTTCATATGGTTGAAGATCCTCATGAAGAGTTTTGACATCATTCAGAGTAAACCCACTATTCATGGAGATAATATGAGTTCATTGTATCTAGCTGATAATCCTGTTTCTCATGCTAGGACTAAACATATTGAGATTCAATATCACTTCATAAGAGAGAAGGTGATTGATAAAGAGATTGAAGTCATACATACTTCAACAAAAGATCAGATTGCAGATATCCTAACAAAAAGCTTGGATGGACCAAAGCTACAGAGATTTGAAGACATGGCAGGTAAAAAGAAGATAGAAAACCTCAATTGATGATTGAGGGGGAGATGTTGGTGCAATTCAACCATCAATTGATGTCTTGGATAAATACTTGAATTCAAAAGATGAAGAAAAGATGAACAAATAAATTTTGAAGATAAGGCATATTCAGGAAATGAAGACTTGTATACATATGTACATTAAACTTGTAGTTAGCTCACTTATACCTTCTATTATGGTCATGAGCTTGTACATATACCTATATATACAAGTAGAAAGTCAAGGCAAGTATGAGAGAGCATGAGATGAGAAGAATTAGAAGTTGTAAGAGTCATTAGACACTTTAGAACTGTAGAAGTTGTCTCTCATCATTCAGATGTAAATTTTTTTAGAAAAGAATAAAAATTGCGCCCGATCTTTTGTTGAGTATTCCTTCTGTGTTTAATCTTTTGTGAAATGCTTTTGTACAAGTCTAATTCTATAGTTGATTGACCTCTGTACAAGTTTTTAGATTCCAATTGTGATCAGGCTGAGAGAATTGGAAGTAGGAATATTTACATGTGTAAATATGAAGAAGTGAAGTTTGCAATAGGTGCAAATTCGATGCTAATGTTTTAGTTAGTTCTCATTCCAAAGTGTAAAGTTTTGAGCAAGCAACCACTCATTCTTTTAGTTGCAAGGTAAGCTACCTATGGCTGAAACCATTTGAATAAACATTTATGAAATTCCTCTCTTACATCGTGGTTGCTTGAGAACTTCATCTAGTTTGGAAGATGTAATGACATAAGTGTGAAGCACTTGAATACAGGAAGTACTTGAACTTTATCTATTTCTTGCAAATCCTTTACCTTGCAATACCCTATTTTGATCTTTTGGATCATAAGGTATAGGTTGTTGGGGACTTTCCCCCCTCCTTAAGAGTTTTCTTCCTCAAAAACTACATGAGGGTTGATTGAAAATTGTGCTCTTTCTAATGCTCATTATTAGAGTTTCAAAGAGATTATTTTTCAGTCTCTTATTGTTCCCCTTCGTTAAAAGAACTATTCAAAGCTTGTTACTTTCTCTCCTCCAAGCTTGTTAACCAAATGTCCTAAAGTTCAAGCTTGGATTACCAATAAATTTGATGTCCCATACCACTTGATCAACTTTAGTGATAGTGTAAGCATCATCCCATACCATCTCGCTTACACTTTGACTTTAATGAAGGTAACTTTAGCTTTAACTTTGGGATCAAACCTTCTTTTATTCTAATCAAGTGAGATATATTACTTCTTAGACTTGCAAGTGTTATTTTTGTTGCAAAGAATATCTAGTGCTCATGTCCCAATGAAATTTAACTTAAGTCGTGGTTGTAATCTCAACTTGAAAAGACTCAATTTTAAGGATTTGGTTTTTCAGTGATTCCTTTGTTCAAATGTACTCTAAAAGATCATTTTTATGTCACCTAATAATAGAGCTAGTTTATGTGTCAAGTTTTTATGATAGACAATGAATCAATTCTTATGTAGGTGGAATGGGGGTTTTATGTTGGAAAAATTAATAGGCCCTTTTCACCCTTGGCTTCCTTCTAGCTTGTCCTTGGTCCTCTACTTCCTTCTCGAGGGCTTCTTCCAACAATGGGTTATTGTTAAAAGTGTGATTGCAATCAATCATATGACTAACAGTAAAAGAAACGCTCAACTATTTGCATTGCTACAAAATATATGATCAAACATTTGCAACAGTTTACCCAAGACCCAATATACCACAATTGGGTATGCTAAATGTTTTTGCTAGTTTTCTTGATGAGCGTGAACGTGAACATATTCAAGACCCAATATACTACAATTGGGTATGCTAAATGTTTTTGCTAGTTTTCTTGATGAGCGTGAAAGTGAACATATTCATGTTCTTGGATGACAATGTGTTCTCTAAGTTTCAAGCTCTGTATCCTTATTGAATACTCATGAGTGAGTGAAGGGGGTGGTGCATTTTTCATGTCTCCAGCTGTTGCACTGCGTATAAGTATAGATAAGAGCCAAATATAACCATAACTAATCATGTGCCCAACCGTCGAATGTGTTGCGCTGTCTGCTTCTGTATACTGATTAGGAGACAGGAACGACAGAAATGAAGACGACGATACTTTCAACCATCGCCTACATGAGAGCACGTTCCTTCCAATGCTTTTATATTGCATAAACTGCTCGGATTTTGCGCAATTTCATCCAGCGCTGGAATCTCTCATGCTTTCTTCAGCTAGCAATGAGGCGCCGAGTACAGGCTGCTGGGCCATGAATGCCCACAGCCGTCTGCGTGTAAAGCTAAAAGGAAAGGCGGCTCATCAACGGCCTATCAAATCACGTGGATTGCCTTTCATGTGCAAAAGAAAAATCAAGGAAGCCCTCGCGGCAATCCATCTTCTCTGTTGCCCAATGCCCACTAAAATGTTCGTAAAGCCTTCCTGAACCGATGATGTTTCATGACGTCTAGACTGGATCCTTGAACCTTTCCACAGCGCGAAATGCGAGGTAGGAGAAGCTAATTTCCTGGTAGGCTCACGGATACACAGTACACTCTGTCTCCGCTCCCCACATACCTATAGCCACCACATATGCGATATGCGCATACGCAAAAGTCAGATCTTCTCGTGTCCCAGCGGGGCTTTTGAGTACTTCAGATTTCCCTGTGACCTTCCCTGCCTGCCTGGATGTGAGCGGCATGGAACGCCCATAAAAAAAAATTGAGCTGCTGGCCGCTGCCCTTCTTCAGCGCTATTCCCTTCAGATGATTCGATTCAAGCTTCCATGGTCCGCTGCGTCGTCTTCTCTTCTCTCCCCGCATACACACCGCAGACCTCGACGAGGCAAAATCAGCAGCCCAAATTCCAAGTCTTCAAAATAATTGATCTTTTACTATGAACGCATGGCCGAGTAGTTCACACCACGAACTTTTAGGAGAAAGTCTAGAGTTCAACCTTCTCCATCCGTTCACGATAGCCTTTTTTTAAGCTTTATGATTAAAGCGACAACCAAGAGGTACATGTTGGCATATCTTGTCATTCAAGTCACCAAAGTTATTATTTTCACAGTTGGCTCTCCATGAAAAAAGAACCTTAATGATAAAAAAATATAGAGGTTCCTGGTACTTCCGATGAGGTCACCCATCCTAGTATCATTCTCCTCAGAGCTCATGTAACCGAAAATATCTTGCCACTAAGCTACATTGTTGTGGTGTTTGAGAAGGGGAAAACACTAAGGTTCACATTAGCTTAAATATGTTTTGGGCCCTCCAAGCTTCATTTTTTGCTTTCAAAGCCTGTTTTCAAGCATTTTTTGGGGTGATTCTTGCAACTAGTTTGGAGTACTTTCATACATGGTTCTCTTTACATAGGTTCAAAAACATCAACAAAAGTGTTCTTTGTACTTCTCCGACAATGAATATTCAGCTTTGGAGATGTGTTTTCAGCCACACTAGTAAATCTACAAGTTTCTTGAAATCATTTTAGTTGTTGTGGGAGCAATGACCACCAAGTTTATGCACGTTTGAGCCTAAAGAGCAGATTTGACAAATACCTGCAGGTGTTTTTGGCTAGTGTTTGGTTTGTAAATTCAACCTTTTCAAGCTATTTTACTACATATACTGAGCACATACACACTATGTATGCTTCTATGGATACTGCTCATGTACATCCATATGTTCATTGATATAGCAATTACGTTTTTGCATAAAGCATTTCACGTCAATTCAAAGAATCATGGTGATGTTTTCTTGCTCTTTATTAAGCCATTTTCCTAGGGAGAATATCAATTTTTTTTCCTAAATTTGATATTTGGTCATCCTTTTTTTTGCCTTAATTGTGTTTGGACTATTCTAGCTCCATTTTCATTCTATTTTGTTCTCTATTATGATGGCATTCAAAATATCAAGCACATTTGGTGGATTTGGTTCTAGTTCGAGCATTCCAAGAAGAAGCTATAACTTACAAGGAAAAGACCATTTTGAGATTAGAAAAATTTGATGGCACAAACTTTGCTGTATGGAAGAATTAGATCAGATATCCGTTGATTGAGAGGAAATAGTGGAAGCCAATAAATGGAATCTCAAAGAAGCTTATTGATATGGATGACGATGATGATGATTGGGATGAGTTGGATGAATTGGCTAGGTCTATCACTCGATTGCACCTAACAAATAATATCTAATTTACAATATTAGACTGTGAAGTGCAGAGGAGCTTCGAAAGAAGCTATGCAATACATATGAGAAAGAAATGGCATCAAATAAAGTATATCTGATGAGAAAATTATATGACCATCCCATGAACGATATAGATAGTGGTTCTACTTATCTAAATGAGTTTGATGTTATATTCTCTAAGTTACATGCTAAAAAATGGAGATGTATAATGAAATGAAAGAAGTCTTGTTGTTATGCATCTTTTCACCATCATGGAATACATTTTGCACAACTATTAGAGATAGTGCACATCGTGCTTAATGCTGGGGATGTAAGCCTCATGTGACCTTACCCCCCATATTCATGTATACATATCATTTATAGAGAATCACCTCACAGTGATCATTATGTGGGTTTCAAGGCTCCCATGCATGTGTGCACATCTCTCTCCTCTCTCTCTCTCTCTCCCTCCATTTTCTCTTTGCTTTGTTATTATTAGTATCCATGAGAAAGTCCAAATGGCCAACGGACACTTCTTTGTATATGTTCTTTAATAAAACATATAGTGGTCTGGTCAGTCACAGACTGTAAGTTCCACTGAATTTGTAAGACCAAAGAAGTTTGTCTTCATGCTCCCTGTGTACTGTGTTTTTTCTACGTATTCTACAGTCTCTGTGCGGAGTACTGTGTGCAGCCTTAGGAGCTCGGTTTTCTACTCCGAGGATATCATTGTGGAGAGCGTGAGAAGGAGAGTGCACTATGGTGCATCATGATTGAAATACTTCACTAGTATCAGAGCAGTTCGATGCAAGATTTTTTCCTTTTGTGGGAGCGAAGCGAGCACCCCCCCTCAGCTTTCTCCAAGGCTTACGATTAAGGCGACGACCAAGGCATAGACCTTGGCATACCTTGTCATCCGAGTCACCGAAGTCACCAAGGCATAGACCTTCGCATACCTTGTCATGCATGTCACCAACGTCACTATTGGCGCCATTGGTTGCGTGCGAGGGAGGACCTCAATGATCAAGGAATATAGAGGTTCCCAATACTTCCCAGAAGGTCACCCATCCCAGTACTATTCCCCCCGGAGCTCGCTTAACCGTGGCAATCTCTTGCCACTTAGCTACACTCTTGTGGTGTCTAAAGAAGGGGAAAGACTAAGGTTGACATTACCTTGAACAAGTTTTGGTCCCTCAAAACTTCATTCTTTGCTTTCAAAGCCTATATTTTGAAGCATTTTTGGGGTGTCTTTTGGAGCCATTTTGGAGCACTTCGACACATAGTTCTCTTCACATAGGTCCAAGAACATCAAGAAGAGTGTTCTTTGTACTTCTTCAAAATTAAATATCAACCTGTGGGGCTGTGTTTTCAGCCACACTTGCAAAACTACAGGTTTCTTGATAGATTTCAGTTTTGATGGGAGCAGCCGCTGCAAATTTATGCAGGTTTTTTGAGCCAAAAACATCAGAGTTGACAGACACTTGCAGGTGTTATTGGTTAGTTTTTGGGCTGTGCATTCAGACTTTTAGTGTCATTTTACTGCATAAATTGAGCACATACACATTATGTACACTTCTGTGGATACCGCTTATGTACATCCATTTGTTCATTGATATAGCGATTAAGTTCTTTGCATAAAGCCTTTTATGTTTGATAAAGAGGGTCGTGGTGAGGTTTTCTTTACTGCGAGACACTCATATGTCGGGGTCTCTTCGGTGATGCAAGTGGAAGACTTACCCAACCTTGCCATAGGAGATGTATGATAGTTGTTCATAGGTGCTCGATAAGCCTAGTTGGCTTCTATTGGGTAAAAGATTATATG
Organism: Ceratopteris richardii; assembly: GCA_020310875.1. Classification (NCBI taxonomy): domain Eukaryota; kingdom Viridiplantae; phylum Streptophyta; class Polypodiopsida; order Polypodiales; family Pteridaceae; genus Ceratopteris; species Ceratopteris richardii. The sequence goes on from CM035422.1 coordinate 45,447,378, forward strand.
CAGTGGAGTCAGTGATTCTCTATGCAGACAATCATGTCAGTACTTGCAGTTTTATGACATTTTGAACTGGTCATATGCTCATTTTGCAGAGGATACTCTGGCAAAATTTTTCCAGATTTTTGGTTTTGTCAACTATACAGTGATTGATTTACTCCTTGATACACTTATTCGTTGATGTTCGGACTCTTCTAGCTCCATTATCATTCCATTCATTTCTCTACCATCATGGCATCAGAGGTCTCAGGCACATCCAGTGGATCAAGGTCTAGTGCTAGTGTTTTGAGGAGGAACTATAACTTGCAGGGCAAAGACCATTTTGAGATCCGAAAATTTGATGGCATAAACTTTTCTCTATGGAAGAATCAGATTAAAGATGTGCTTATTCAAAGCAGGCGATGGAAGCCAGTAAATGGAATTTCAAAGAAGCCTGCTGACATGGATGAAGATGATTGGGATGAGTTAGATGAAATGGCCAAGTCTACCATTCGCCTGCAACTGGCAGATAATGTTTACTTTACAATATTAGACTGTGAAAGTGCAGAGGAGCTTTGGAAGAAGTTATGCAATACATAGGAAAAAGAGACGGCATCAAATAAAGTCTATCTGATGAGAATATTATATGACCTTCGTATGAAGGACACAACTAGTGTTGATGCCCATCTAAATGAGTTTGATGCTATATTCTCTCAGTTACAAGCTCAGAAAATGGATATGGATAATGAAATGAAAGCAGTATTGTTGTTATGCACATTGCCTTCATCATGGGATACATTTTGCATAGCTATTAGCAATAGTGAACCTAGTGGTAAATGCGTCTATGATGACATATGTGGAGCACTCTTGAGTGAGGAGATTCGTAGAAAATCCATGGTTGTCACTCAGAGTGGAGATGCATATAATATTCATGATTCTTACCAAGGAAAGAATCAACAATGTGGTAGGAGCAAGAACAAGGAAAAGAATAATCAATAGAATAAGAGTAGAATTAAATCAAGGAAGATGGATATCGAATGCCATTCTTTTCATAAGAAAGGACACATGAAGAAAATTGTTATGCATTAAATAATGCTAAAGGAAAAGGACAGAATGTTGATGGATATGTTAAATAGTTACCTGCTCCATCTACTTCGACTGTGATGATTGAAGAAATTAATGCTATTTCTGATGATGCTGATGTGTTGAAACTTGATAGTATTGTGCCAACTGAGGCTCCTATGGCCGATTCTCTTTCCCACACCTGGCTGCTAGATTCTGGTGCTTCTTTCCATGTGACACCACATAGAGAATGTTTCTCTAATTATGCAGCAAAGTCTCTTGGTACCGTAAGACTTGGTGATTCTTACGATTGTGAAGCTGTGGGGATTGGAGATGTGGTTGTGCAGTTCATTGATGGTTCAAAATTTACTATGCATAATGTACGCCATGTACCTTGGCTATCGTGCAGTTTGATGTCAGTTGGTCAACTTGATGACCTTGGTTACAAGGTGGTTTTCTATGCTCAGTCCTTTCGCATATCAAAGGGCAATATGGTTATTGCAAAAGGAAGCAAAATTGGCTCACTTTATCCTTTATTTGTATCACACAAAGTACACTTGTTAGCTGTTACTGAACAGCCTATGGCTTGTATTTGGCATGGTCGTTCGGGCTATATATCTCATAGTAGAATGGAAGATCTTTCTTGTTTTGGCTACTTACCTGTGTTATCTTTCTCTGATTTTTCATTTTTTGAGCATTTTCAATATGGAAAGCAAACTAGAAATGTGCATAGAATGCACATTGACTCTTCAATTCAACCTTTAGATCTCGTTCATACAGGTGTGTGTGGTCCTATGCCCACTAGGTCCTTAGGTGGTTCTCTTTACTTTGTCACTTTCATAGATGATGGGACTAGAAAAGTCTAGGTATATCCTATCAAATCGAAGGATGAGGTATTCCCTAGTTTCAAAAATGGCTTGCTTCAGTTGAGACTGAAAAGGGAACTAAGCTTAAGACTTTACATTCAAATAATGGGGGTGAGTATACCTCACATGAATTCAGACTTTTCTGTCAATCTAGAGGGATTTGTAGAAAGTTTAGAGCTCCGTATACCCTAGTACAGAATGGTGTGGCTGAGAGGATGAATAGAACTATTCAAGATAGAGTAATCTCTATGTTGCATCATGCAAAGCTCTCACAAGGTTTTTGGGTAGAAGCCGTATTGACTGCAGTTCATGTGATTAACCTTTCACCTAGTATTGCAAAAGGTCTGAAAGGGCACAAGAGTTATGGACAGGGAAGCCACCATATTATGATCATCTTCAAGTTTTTGGGTGTGAAGCATATGTTCATATTACCCAAGAATCTTAGAAAAATGTTGGACCATAAGTCAAAGAAATGCATTTTTCTTGGATATGGTCGAGAAGGACAATTTGGATATCACTTATGGGATCCTCAAACATGGTTAGTGATCAGAAGTAGTGATGTCATTTTCAATCAGTCTAAGATGCATAAACATCCCATTAAGGAGGTTGAAGTTAGAAGAGTGGTGTTTGAGGATACTAGTCCTCTAGTTAGCATGCATAAAAATGTTGCACATAGGGATGTTCAAGAGAATGTCCATTCAGATTAGTCTACACATGTTCCTGTTCAACAACCATTGAGATGTTCTGCATGTGTCTCACATCCACCTGATAGATATGTTCTAGGTTTAGGAAAGCTTTACCATGTAAATGGGTATATAAGGTGAAGTTCACATCAGATAGTGCTTCTCCAAAGTATAAAGCACGACTTATTGCAAAGGGTTTTAAGCAACAACATGGTGTTGATTTCGAGGAAATCTTCTCTCCTGTGGTCAAGATGACTACCCTACGCATGTTGCTTGGATTCGTTGCAATGGAGGACTTAGAGCTAGTCCAAATGGATGTGAAAATTGCTTTCTTGCATGGAGATCTTACAGATGAGATCTATATGGAACAACCTGAGGGTTATGTAGTTCCTGGCAAGGAAAGTCTAGTTTGTAAGCTCAAGAAGAGCTTGTATGGACTAAAACAGTCCCCTAGACAATGGTACCAAAAGTTTGATGGTTTTATGAAGTCTCAAGGCTATTCTCGAAGTAATGAGGATCATTGTCTCTACACAAAGAGATGCTCAGATGGCAGCTTGATATGCTTGATACTTTATGTCCATGATATGTTGATTGCTGGGAAGTCCTCTTATGACTTATCAATTCTCAAAAAGAAGTTGAGTCAGACATTTGATATGAAAGATTTGGGGGATGACAAACATATTCTTGGCATGCGTATTACTTGTGATAGGAGTAAAAGATGCATATACTTGTCTCAAAGTGAGTACATATCCAAAGTACTTCACATGTTCAATATGTAGGGTGGAAAGGCATTGAGTACACCTTTACCCACATATGTGAAATTGAGCAAGGATGATTGCCCCAAACCAGATGAAGAAAAGGAATTCATGACCAAAATTCCCTATCAGTCTACTGTTGGTAGTCTCATGTATGCTATGGTAGCTACGAGACCAGACATTGCATTTGCAGTGGGACTTGTGAGCAGATATGATTCTAATCCTGGCAAGAAACATTGGGAAGTGGTCAAGATGATTTTAAGATATCTAAGTGGCACTAGGGACAAGTTTCTATGCTTAAGTAGAGGAAAAGCATCCGTTATTGGTTACACAGATTCTGACTATGTTGGTTGTGTAGACAATCGTAAGTCTACATCAGGGTACGTTTTTCATTTTTCTCGAGGTGCTATTTCTTGGAGATCTTGTCTTCAAGAATGTACAACTATTTCCACCACGGACGTAGAGTATGTTGCAGCAAGTGAGGCATGTAAGGAAGCATTGTGGCTTTCTCGTCTTGCTTGTGATATGGGTTTACCTCAGAATGTACCTCGTTTGCTCAATGATAGTCAGAGTGCCATTGCTTTGGCTAAGAATCTGGTCTATCATGCAAAGACCAAGCACATTGAGGTGAGGTATCACTTCATTAGAGATTGCTTAGCCACTGAGCACATTATTCTTGAGAAGGTACACACTCGAGATAATGTTGCAGATGCTTTGACTAAAGCTCTACCACAAGATAGCTTTCAACACTATTGTCACTTGATGGGTATTACTTGATTCATGATCTTACACAATCACTATAACATGCCCATCAGGTGGGAGGTAGAGTTTGTATACTTACACTCAGGTATTCTTAATCATTCTTTATTTTTCTCCCATAGTTAGTTTGGCCATATTGGCCTTTAGTGGGAGATTGTTATTGTTAGTGTCCATGAGAAAGGCCAAATGGCCACCAGACACTTCTTTGTATATTTTCTTTAATAAAACATATAGTGGCCTGGTCAGTCACAGACTGTAAGTTCGACTGCATTCGTAAGACCTAAGAATTTTGTCTTCGTGCTCCCTGTGTACTGTGTTTTTCTGCGTATTGTGCAGTCTCTGTGCGGAGTACCGTGTGCGGCCTTAGGAGATAGGTTTTTTGCTCCAAGGATATCATCGTGGAGTGCACAAGAAGGAGAGCGCACTGTGGTGCATCACCATCAAAATACTTCATGCTCCTCTTGTTCAACACACCAAAGCCCTTCATTGGTATGAGAGCTTGCTAAAGGCCTATGTGCAAGGAGCTTCAATGAAAGTTTAGGGTAGAAGTGGTGCATGTGTAGGTTGGCATCCGCTTAGTATTTTGGTCATAACTGGAGCTAGGAAGCTTGGATTGGTGTAATTAAAAGTTTCATGCATAGCTAAGATAGAAATCTTCACAGAAGGTTAGAGTATCTAGTTTGTAGTTTTAGTTCACCAAAAATTCAAAAATCGTAGACATATGTAGAAGATGAATCTTTAATGACTTAGACAATAGGTCTATTTTTTTGGTTATAACTTGAGTTTTAGAGGTCGGATTGAAGTGATTAAGCTTGCTATGCATAGCTTCAAAAACATCTACATCCATTTTCTCTTTGCTCCTCTTATTCAACACACCAAAGCCCTTCATTGGTATGAGAGCTTGCTAAAGGCCTATGTGCAAGGAGCTTCAATGGAAGTTTAGGGTAGAAGTGGTGCATATGTAGGTTGGCATCGTGATGACATCTGCTTAGTATTTTGGTCATAACTCGAGCTAAGAAGCCTGGATTGGTGTAATTTAAAGTTCTGTGCATAGCTAAACCATTCACAGAAGGATATAGAATCTAGTTTTCAGTTTTAGTTCAGTAAAAAATCAAAAATTGCAGACATATGTAGAAGATGAATCTTTAACCACTTAGACAATATGTCTTTTTTTTTTTTAATGTAACTTGAGTTTTTAAAGGTCGAACTGAAGTGATTAAGCTTGCTATGCATAGCTTCAAAAAAATCTACAAGTTTCTAGAAGAAGACATGTCCAGATTCTGAGTGTTAGTTTGCCAAAAATATAGAATACATCGCAACAATGCTGCAGGTAAGGTGAAATTGATAGCAAATGCTTGTTTTGTGTATATCTTGAGCTATACACGTCTAATTGAGGTATTCTAAGTACCATTATGAGTCCAAGAAAGAGAAAATCAAGTTTGTTGAATAGTTCACTAGCGTATGTTGAAGTTTGGAGTATAAAACGTATAATATACAGACTATCTTAGTTTTTCTATGCAACCCTAAAGATAGTTGAAGATTGGAATTCTCTTCAAATCTCTTTTGATCTCTTGGTTTAGAGCTTTTTTGGTGCAAAGATAGTTTGGAGAAGTATGTAGGATCACTTATGCTTTGGTCGTTGCTTCCCTTTGACCATGTATGATCACTATGATAGCTCCTCCCTAAGAGTAGGGCATGATCTTGTCAAGTATTTGGCATGTGAGATGGCATTGTGGTTTTCTCTTTTAACTTTATGCCATCTCGAGCTTGATCATAGTATTGTCAATGGATTTATAGTGGCAATATGATCTATATCTTATCTATGCCACACAAATATGGCTTAGCTTTTCATTTGCACACAATTCATATGAGTTGATTTTGGATCTTAGTTAGTACTTTTATTCTTGTTTTTTGTGCATGTACATGATCCTATTGGAGCCTCGATTAATTTTATTACCTATGTTGGCTTTGCATTGAGCCATATTATCATTGAGTTTAGATATGATTGACACTATGATTTCGTACATGCGGATGGTGATTGCCACATAGTTATTTTGATTCAGAGTCCATTTTACAAAGGAGATGTTGTCAAAATTTCATCAACTTTTATGCTAGAAGAGTACTCTAGTAGATATTTTATGCTTATTTGATAGCTTTGGATTGTTGCTTATCTCCATTCACTTGGACTTGGTCACAGTTTATTTGTGATAGGCTATATTACCTTGCAAAAATTATTCTTGAGTAGGAGGTCTATTGCCATGTATTCCCATTAGTTTTTGGCATGTATATTTGCCATTATTTTTTATTGGAGCACTGATAGATGGTGTCATGTTACTCATTGTTCCTTTGATATTCGCTATCTTGTTTTGATTGCTCAGTTTATAGGGGATAATCTATCAAATTTTTTCCAAGATTCTTTCACATCTACTTGGTCACTTTGGAGACTTGGTGAGAAGTCTTATGCTCATGGTTTTATGTGCATGCTAGATGCATGGTTATATGATAGGTGGTTCACATGGTTTCTTTTTGAGTGAAACTTTTGTGATATGAGTTATGCAAATGGATATGCAGGTGTGATCCTATTGAGGATAGAGTATTGTTTCTAGTCTCTTGGATTGTCAATATGGTGTCTTCTTGGTTTGATGGCACTAACTTTCCGAGATGAAAAGATCAGATGTGGCATACATTGGTTCGTGTAGGGTTACACATGTATGTGCATAGAGATGCACAGAGGCCTCATGACATGCACAATCACATATGGATGGATATGGATGCATTGGCTAGATCCACTATCTGATTACAACTTGTGGATTCTATATATGAGTCTCTAATGTATGAGGAGATGATTAGTGCATTATGGTAGAGATCACATCATATGTATGTGAGTCCATTGACTCATGTGAGACATAGATCACATGGAAGAATTAAATGTTGGCACTCTAGCCATGAAGGCCATACTCAATGATGTTGCTTCAGGCGGATGTGACGATGATATCAGAGACATACACATGATGCAGGTCAGGTAGTGATTTCAGGAGAGCCTTTGATAGTTGTTATGCTAGTGGTGGTGATATCACTTTCTCCTATGGTTCATATCAAGATTCCTCTTGTTCATTAGATAGCACACATATGGCTTGACTGATTGATGCATTAGCCACTTTTCATGTTACTCCACATCATTAGCGGTTTTGTCGATTCTCAGGTGAGATTCATAGATGTGTGCATATGCCTAATGGTTCGACATATGACATTGAGGGTGAAAGAGATGTATGCCTTATGCTACCTAGTGGAGCATCACTCACACTCATATATGTGTGTTATGTGCCTTCATTCCTTATAAGCTTGATTTCAGCTAGCCGATTATAGGAGAGCAGATGTTATGCATTCCTTACTAAGCATTATTTTTAGTTGCAATTGGGACAAGTTATGCTTGTTAGAGGTGCTAGGATTGGGCAGAGGTATCCACTGCATATACTCCATGTTAGAGATAGTCTTGTTTTAGTGTGAGTTCAACCTTATGTGTAATGTGAGACTCGTCATGTCTCATTTTGTCTACCTACAGATTGGTCTATTGATATTCTTGATACACATCTATGTCAAGATTTAGATGCTCTAATGGATGGACATGTAGATCATACTTTGGATGCTCATGATGCTTATGGAGAGCATGATTGTTTTGACCACATGGTTTCTCTTATGGGGAACACTTTGGATGATCATTTGGATGCTTTAGAGCATGATGTGGATGCTCAAGTAGAGCATTGTGATGATACTCAATCAGAGTGTGATCATCAGTTTGACCTTGGTGTTAATGTTGTATGACTAGCTCATGTGAAGCATGATGATGCACGATGTGGTAGAAGAGGATATCTCTTATGATACACAATGTGTCGTAGAGCATACTAGCTCTCAAGATTCACATCTACACACATTCTTGGTTGATAGGTTGAATGATTTGGATGTTAAGTAGTTAGCAATTATGCAATCATTCTTGGATTCGATCATGCCAGCTGATGACAAAAATATGTGAGGACATGTTGATCTTGATGATGGTGCTTTGGATGCCTTGGATACATGCATGGATGACATGCTTAGGTTAGCCAGGATAAGAGAGGTGTCATCAGCATTCACGAGCCTCATGTATGACTTGTTATGTTTGAGTCTAGACATTGTAGTTGCTATTGGAGCATTTGCACTTCGAGTTATTAGTCGTTCGATGATTGACATAGGCGTAGAGCGAGTGGGAGCTTTGCAAGAACTTGATTAGTTCTTGCACCAGTCAGATGTCAACTCCACTCTTGTTTGTATGATTCAAGAGTAGTTTGAGGTGCATGGATACACCTTTTTTGAGGCAGTTGGTGTAGGTTGATTGGTATGAGTTGAGATCCGGACTCTTCCTATACATTACTATATATTTCTACATCATCTTTGTATGTTTTACCACTTATGGTCACATTGAAACTTAAGTGGGAGATTATTGGAGATGTAAGGGCCATGTGACCTTAGCTCCACATATATATATATATATATATATATATATATATATATATATATATATATATATATATATATATATATATATATATATATATATATATATATATTTATTTATTTATTTATTTATTAGAAGTGAGGTAGGCCCTTGGCTCATGTCACAGGTCCATGGTTCCATAGTTCCAGTATATACAACATTAATTCCAGCATTCTTCAATATTGACAAAACAAGAACAGACCACAACTTAATCATACAGATGATGAGACAAAGATAGAGAAAGAATAGTCGACATGTGTAAGGTGTTACGTAAGCCATCGCTTACTCATAGTATCATATATACCAATGTTCAATGTACAATGTGGGAGCAAAACTCTCAACCACTCTATGTGATGAGAAATAGATGAATGAGTGAACGTACAAATGTAACAAACATATTCAGATGTATGGGCAGTAAACTGAATATACATGAGATGTGTGACCTTATAGGTTATAGAAGAGTGAATATGAGTGACTGAAAGAGGAAGGATCAGTGTGAAACTGATAATCAACAAACCCTCATCTAACCTTAGGCTATGGAAGAGCCTAAGTCAGATACGTGTGTGAAAACATCACATACTTAAGAAGTAGAAAAGAATGCTAACAAGTTTGTCGACGAAATTCTCAAACTCATGTGAACACACCTTCTCAAACACCTCATCCAAATATGCATAAAGCATATACGTACTGATTCTCTTGTACCTATGCAGAATAGGACTCCTCCAAATATGAACGCCACGGCCTCCATAAACGTCAAGTAGTACCTGTGTGCATAAAGAGAATATGTACCTGAATACTTAACATAAAATGTAAATCTTATGTTAAACACCATCCAATGTCTTTGAAGTAGCCCGACATCTTCTTGTAGAAGACAATCTTCAACTACAACATGTAGATGGCCGATCCTCACCATCAAGCTGCTAATGACCAAGTCTTCTTGCCATGATCAAGAGATAACCTCCTCTCCATGAGCTAGAGTGTGAGCACACCCTTCATCTTCTCCAAGAAGAATCATTAAAAAGAACTCCATAGCTGCTCCTCAACATGCTTCAAGTTAGCACCATGGCTGCCCCATGTGCTAGATGAAACACCACCTCTATTGAGGTCCAAGCTCAAGGCTTGTGTTGAAAGTTAGGTGAAGGATGAATACAAGTGAACCCAAGTACTTGTTATATAGTATTGGTTGTCCTTGAAAAGCACTCAATAATTAAAGCTATGCGATCGTACATGATCGTATAAAGCAAAAGCTATCGCCGTTCGTGTACTTTTGTGATCCGATGTTTGTTATATTTGAAAAGCACAAGTAAAAAAGTCCTTCCGCGCTACGCCATTGCAAGAGTTGGGGTTCGAACCTTACTGATAGGGTAAGAACATAATAGCCTAACCATTGCACCACACGCTGTTGTTGTACAAAAGACGAAACAGAACTGCAACATATGCTGGTATGCTGCACTGACGTGGTTTATTGTAGAGAGTAGTAAAGGGCTAGCTACTCATGCTGTAAGCTTGAGCAATATGGACCAATGAGACATTGTTCTCCAACAATATATATATATGTGTGTGTGCATGTGTATATATATATGTATATGTATATATATATATATATATATGTTGGTGCAAGTCAATCAACAATTGAAGTTTTGATGAAGGATTGAAGTCAAGGATTGAAGAAAAGATCAATTTATGAAGCATGATAAAAGTACATGTTTAGAAGATGAAGACTTGTATACATATGTACATTAGTTTAGAGATAGCTCACTTATACCTTTTGTATGGTCATGAGCTTGTACATATATGCCTATATATATGAGTAAAAAGTCGGGTCAAATATGAGAGAGCATGTAAAGAGAAGAATTAGAAGTGATTAGACACTTTAGAACTGAAGAAGATCTCTCTCTCATCTAGATGAAAAAATTTTCTGAATAGAAGAAAAGCTGCACCCAATATTTCTCAGTGTTCTCCTTCTGTGTTGAATCTTTTCTAAAATTCTTTTGTACAAGTCTAAGTCTATAGTTGATTGACCTCTGTACAAATTTTGAGCTTCTTATTCTGACCAGGCTGAGAGGATTAAGTGTAGGAACATTTATATGTGTAAATGTGAAGAAGTGAAGTTACAGAGGTGCAAAATTTGATGCTAATGTTTTGGTCAATTCTCCTTCCACAGTGTAACGTTTTAAGCAAGTAAGAACTCATTCTTTAAGTTGGAAGGTAAGATACCTATGGCTAAAAGCATTTGAATAAATGGGTTACAGTTTGGGAGAACTATGTGTTTAAAGTTACAAGTGTCAAAGTCGACTGTAAAGACGTACAATTTTAGACATCGGTGAATTGTTAAGATCATTTCTCAAGATCTATTGAATCTTTTGGAATGCTTTAACTTGGAGAAGGTGTGAAAACTATAGATAACATCGTATGCAAAGTTTTATAAAAAACGTTACTCATTTGATCAGTCAGTGAGTGAGATATATGCAGTAGACTTTCTGAGTAGTTACTCTCTTCACAGTTTGTTCAAGATTTTGGTAACTGAGCATTGATCCTCCAAATTGGTAAAGGTTTTGAGTTATTCTTGATATAGAGGTGCTCTAACTTCAAGGATAGCTTGTTATTTTGGAGATTAACACTCTCCATCAGTGGTATCAGAGCAAGAATCATCAAAATTGAAGAAAGGAGGACCCCAACTGCTGCAATCATAAAGAATTCAACATTTGAAGATTCAAAAGGTGAAAGCTTGAAAGAAATCTTGAGAAGGAGGCCAAAAGATATCAAGAAGACCAGAAGGAACTTCATTCGAAGTAAAGGTACACATATTCCTTATAAGGTTGAAGAATTTAATACACAAGTGAAGAAAGGATGGGAGATTCTCTTCGGATACAGAAATTGGATAGAGAAAACTATCTAGCATGGTCAATGAGGATGGAAGCTCATCTCATGAGCAAAGACCTGATAGGATACATCATAGGTGAAGAACAAAAGCCACAATTCAGAGATCCTAGTGTTCCAACTAGGGATGAGTTATCAGATTTGAGGAATTGGATGAAGAGAGATGCTCAAGCAAGGAGCATTATCTACATGGGAGTTAATGAATACTTGCTACCTCACATTAGAGGTCTTGAGAGTGCAAGTGATATATGGAATGCTTTGGAGGAGCATTTCCAAAATACTAAAAAGTCAAGGAAGGCATCTTTATGGGCATAATTTACCACATTCAAGAAGAAGGCCTCTCAATCCATCTCTGATTATGTAACAAGGATGAAGGACATTGCAGATGCATTAGGAGCAGTTGATGAAGATATTGAGGAAGATAAATTGGTAAGGAAAATCCTTATAGGTTTGAGAGGTGATTAGAAATGGAAGCCATTCATTTTGTCTACTGAATTGTCACAAGATCATTTTACTCTTGATTTAAATCAATTGCTAGGACACATGCTAACCTTTGAGAAGGATGTCAAAGGTGAAGGTGATAAAAGTGCAGGTCAAGCAATGTATTTAGAGGATAAGAAGAAGAAAAGCAAAGGGAAGCAACAAGCAAATGAAGATGAAGGTACAACTAGCTAGGCTAACTTGCTAAGAGGAAGAGGAGGTGGCAAAGGTAGATGAAGAGGCAAAAGTAATAAAGATGGAGCCAAAGCTTGCTGGATTTGTGGTAAGACAAATCACTTAGCTCATGATTGTTGGCATAATACTCAGAACAATGGTGGATATAGTCAGAACTTTAATTCAAGAGGAAGAGCTGACAATACAAAGCATAATGTGAAGTCAATTGGATCAGTGAAGGCCAAGGATGGAAGTACTCTCTTGAGTAAGGTTTTGTATGTTCCTACAATTCCAAAGAATTTGATAAGTGTAGGGCAAATTGTTGAAAAAGGTTATGAAGTAAGGTTCACTAATGAAGGAGTTTTTGTGGAAGACCCTAGCAATGGGTACAACAAATTGTTTCAAGGAAGAAAGAAGGAAGACTATTCACATTGAAGATTCAAGGTAATGTTGTTCATGCCTTGTTCACTTATGGAGGACATAAGTTCTCTGAGTTAGATCTTTGGCACAAAAGGCTTGGACATTTCAATGAAAGAGGTATTAAAGATATGGTTAACAATGGTTCAGTGCTTGGTTTGCCTAATGTTGCAGGTCAAAATATGACATATAGATGTGAGGCATGTCAATTAGGTAAGGCTCACAAGCAATCTTATTCCAAACATGGTTTTATGTATTCAGAGAAGCTTGAATTGGTACACACAGATGTGTGGGGACCATCAAAGGATTTCAGTATAAATGGTTCAAGATATTATGTGATTTATGTTGATTATGCTACCAGATGGATCACTATCTATGTGATCAAAGATAAGCCAGAGGTATTTAATACATTCAAGCATTATTATGTGTATGCAGAAAGAATTACAGGTCAAAAGTTGAAGAGACTAAGGTCAGATGGAGGGGGAGAGTATTTCTCAAATGAATTCAGTGATTACTTGTGGAATGTAGGTATAAAAAGGGAAGTTACTTGCAGGTACTCTCCTCAACAAAATGGTGTAGCAAAAAGGAGAAATATAACTCTTGTTGAGTTTGCAAGATCCATGATGAAGGAGAAAAATTGCCCAAATTATTTGTGGGTAGAGGCTGTAAATACAGCTACATATTTGGTTAATAAGTTACCATGTAAAGCTTTGCATGGTATGACACCATATGAGGCATGGTGGGGTAAAAGACCTACCTTAGATCATTGCAAAGTATTTGGATGTTTGGCATATGCATATGTGCCATCTCAATTAAGGCACAAATTGGAACCTAAAGACGAAAAGTATGTATTCATTGGATATGATGATAAGCAGATGGGATATAGGTTGTGGAGTCCATCCACAAAACAATTCCTTGTATCAAAGGATGTTACATTTGATGAGCAAGGTAATTGGTATGCAGATACAATCAATATCCATGCAGGTGATGAAGAAGTTGTGAATCAGAAGAAAGGTAAATCAAAGGTTCATATATTTGATGAAGAAGAGAACAATGAAGTACATGTTGAAGTTGAAGAAGTGCCAAGGTTTGATCCAGAATGTGATGAACCAGAAACCTCAAGAAGTGGAGAACTCAGAAGGTCATCAAGACACAAATGGAAACCTACAAGGTATAGCTATGACACTTCTTTTTTGGCTACCATAGATTATGCTTATATAGTAAAGGTAGATGAAGACCCTTCTACATATGAAGAGGCAAAAGGTAAAGAAAGTTGGGAGAAAGCTATGCAGGAAGAGT